>CAWVNO010000578.1:0-165116 GCA_963930645.1 Salticus scenicus | reverse complement strand
CGTACAGGTCCTGAAATGAATTCGGTTGTGAAGGGTTTAGTATCCCATGCAATCGTAGGCGCGTTCTTTGAAACTATGATATCAATTAGATTTTGGTAAAAGGGGTCAGACTCTTCGTTTCGAGATAGTAACAAATCCGTTTCATTAACGACTCCTAGATGGGCTTGGTATAATTTTTTATACGTAGAATGTTTCATCTTTATTTGTACAAGGCTTGAAAAAAATAACATTGGTAAAATTAAAAAAAAAAGATATTTTCACCGTCATTACTTAGAAAATGCACCGCCCAAGTGACTTGAAAAAAAAAAAAAAAAAAAAAAAAAAAAAATTTTTTTTTTTTTTTTTTTTTTTTTTTTTTTTTAGGTTACGTGGGCGGTGCATTTTCTAAGCACTGATAGTGAAAATGTCACAGTCTATAAATAACTTTATCATATCCGGTTTCTTATGCAACAGTTTCAGTGGGTGTGGCAAACCAGTATATAAAGCCCAGAGCCCAGCGCTATCAAATCATTCGTGCCTTAGTGAAGACAGACGATAGAAATGGCTGAACGAATTTCATTTCTCAACTTACCCTTTGATATTAAAATACTGCTCTGTAGAAAATATATTTCTCTGTACGATAAAGTTCACAGTTTGAATACTATATCTGAATATAAGAAAGTGTTGGTCAATCCATATGCATGGACTCCCAAAGAAAAACTATTTTTACGTATAACCTCCATGATAAAATTTGGCTGGCACCTTGGATTTAACAATAAGCCATGTTACGTGTTTATGGATGCAAAAAATATGAGTATATGCTATCGCTATTTCAACTACTTAGATCCGGAACAGGACTCAAGTGATATTTATTTACCTATGCTATACGTAAATATTGGAGAAATGAGAAAAAATATAAAAATTAGATGTACGAGATATTATTATTCAATGGTAGATTGCTTTCGTGAAATTTTACCTTCAAAAATAGTTATGTCTGTTGAAAACTTGGAGGATTTGAAATATTATAACTTGCGATATTATGGTACTATCGTTGTAAATCATAGACTGAATTTAATTTATCAACATTGCAGACAATATGCATTTAATAAACCCTATATCATGTGCTACGAGGATTGTAACGAAATACATATTGAAATAAAGCCATATGACGACCACTGTATTATTGTAGAATGTATCAATATGGACTGTAATGAATGTGATAAGGGAGAACAATATGTATTTCCAGTTGATTCACTTTGGACAGAAGAATTTCAATGCAATTATCGTATAATCGATAAGGATAATATTGAAAAACAAACATTGTATCATTAAACGATATACCCCCCTCAAAAAAAAAAAAAAAAAAAAAAAAAAAAAAAAAAATTTTTTTTTTTTTTTTTTTTTTTTTTTTTTTTTAATGTGGTCACGTGGGCGGAGCATTTTCTAATTAAAGACGGTGAAAATATCACAGTCTATAAATAACTTTATCATATCCTGTTTTCATGGAAAAAGCTTATGCAACGGCCTGGCCGATCAGTATATAAAGCCCAGAGCCCAGCGCTATCGAATCATTCGTGATTTAGTGAAGGGTTTGTTCAGACGATAGAAATGGCTGAACCAATTTCATTTCTCAGCTTACCCTTTGACATTAAAATGTTGCTCTGTAGAAAATATTTTTCTCTGTACGATAAAGTTAACGGTCTGGATGACATATCTGAATATAAGGAAGTGTTGGCCTATGAACATGCATGGACTCTCAAAGAAAAAATATTTCTACATTTAACCTCTCTGATAAAATATGGCTGGTTCCTTGGACTTAACAATGAACCGTATTACGTATTTATAGACGCAAAAAATATGAGTATATGCTATCGCCATTTCGATTGTTTAAAACTGGGACGTGATCCAGGTGATATTTATTTACCTATAGAATGTCTAAATATTGGAGAAATGAGAAAAAGTGTAAAATATAAATTTTCGGAAAATTTGTTAATGGCAGATTACCATCGTGAAATTTTGCTTCCAGAACAAATTATACCCATCGATGAAGATATGAAATATTACGAATTGGTATACGATAACATTGTTATAAATCATAAATTGAAATTACTTTATCACAATTGTAAAAAATATGTATTTGATAAACCCTTTATCTTGAATTACGATACTGAAGACAAAGCACATATGGTAGTAAAACCATATTACGGCTACGGTATAATTGTAGAATGTATAGATATAAATTGTGACGAATGTGATTGGGGAGAACAATATGTATTTCCAAACGATCCACTTTTTACAGAAGATTATGAATATAATTATTGTATACTTGATAAAGATAATATTAATAAACTATCATTTTACCATTAAAAAATCTACCAGTCAACCAATCTACCAATCTTTAAAAAAAAAAAAAAAAAAAAAAAAAAAAAAAAAAAAAAAAAAAATTTTTTTTTTTTTTTTTTTTTTTTTTTTCAAGGTCATATTTTTTACCATAGCCTATTTATATATAAATGGCATCTGTTTGAATCAGTCATGTCATTCTTCTCATTCCGTGTTCGAGTGAGGAGTCCCTGCCTAGCTTTCCACAAAAAGTTATTGGGTTACTATCTCGTTACCTATTTTCGTCTCTTTCATCTAGGTCGCATTACCATCAAAGTCTTTCCCAACACTTGGTATTTTCAAGGTTCGTTTGTCCTAATACGCTTTAAAATTTACAATTTCGATCATGGTATGCGCCTCATTGATCGTGCCAGACAACGTACCAAGAGACTTTCTAAACTTGGCTGCCGAAGAAAGGCTCATCACAATAGTCAATCAGGCCTCACCCTACGCGCTGTTCGACCGAGCTCGAAAATGCGCCTGCGGTACGCGAGACGACTTGGCCATAAAAGGAAGAACTATCGCCGCTAAAAAGGACAAGCATCAATCTCTATGTTATCCGTGTTACGCTTTACCGGAGGACTGTACGTTCGAAGAGTCTTTCACGATCGTGGCCTGGTTAATGAGAAACGCCATGAATTGTTATTACACAGCAGCCCATGCTTCGGCCATGCACAGATCGCTTCACAAAAATAAATGGTTCCAAGTCCAGTCTACCATTTGCTGCGACTTTTTCGTATTAAAAGACGACCCCGCATTCATGTTACGTGGAATGGTCGTATCACCTTTCGGAAAAGGTCCCGCGCTACAAAGCGTCATTTATCCAAAACCAAGCTCATGAATAAGCCAGAATACACACACGCGTTGCGATATGCTACCGAAGCCACACAAGTTTATATGTTGGAATATTACAAAAAACAATATCCTCATTATTTCGATTATGCGTTTTTAGAAACGAGGCCCGCTACAGACCAAGATTATTTCATACCGCCTTCTATCGCAGATCGATGCATTGTTGTCACCTCGATTCGTTTCAACGAGATTGGATGCAAGAGATTCGGTTGCTATCCGTTCAAGAAAAATTGGGAAGTCTGTAGTGACATCGATTTCGATCAGTGGGTCAGAATAGGCAGCAGATATGCGATGGCATGTCAACTGTCTTGCAAAGACCATTCTATCGATACGGAGTGGACTCCAGATGGAAAATGTGTTCTCTCGAATCCTTTAAAAAAATCTTTTGCATCGATGCCTGAAAAAATTTTCGAAAGGGCCTCGAGACATATTTTTCATGGTGGATTTGATATAGTCGAGGGTCGTTTGAAAATTAACAAGACATACTGCGACGCGTACGGTTTAGATTTTCAGAACGACGAATGCACCAGGTCTGGTGGTCAGAAATTCGGCGAATGGTTACTGGGTACGACTGCCATCCGAGCCGCCAAGGTGGGTAACTTGAAGCCGTTGAAAGATAAACCGCCTAAAATTCCAAATTACATGATATATACAATTCAAGCTGGTAGAAGCAACCGTATCAGACGCGAAGCCATTGAAGAGCCTATCGAAAATGTAAGTGTCTTTCACGACATAGCGTTCGAGCTGTCTAAAGACTTGGGCAGAGAGATCTCGGAATACGCCGTTGAAAATTTTTTGAAACGCAAGGCCCCAAAACTATTATCCAAAGCGGCCAATAGCATTGCGGCAAAAATTGTCTTGAAAAATTCGATCGTCTTGTCTATGAAACAAATTGGAACAATGTCTCTGAGAGCTTTGGGAACGAGTATTGGTGTCATTACTACAGCTTATGCCATATACGAATTGGTAAATGGGATATTAGATAGTATGGATCCATACGATTACTCAAAAGTTATAGACAAACAAACACTAGAAAAAATTGACCGAGAATTGGATTACACATATTATCAAGACGGTCCCATTCGCCCCGAACTAACTCCAGATTATATTTGGGAACATGAAATTTTAGAAATTGACGAAAACGAACGCTTAAACTTTATGACTTCTAAAGTAGAAGAATATCTGACGGCATTGCACGCAATACCAGCCAACGAATATCATAAAAACATAGAAAAAACAAAAAATAATTCATTAACAGAGTTTGTTTGGTTAGAAAAAAATGATTGGGACAGTACTCTATTTAAATGTATCCTATTTGTAATGATTTTTCTGACATTGGTATTTTTAAATTGGATACATGTTTGGTCATGTTGCTTATTTTTTACAATGTTATTTTACAAAAATTTTTAAAGTAAGAAATGATATTTTCACTGCTTAGAAAATGAATCAACCAACCAACCAACTTATAAAAAAAAAAAAAAAAAAAAAAAAAAAAAAAAAAAATTTTTTTTTTTTTTTTTTTTTTTTTTTTTTTTTTTTGAGTGGGCGTGGCTTTACTATTACAGTATGTATATATATCGGATGGAAAAGTCTTTAGAGTATAACTTGCGTATAACTTGCCATAACGCTTTTTCATCATTTTGAAAGATGGATTCGTCAATATTATATATTTGCGTTATTTTATGGATAATCTATCGGTATTGTTCTGGTTTACGTTTAATTTATTCAGATGTCCAAAAATTGTTCTATTATAAGAATGATAAAATCATAGCTATTTTGAAAAATATAGACTCGTTGAAATATACTTTTCGTGAATCGTTTTCTGATCCGAAATGTAAAAAAATTTACAGCGCTTTAGTAATATATGAGGATTCTAAAGTCGTAGATAAGTGTCTTCAGTGGAATGGATCTACGCATTATTTTATTTCTATTATAGCCTATCTATATAACATACATCCTATTGTGAAAATTTTAATGATTTGCTATTACATGAACCATAGACTAAATATGAATATATTTTACAATTCCAGTTTGAGACACTATATGGGATTTTATCTAGAGCAAGACGACATAAATCCAATAGAATGCCTTAATACTTTTATTTTTAACCAATTGCTTAATTTAAACAAGTCTACAAATTTAAAACGAAAATATTTTGTAGATTATTATTATCAGCATAGCTTTGGTAAAAGATTTTTGTTGAAAGAATATTCAGAGACCCTGTCTGTATTTAATCTCATAGACTTAAAAAATAAAAATATAATTAATATATGTGCTGGAAATGCTTGTGGAATTCATCTTGTAGACACCAAAATGACATGCGTTGATTTGAAACAGTACAAAGGCATGAAATTATTACATAATATGAATGTATGTAATTTTATACAATGCAACATCAATGACGATAAATTTGAAAAAATAATACCATCCTATAATGTATGGGTAGCCATTCACGCTTGTAGAGGATTACCCATACGAATAATAGAAATGTTTGAAAAATACGCTTCAAACTCTTCAGAATTATATTTAGTACCTTGTTGTACATTGAGCAAAGGCTATTATAGAGCAAATTGTGATTTGTACGAAAGAATACATAAAAAATATTATACTGCTAAAGAAGATATGCTAAGGCAACATATTTATCCAGCCATGCATTTTGAGTTGCTATGTTCTTTATGCAAGTCGAGTAAATTTAAAGTTGAAACATTAACGGATATGAGATCTGTAAAAAATAAAATTATTATATTATATAAGTAAATAAATATTTTCACTGCCAGTGCTTACAAAATGCTCCGCCCACGTGAATTAAAAAAAAAAAAAAAAAAAAAAAAAAAAATTTTTTTTTTTTTTTTTTTTTTTTTTTTTTTTTTTTTTCAGAGTGGGTGTGGTTTACACTATAAAAGACCCTGCCAACAACCTACAGTTATTATTTCTTTCTTCAAACATGATTTACAACACTTGCGAGGGTTTTACTCTAGCAGAGGATGGAGTCAAAGTCATCGATGACATATTGACTCCAGAAGAGCTTTCAGCGCTACAAGATAAAATGTGGCAATGGCTTAGCGATAAAACTAAATATTTATCAACTCCAATCGTAAAAAACAAACCGTTGACGTATGAATCAATATTTGAATTTTTTCCAAAGTCTGGAATGCTATTACAGAATTGGGATTTCGGACACAATCCCATGTCTTGGGCTATTCGTCAAAATCAAAAAGTTATCGATACATTTAGTAAAATTTGGAAAACCGACGAATTATTAACTAGCTACGACGGTCTCAGCATATCTTTGCCATGCGAAATAACTAATCGAGGTTGGTATCGAGGAACAGATAAACTTCATACAGATCAGTCGTTTATGAGAAATGGATTTGAATGCGTACAAGGGTTGGTCAATTTATTCGACGTCAATGAGGGAGACGCTACCCTTCGAGTGCTGAGAGGCAGTCATAAATTACACAAAGCGTTTCGAGAACAATATCATATTAATAATCCAAAAGACTGGTACATAATAACAGACGAACAGAAACTATTTTACATGGACAAATTAGGACACGATTCCGATATTTGCGTAAAAGCTAAAGCAGGTTCGCTTCTTCTATGGGACAGCAGAACGATTCATCAGGGCATACAACCTCAACATTTCAGAGAAAAACCAAATATTCGCTGCGTATTGTATGTCTGTATGACACCTGCGTCTTTAGTATCCGAATCGGTATTAAAGACGCGAATACTGCGTTTTGAACAGAGACGGACTTCCAATCATTGGCCCCATAAAATTCAAATTTTTCCGATAACGCCATACACGTATGGTAAACCTATACCTCGAGTAGAAAACGACGACTTGGAAGAAACCGCTTTAATGAGAAAGCTTGTTGGATATAATTATTTGGAGAAATTTAAGAATCCAAAAGGAAAAAAACGAAAAAGACTGCAGTGATCTGGCAAAAAAAGTACTATGAGCCAACGACAAATTTTTTTGGATACAGAAACGACTGGTTTAAAAAAAGTAGGTGTAGGCCAAACCCACTCTCAAAAAAAAAAAAAAAAAAAAAAAAAAAAAAAAATTTTTTTTTTTTTTTTTTTTTTTTTAAAGTTTGGCTATATATAGATTATTACATGATCATTTTATTTCTCTCTTTCTCTTTCCATGTCAGGTTTATTTGTATCTACCCAGTCAGGTGCATAATGTTTACATACTCTACATCTAAGTGATAATGCTGCCTCCTGTCTTACTATGTTAAAAAAATTATCTGGTACCTTAAAATCTTCTTCACACGTGCATGTTTCGCTATGGGTTACTCCAGAAACGCTTTTTAGGCAGGATGATATATGCCAACCATTTTCGTCACTATATATCAATCGAATGTTTAATTCTGGCCTTTTAAGCGAAGCTAAATGAAATTTTAACAATGTTGCATATTTTTCATATTTGTTGAAATCCTGCTTATATTTCTGCAGCATACCCTCTGGCAATATCAATAGCTTTTTATAAAAATTCTCATCATTATCATGAGGCGAAATTTTGATTAGAGTTTCAATGACTTCCATCATGTACTTATTTATACATGGTTAGGTAGAATCTACTCATAACAGTCTTTAGCAATATTCTTATCGCAAAAACAAAAGTCTTTAAATTGTAAAATATGGCCATTATATGGATAATTATAATATGATATGGTTGTATTTTCCATAATATCGTTCTCTTTTACACGGTAATCGGTTTGTTGCGTCTCTGTCCAAAGTAATTTATTGGGCATCATTATTTGTTCCCCTTTTTCACATCCGCATTCATGATTATAAATACATTCTATAGAAATAGAATTTCTCCTTGATGGCCTGACTTTAAAATGAGGTTCATGATCGTAATTTGAGTCAATTAAAATACACGGTTTATCGAAATTATATTTACTACCCTTCCAATAAAGTGTTTTAGAAGATCGATTAACGGCAATAACCATTCCTATTACAGAATAAAAATAAAAGTCGTCCAAATTTTCAATGGGAAAATAAGATTCTGAAAACATCCATTTTACATGAGCTATTACGAATTTCCACGTCCGTTTGGCCTCCCATTTTTCGGATATATCCTTTTCTATATCTTTCGTAGGATTTAAATTCGACAAAGGTAAATATTTATCATCTAATGCTGAAGAATATTCTAACTTATCATCTGTTTCTAAATTAGAGGGATTTTGATCTATAATATGTTGAAAATAGCGTATGGAAAGAGTCATGTTTCTTTCATCATTAAACACGTAACATGGTAAATTAAAATAACTAAAATACCAGCCAGGTTTGGCTATCTGAGTCATTTCTAAAAATGCCTCCATCTTTTAGTTTTAGTATAAATTATTTTCAATACATATATACTTATTTATCATGTAAAATTTACCAAATAGATTTAATTCTGATACATAAATATCTTCAGCCATGACAGTAGTCATAAATTTCTTTTAGTCTGTCAAAAAACAATATTAAATCTGGCTCGTTAAATTTTGACATACATCCCAATAGATACAATCTCGAAGAAGAAACATGTTTTCCAAGTTCCATGCATTTTTATTGTCGGCATCCATAAACTATGGTCTAATCTAGTCAGTCTCTTTAATTTAAATCTTTGTTTTAAAACAAGAGGATCATGAATTTTAATACGTACGGATCCATATATTCCAATTTTAAGCAATGTTCTTTGTCTATGATCCGAAACGACGTTATCATATTTGATTTGGGGAATTCGCCATACGAAACTTGGACCGTGTCTCGCATGTATCCTTACGAGTCCATCGCCATCGATTCCAACAGACCTTTTCTGCTGGCCCTCAAATCATTTTTTAAATCGGATGTGACCGCGTCTGTTGTTTCCAATCCCAATTATCTATGGACTGTTCTTTTAGGCAACGAACGCATGATTTATCCCATCAGTCGAGACACGAATGCAAATAACACTTTACGTTTTTACGCGACCCCTTATTTCGTGACAAATCCACAAGTAGTTAGTCGATATGTGCAAAGTATGATCAAACCGGCTTACGAAAACATATATTTCTACAAAAGCACAATCATGTATTTGGATAATTATGATGCACCCTATCCAGGAGGCAGTTACTTTAGCGAACACGGTCCGACCGATTTCTATAGACTCTGTTTTTTGTCCGACGAACCTATAGAATACGTACTCAATCTGGCCGCAGTATGGCAAAACCGACACGACGTCTTAAACATACCTTTCATGACCATGAGTAAGGTAGTTGAACCTAAATTCATGGACGTCAAACCCGTAAGCGGCTTTGGGTTTTCGGAATCTAGCGTCACTTCCAGTGGTATGATACAACGTAGGCTGAGTCCAGAGAAGCCTGAGCTCGTGATCCAAGATATTTTAACATCCTATTACAGAAATATGTCTAGGTATATGGACGAACAAAATTTTTCTAAATTGGTGCCTCTGGGTCTGATTATAGAATGGCCCCTGGAAATCATATTCGAAAACTCAAAACCGATCGAGAGAACGTACGAAGACAGAAAATTTATAACTCTCAGCATCAACGGCACCAGCCCGAAACGCGTTGTACAAGTCTTGCATCCGTACGATCGATACATAGAATATAGCGAAGTGCCAGCATCTACCGTCTGGACACCAATATCTTTTGTATATACCACGTTGCTGACAGACATAACCATTCAGAAAGTTATCGTGGACACGGTCGTCATAGGCCTCGTTTACAGACAAGTGTTTTTCTGTCTCAGTTATCCATTATTGGAAGGTAGGCCAGCGAGAAAGGCTATATTGAATACCGAACACATACTGTCCGTAGCCACTATCGAAGATCTCGAATCGGATCCCAATATACACATTCTAGAGAGTTTAAAATATGATGATAAATATTCGCTGAGACGCGTGGCACTGAAAAACATCTCGTTAGAAACTTGGTGCCTGACCGTAGCCGAAAATAAGCATCCCAAGCTCAGAAGTTTTAAATTACCATACCTCGTAAAAGAATGGTTACAATTTTTCACGGAAGCTAAACCGAACACGTTTGAAATAGATATCAGCCTCGTCCGATTGGCCCTCATGTTATCCAAACACAACATATGTTACAATTTAATAGCCACGAACGAACCTACGGAACGCGTGGACTTGACTGATAACCAGGTCAAATTTTATACGAGCGAAAAAATTGTAGATTTTATAAATGAAGCCAGAATCAGGAAAATGGAAGCGCAAGACGATACCGCTTGTGTGGTATCATAAACATAGTTGAAAAAAATCTTACATTAAAAAAAATCTTACATTAAAAAAAAAAAAAAAAAAAAAAAAAAAAAAAAAAAAAAATTTTTTTTTTTTTTTTTTTTTTTTTTTTTTTTTTTTTTGTGACTTTGAATGCCCTTGACGCTCGTTGCCACAAAAAGCAAGTCGGAGCAAAATAGGAGAAGATAGGAGCATGAATCGTAGCTACCCTATAGAAATGGATAGAATTTTTTTTTTTTTTTTTTTTTTTTTTTTTTTTTTTTTAATATTGTAATATATTTATAATATATTTATATTATATTATATTATATTTATATTATAATATATTTATAATATATTTATAATAATATTTATAATAATATTTATATTATAATATATTTATAATAATATTTATAATAATATTTATAATAATATTTATATTATAATATATTTATAATATATATATATATATATATATATATATATATATATATATATATATATATATATATATATATATATATATATATATATATATATATACTTGTATACTCAGAAATTACTGTAAAACATCTTTTAATTTAAGTGATTATAATTTTGTAGTCTGGATTTGTATGTCAATTATAGTGTCTCTGTCTAAGTCAGTTTCACTATATCAGCATGAGACTACACTCTTTATTGTCTCCCAACGCAAGTCTGGAATTGGTAAGTCAATTATAGTGTCGTTGTCTCAGCCAGTTTCAAGATATCAGCGTAAGACTACACTCTTTATTATCTTGCCAAACTCAACAGGACAGATTGTGTATGTCAGCTATAGCGTTGTTGTCTAAGCCAGTTTCACTATATCAGCATAAGACTACACTCTTTATTGTCTCCCAACGCAAGTTTGTAGTCCGGATTATGTATGTCAGCTATAGTGTTGTTGTCTAAGCCAATTTCACGATATCGGCATGAGATTATGTTTTTATTATCTTGCCCAACCTAACGTAAGCTTGCATTACCTATAATTGATGCCTTTGTCTAATTTTCTGAATGTTAAGCTTATGCGGACACCTAATTTTTCTGGTTCTTTTGATATTTCATGAAACCAATATTTGTTGGTTGGTGGGCGCATTACCATTAAGCTACCACTCGTCATGTTATAATAGACTGGCTTAGCACCCAACTTTGAAAATTTAAATTTTCTCTCTTGGCCAAAACTAACGCATGCTATGGGTGAATCAGCAGCAATGTCTGTTTCATCGTCTTTATGTTTTCCAATACTATCGTATCCGTTACGATATTTATTAACCAAACAGAAATTATATTTATAATTAGTAGCCAATTCCACCATCTGTTTAATGCGAAATAGCGTTGGCGTCCATACTTTGGCTGGAACATTTGTGCCAGAATACGAATAGGTTATGAAACTGTTGTCGCCATAGCCAGCCACGAGACGCGGAACAGAATGTGTGTGATAAATTTTATAATTTTTTATATAAACTAATTCCTTCTCCAACAAATTTAAATATTTACCAGGTTTTGAAATGAAGCTGGGATCGAACGTTACATTTAAATCAGACATGTTAATAATAATATTACTGAGTCAAGTTCTTCTATTTATACTAAATTTTATTTATTATGACCTTGAAAGAATATCCAAGGTCACATTTAAAAAAAAAAAAAAAAAAAAAAAAAAAAAAAAAAAAAAAATATATATATATATATATTTTTTTTTTTTTTTTTTTTTTTTTTATTACCATGACTCATACATTAAAAGACTAGCAAACGTCAATTGTAAAAATTGCATTATGAATTGGACATAAACTGCTACTGTATGAGCTTTTACAATATCTTTCCCTGACTGAGTCGTCGTGGTAGTATTTATAGTATAAATTAGATAAGAATACATGATAACATTCATTGCTATTATAAATAGAAGTGTTCCGCATAATATTGTTTTCAGGTTCATCGTTGCTTGTTTTACTACAAATATACTAATGGTTGTATGCTAGGCGGTGGTGATCTGGGTGGAGATCTAGATCTTGATCTGGAACTGGACCGATCGCTGTAAAAATCTGAATCGTTGAGGCCTGTGTAATCCAAATCAGAATAATAGAGTTCAGAGTCTGAATAATCCAGGCCATGTAATTGCTCAAATTTTTCTGACTGTTTCAAGTTGAGCATCTTTCTGATATCTTTTCTAGTAAGGCGTTTTTTACAAGATGGGCAAGGTGGCAATTTGGATACATTTGATCCCTTAGAATATTTATTGGAGGTTTTTTTATTCGAAGTGTTCCGTTTTCGTTTATTATATAATCGATTGGCACATTGCGCATGGAAACGATGTCTGCATTCAGCAATAAATAGATTTCCTTTCCTTTCTCGGCAAATTGCACATTTATATTTCATACTTTTTTAAACTACGACACCAAGATTGGGAGGTGATCTTGATCTTGATCTTGATCTTGATCTTGATCTGGATCTTGAACTTGATCTGGACGTATCGCTATCAGAGCTCGACAAGTTATTATCTCGTCCCCATCTTCTCAACGCGGCTTCCATCAGGCGCCACCTGTCTTTCATCCTGCCACCTATTCTTCGGATATCCTTTCTGGTAAAATATCTATTGCAGGCTGGACATTGAGGCAAAGATAAATTTTTTGGAATTTTACCACTAGCTCCTATCTTTTTTCTAAGAGCTAGTCGTTTTATTCGATCTTTGGTTATGTCTCCACGTGCCACGGAACGTATACGCTGCCTACGTAATCCTCGCGCGCATTGTAAATGATAAGGATGTCCACACTCAGGAGAAAATAATTCTTCGGTAAGCACATCGCCTTGGCAAACAACGCATTCAGGATCCATCTTTTTTTTTTCATGTCGTCAGTCTTTGGTCCAATAATTTCATTAGCGACCATTAATTTATTTTGTTTGAAGTGAGAATTAACGTAGCCATGCCAATAAACATAAATTCGAACATAACGATCCTCTAATTTTTTTTAAGCTACGACACCAAGATTGGGAGGTGATCTGGATCTGGATCTTGATCTGGACCTTGATCTGGACCTGGATCTGGATCTGGACCTATCGCTATCAGAACCTGGCAAGTTAAGTTCTCGTTCCCATCTTCTCAACGTGTCTCCCATCATGCGACTTATTCTTCGGACATCATTTCTGGTAAAATATCTATTGCAGGCTGGACATTGAGGCAAAGATAAATTTTTTGGAATTTTACCGCTAGCTTTTATCTTTTTCTTAAGAGCTAGTCGCTTTATTCGATCTTTGGTTATTTTTCCGCGTGCCACACGACGTATACGCTGCCTACGTAATCCTCGCACGCATTCTAAATGATAAGGATGTCCGCACTCTGTATAGAATAATTCTTCGGTAGGCACTCCGCCTCCGCAGATAACACATTCAGGATCCATCTTTTTTTCATGTCGACTGGCCATCGTTAGTCTTTTGGGCGTTGTCTAGCAATTTCATTAGTGACGACATAATCATTAATCTACTTTGCTTGAAGTAAGAATCAACGTAACTAATAGCCATGCCAATCACCATAAATAATAACATAAGCATCCAATCCATATCTTTATTCATGACCCTCTGATTTTTTTAAATGAATCACTATTATCGCTCACATTCTCTGATTCTAGAGAAACGATCTGGACCACCCATGACTTGGCCAGGTTTAAACAGTTTTCTTCTTTGTTCGCAAGCCGCACAAGTACCGTTCACGATCCGGCATACAGGTGAAGAAATCTTTGGGACTTCAGGGGATTTCCGAGCACGCTTACGGTAATTTTTTCTCGGCCGATTGTAGCGTTCCCAAGAATTCATTGCATCCAATTCTCTACGAGAATATTCCAACCACGCCTGAAGTTCGTCATCGTTCATAGCATCGAAGTTGGGTCGAGGAGAATAGCCATAGTATATGGGCTCATTACTATAAAAAGCCATGTTATTTGATTGTGGGTAGCAAGAGACTACCTTATATATATACTCGAAAGCTATATTTCTCAGTTGGCTGCTAACGCTATGTTTCCTTAGCCAATCATTGTAGATGGCGCTGCAGTCTATATATATAGTATATATATAGTATATCTATTAGGGTGGGTGGGAGTGGAATTTATTTCTTCTACTGTACGGTCATGCATAAACTCGCTCCTAATGTCTAAACCTATTTCCTTTAAAATAGGACGAAATAGCGTAATTTATACAATATTGGCTTTGAAAACAAGACTTTTGTCTGACAAATGACAAGATATTGCAGGTTTTCATGAAATTATGGGCTCTTATAGAAAAATCTAACCATCTAGAGTAGGTCAATGTACATCTTACTGAAAGCACATTACGAGACATAGTAACTAGACGACTGTTGCTGGCGAGACACAATGAGGGTGTAGTCACGTTACCTATAGTTTATATAGACAAGTTTCAAGGGTGGGCGTGGCATCTAAAAAAAAAAATTTTTTTTTTTTTTTTTTTTTTTTTTTTTTTTTTTTTTAATCTATGTTTTACAAATATATAATTTATGGAGTAATTGCTAATATATTCTTATGATAATCCTCTATTAAATTTAATGTTGATTTTAATTTAGCGATATATTCATCACGTACATCAGATGAACAAGCCTTTGGAGAATAGCTTGCCGTCCGTTTAGCATGCTGAAAATATTTCTCTACTAATTCGAACGACGATTGCAATCTTTGGATGTGCTTGTCATCTATAATTCGATTGGCAGTTGGGTTTGATATTAATTCTGTCAGCCGCTTGACATTTTTATAAATTGCGTGTAACTGATCAGTGGACTTAGATTCCCAGTCACTCATTATTCCAATTAAAATGGCTAAAGCGTCGACAATACTGAAAAATTTTTCATTTTTGTCCATTAATTTATCAATATTTGCTTTTAAAATTTCCACTTTTTTCTGAAACCTTTTATTATTAACTGTCCCAGTCTCTAAAAATTCCAAATCCACAAGCATTTCACCGTAATAATCTTCATATTTAAAAATGATATTTTCCACGTACTCCATTATACTTTATTTAATTATCCTCTAACGCTTTCTTATAATAATTTTCTATCAAATTTAGGGTTGATTTTAAAGTTGCAATATATTTATCACGCTTATCAGGTGGATGTATTCTTGGGTTATAGCTACCCTCAGCCTCGTCAGGATATGAACCCATCGATAAGAGAGACGATTCCAATTTATCTATGCACTCATGATCTATAATTTGATTGCCAGTTGGGTTAGTTACTAGTTTTTTCAACCGTTTAGTATCGTTATGAATTTTGCGTATAAGATTGATAAAATCAAATTTCCAGTCATTCATTATTGTAGCCCAAATTGTAAAAGCATCGATAATGCTGAAAACGCCTTCATTTATGTCTATTAATTTATCCATATTCGATTTTAAGGACGTCATTTCTTTCGCAAACTCATCTTTATCTATTATTTCACCCAAATTTAAAGATTTCAAATCTACAGCCGTATTGCGGTAATATTTTTTATGTTCGTTCATAATTTCTTTAACATGGTCCATTACGCCTTTATTATAGCCAGATCAGATTTTTCATTCTATATGTCTTACATATATCTAAGGGTCATTTTTAACGCTGTCTTATAAACATCCTTTATTAAATTTAATGATGATTTTAATTTCTCCATATATTCGTCGCGTACATCCGAGGAACAAGCCTTCATAGAATAGCTTGCCGTCAGTTTACCAACGTAATAATATCTCTGTATCGATTCGAATGAATTTTGCAAATTTTTAATGCACTCGTCATCTATCATTCGATTGTCAGTTGGGTCTGTTATCAATTCTCTCAGTCGCTTGACATTTTCATGAATTGCCTGTAAATGTTCAATGGTATCATCATCCCAGTTATCCAGTATTCTAGTTACAACGGCTAAAGCATCGATAATACTGAAAATTTTCTCATTTTTGGAGAGTAGCTTATCAATATTTGTTTTTAAGGATTTCGTTTTTTCCTCAAACTCATCTGTCCCAATCTCTAAATCTTTCAAATTCTCAACGACTTCACAGTAATAATCTTCATATCTAGAAATAATTTTTCCCACGTATTCCATTATGCTTTATTTAAGAAAAATTTTAATTATCCTCTAATGCTTGCTTGAGATGATTATCTATCAAATCATGAGCGGTTTTTAATTTTGTAATATATTTATCTCGCCAAACAGGTATGAACGCTCTATCGAGTTCTAGCGATCTAACGTGGTCAGGATAATCCTTTATTGATTTGAACGACGATTCCAAGCTATGGATGCACTTATCATCTATAATTCGATTGCCAGTCGTTATTAGTTTTTTCAAATCTTTAGCATCTTTATCAACTGCACATATAAGATTGGTAAAATCAAATTTCCATTCTTTTATTATTATAGCCAAAACGGTAAAAATATCGATAATGCTGAATATCTCTTTTTCTACGCCTATTAATTTATCCATATTCGATTTTAAGGACGCCATTTCTTTTTCAAACCCATCTTTATCTATTATTTCACCCAACTTTAAAGATTTCAAATCTGCAGCCGTATCGCTATAATATTTTCTATACTCGTCGATAATATGTTTAACAGGATCCATTATACCTTTATTATAGTCAAAATATATAATTTTTTTACGATCCAGTCAGATTTTTCCACGACAAGTCAAACATTTCTACATCATTTTCAGCATCCAAATTCACATACTCTTGGATTTCATCTTTTTCTCCCGTATTGAGGTTTTCGCTCTTTTTCATCAGGTAGCCTTTGTCGTTTATGAATCGGCCAACGACCATTTCTCGGCGACTGCCATCCATAATCATGTTACCAGTTTCCATTACACAATTTACGCCCGGCCCAGACTGATGCATGATTTCATGAACTCTCGTTGAAAGAAATTTAGGTAACGTAGCAGACTCAACGCCATTTAGCAACGACTGCATGCATTGCTCAACATCGTTTCTGGTAGCATCAAAATTGTAATAAGGGGCTAAAGGCATTTCTGATGCGGCTAAATTATTCATCTTGACTCGATATATATAGACAAAGAAAAAATACTTAATTACAATCAACTAGAGCTGGTAGACGTCAATGGGGTACGTTAGCCATCTTATATAGCCAGGCCACAGCCACAAATAAACCAACACCCCCCCCCCCCCCTTAAAAAAAAAAAAAAAAAAAAAAAAAAAAAAAAAATTTTTTTTTTTTTTTTTTTTTTTTTTTTTTGAAGAGTTTTATAAAAAATAATATATTCTTTTTTTCAATGTCATAGTATTTAATTAAAGTTCTACGGCTAATACCTGTTCCATTTTATTAATGCGATTCAAGACCCTGGAAACCAGATTCAAATTTTTATATCCATCCAAACTGATGACCATTTTCGAATGCTCGATTCTATTTGGATACATATGAAGGGGTTTGGCAAATCCCAACTCAATAGGAAAACATTCATTGTAGTACGGAGATATTCTGACTTCGGTACCCTTTTCAGGATCTTTACACACAACTTGATTTTTTTCGGCGTCGTGGTAAAGAAATATTAAACTAGTGCCTCGAATAGGCGCCCAAGGAAAGCTTTTAGTCGCAACTACAATACAATTCGGCTTCAGAACCAGATTTTTACCCAATTGGATTTCGGGTCCATCCATTTTATGTTTTAGATAAAACTCGTTGAAACGTATCCTGGTCGCTGGTTTCAAGACTACGGCTCCGTCCGCTAGCATTAAAAGGGTATCATCAATACGATCCACTATCGGAATATTCTTTTCTCGAAAGAAGTCTTCGACAGATATTTTATGGATTAGACTCGAATCCCTTACTTGAACCCAGACCATAGATTTAGGATCCATTCTATTAAACAAAATTGCACAATATGCCAACGATAGGCACAGCTCATGTTTATATAGAGTTGACACACCCACTTGAAAAAAAAAAAAAAAAAAAAAAAAAAAAAAAAAAAAAATTTTTTTTTTTTTTTTTTTTTTTTTTTTTTTTTTTTTTTGTGTGACCTTGAAACATAATATATTATAGTCTTCATTGAACCTCAACCTATCTCGTTGTCCAAACTCTCCAACAATTCTCCTGACACATCCTTCCAAGAATCTCCAACCACCTCTACGTAGATCTTACCAAATCTCTTCAGCAGCGCCTCGTTTACATTTTTAACGTCTGGATAATACTCTCCGAGCTGCTGTAAGTGTCCCTCTGCTGCAACTACGGCTCTCTCGATCCTGACAGCGACCCTATCGTCAGAAGCCGATCCGTACAGTCTCAAGAGAGCCAGGAACACAACACAAGCTGAATCGGTACCCGTCAAGCCTGAAATGCTATCTGTCTCGTCGATACAATGGTAGATGGCCCTGACGCCTCGAGCATGATCCTCGTATTCTTTTCTAAGTGGAACCGTAGGCAAATAGAGCTTGAGATGTTTGGGTTTGAACCCTCTGAATCCGTCTACGGCCAAGATCTCGTAGATCTCTCTCGAAGAGAGCACGGCCCCAGAACAATGATTTCTGATCCATTTGTTGAGAAGCTTTGTCCACTCAGCCGTAGTAGTGGGCACCTCTCTAGATCCCAGCAGAGTTACGAGCCTATTCTTGAACCCGTCTTCAGTCGAAACGTCAACTCCCATCCATTGGGCTACCTCACCAATAAGTTCTCGCCGATGAGACTCTAAGGTACGAAAAGGTTCTCCTTTCAGGACCCCACGCACTAACTTTCGTCTCAGCAGATGCTTAATATCGTTGTCCAAAGTTGCCATGACGCGTAATTTAACAATGACAATTTAAAACAATGCTGCTATAGAGAAGGATCTGAACTGGTCTAGCAAGGATACGGCTTGTATATATACCCAAGCCACACATGAAGGTCATTACAAGGTCACATTAAAAAAAAAAAAAAAAAAAAAAAAAAAAAAAAAAAAAAAAATTTTTTTTTTTTTTTTTTTTTTTTTTTTTTTCAGTTGGTTGGTTGGTAGAAATTTAAGTTGAGACTTTACAATTATAAATCCGTCATGTGACCTTGACAGAATTACAATAGTTTAATCAGCTTCTGAAATGCTATGAGTCATGAAATATTTTTGTCACAAATAGCGTCTTCCCACTGGTCCCACATTAAATTAAACGCGACATCTAACCTATCCAGGTACGATTGTCTAGTAGAACAATCCCTTTTACACGAAAATTTCAACTTTGTCAGCATTGCATCATCGCAATAACTCTTTATCAAGTCCAAAGACGTTTTCAACTTTTCTACGGCGTCCGCTATCGCATCATCTTTCGAAGGGCCGTCTGTCTGTGCTACGCTATCTCGAACAATCTGATGAACTTGCCTGGATTCGAAATACCATTTGCTGAACGTGGTTTCCACAATTGTCAAGAAATCGATGATGCGAAAAATTTCTTTGTCTTTGGCAACCAAATCGTTGACTATTTTATTGAGAGATTCTTTATCAACGACCCCTTTCGAAGACTCTAAACGTGCTATTGTTCTATGGTAGTCATCTCGCATGTAGCTAAATATGACTTCTATATTATCCATACTATATTTATTCTAGCAAAACTAAAATATAAACAACGTTAAATAAATACTATATATCTCCCTTATGTTTAAGTATATATTTAATCTGTTCAATACGAAATGTTAGGCAGAAATGAGCGTGGAAACCCATACTTATATAGAGCTAGGCCACACCCACACTTAAAAAAAAAAAAAAAAAAAAAAAAAAAAAAAAAATTTTTTTTTTTTTTTTTTTTTTCAAGATATGTATACTGTAATACAATTTGTAATAGGTGATCGACAAATTGGACAAGTTGTGAAATGGCTTGAACAGCTTTTACAACAAACGAAATGCTTACAATCTTCAAAAACAATTTGTCTCTCTCTGCTAAAACAAATATTACACAGTAATTGAGAATTTTCTAAATCTGTATTGGTAATATTAGTCATTGATAACTCTCGCTTCTGGGCTATTTCACTCGGATCGTCTTTGTCAGCTAGCTCGCCTTTCATAAATCTAATATAAACATAACAGTCAATCTTTTTCATCATTAATTCAAAAGCCTTATCAAAAATATCTACTTTCAATTGTTCTGTACAATCTACAATAGTATTTGTTGTAAGAATCAAATATTTCAAGACCCAAGCTTGATAACGCCAATGGACACGTGGCAACTTTTTCTCGCCCAACAGACATCTAACATCAGGATCGGACCGAACATCGTCATAATGTAAAGCAAGCCTCAATTTCATGTCCAACCTGGAAATCATCTTTTCAACTGAATCCAGTCTAATTTGCAAACGGCTAGCGGGGGTCTGAAAATATAGTTCAAGCTTTCTCAAAATGCAGTAGGCAAATTTAAATTTGAACATTCCGTAGGCCTTTTCACGAGAGGCGAGACGAACGCAATCTTGGAGTAGTCTACGAAAATCACCTCGGATAGACATGATACCAATGATTTATTTTGAACGTAAACTCGCATTTATATAGCCAGGTTTTTTCAAATATTAATTAATTTAAGCCACGCCCACAAAAAAAAAAAAAAAAAAAAAAAAAAAAAAAAAAATTTTTTTTTTTTTTTTTTTTTTTTTTTTTTTTTTTTTCAAGGTTATATTTGGTAAGTTTTTATACACTTGCCAACAGTACTCTTTTACTTAGATTACCAAACGGATCGTGGTTGCGAGACAGGTCATCATCAATGCGTTTAATATAACCGTAATATTTCAACTTTTGAAACAATACTTCAAAAACCATATCGAAAATATCCACTTTGAATTGTTCTGCATAGTCTGCAACGGTAGATGCTGTAACAATCAAACAGTTTAAAACCCAAACTTGATAACTCCAATGGTTATGTGGCAACATTTCCTTACCGAACAGACTTTTAATATCAGGAGAGATTATACTGTAGTTAGAATGTATGATATTCCTCAATCTGACATCCAACCTCTTAATAACCCTTTCGACAGTATCAGGTATGTCCTCCGAGTCACTAGATGAATTCTGAAAATATACTTTCAGCAATTTCAAAATAGAGCGGGTAAATGGAGATTCTAACACTTCGCAGGTCTCTTGACGAGAGGCAAGACGAACACAATCCCTGAGTACGATACGAAACTCATTTTCGAGCACACGAAATTGGAAGAACATGATGTAAATGATTCCTTTAGAACACAAACCTGCATTTTTATAGGCACGATCACATTAATACAAATAGATATAGCTAAGCCACGCCCACTCAAAAAAAAAAAAAAAAAAAATTTTTTTTTTTTTTTTTTTTTTTTTTTTTTTTTTTTAAGTGGGTGTGGCTTTTTAATTACTGGATATACACTCTTCTCTTTTCTACAATAGCTTTTCTACATATGGGACAATTTACCATCTTTTTGGAACAAGCCAGACAGCATACTACATGCCCACAGTTAAAGAATGCGACTTCGCTCTCTTCTGTCAAACAGACCTTGCATTCGTTCTTCGTTTTATTCATAGGCCTTTTCCAATCGGTTAAACCAATTAAATACGGGCATCTTGGACTCTTGCGAATATGTTCTTTCAGCGGATTATCGTAAGGTTTCCAATCATGCAAGATCACTTTGCAGTAAGCACATTGTACGAAATCTCCATACTTTAAGTAAAACATGCCGCATTCGGCTATCGATTTAGTATCATCTCCAAACGGAGAGATGCGAAAGGTAGTCAATCTGTTTTCGAGTTGTGTCTTGTCACAAGTAAGGCCTGGGCACTCGATCTCTTCAACCGGTCTGTCCAACAGTTGATTTTTAAAGAGGTCCGCATATGTTTGAAGCCAGTCCTGCAATTTTACCTCTCCCTGCGTTTCAACATGAACGTCGAATATATCTTCCGTAGACACTGGAAAAATAGCGGCGACCCGTCCATGTCTCCAGAGCATCTGCATTTCAACTACGTCTAAAAACGCTGAAAACAGGCCTACGTAGGTGAACATTTCTTCAATCTCAAAAACTGGAAATGCATTGGCTATGTATTTGATGACACGATTCTTAGCAAACTCGTAATTGTCATTAAATTGCAGCATCTCACCCACGTCTACGGCCGAAACGTAAACCATTCCATCAGAAGCTAGGGTGGCTCTCAAACCGATCTTGCCGGGGAAAAATATTTTCATCCACATGACTCGAGAGGTAGTGAATTAATGAAACTGCAAGCGCTGAGCACTGGCCTTTATAGTAGCGAGCTTATCTATGAAAACAGGATGCGATAGCTATTTATACGAATCGTTACATAAGTCCTTGAAAACAGGATGACCGCGTTCTAATTGGTTATTTTTAGACCGGCGAACAAGACAATTTCGCTCGGATTACCAAACGGATTATAGTTACGATCTAGGTCGCGTTCGATACAGGCAATATAGCCATAAGTGTCCAACATGTCTATTAGCGTTTCAAAAGCTACATCAAACATACACACTTTACAGTTTGTCCAGCACTCTGCAACAGTACATGCTGTAACAATTAGGCATTGTAGAACCCAAACTTGATAAGGCTGCACAATATCTTCAGCCAACAGACTCTTAACCTCAGGAGACATGCTATCATAGTCACAATACGCTATGCATTTCAATTGGCCTATCAACATTCTAAATGCCTTTTCGGCTGTATCTATTCTGGCCATCTCGCGATTAGTGTGATTCTGAAAATACACTGTGAGCATTTTCAAAATAGACCGGGCAAACTCAGATTCCAACATCATTTCGCAGGTCTCTAGACGTAAGGCAAGTCGAACGCAATTTCGGAGCAGGTCCATAAACTCATATCGTATGAAATTCATTTCCACGATGCAAATGATTCTGTTAGAAGACAAACCGGCATATATATAGGTTAGCTAGAGTCAATCAACCAATCAATCAACCTTGAAAAAAAAAAAAAAAAAAAAAAAAAAAAATTTTTTTTTTTTTTTTTTTTTTTTTTTTTTTTTCAAGGTGTGTGTGGCATGGCTATATAAACCATGGTTGATTTTATATGTATATATTTTTTTTGTCATTTTTTACCAATCTCAAAATTTTTTATAAATTTATTTTTTTTCATTTCGATTTTATATTTTTTAATTTCTAAGTTTATTTTTTTCACAAATCTTGAAATTTTTTAAGTTACTTATATTCAATGGACTCCCATAAAGTACCGTCTAAACCGATAAATATTTACAAGTTATTTTTTTTCACAAATCCAATATTGGTAGCCTATCGCTTTAAAAAAAATGTGTCAAACGAGGCTTCCATCGTCGTCAAGACATGAGGAAGCCTCGTTTGACACAAGTTTTTTAAATATTTTTCACATCTATTGTACATAGACTCGTCTCTTTTCCGCAATGACCGTTCGGCAGACAGGACAATATTCGAGTCTGTCCGAACAGGCCATGCAGCACACCACGTGCCCGCAGTCGAAGAACGCCACCTGGCTCTCTTCCGTCAGGCAGACTTTACATTCGTTGGTGGTAGCCAATCTCTTGGACTTGACACGAGGGCCGTCGAACAGGTCATTTCTGAATAGGTCAGTATAGATTTGCAGCCAGTCCTGCAACCTGGCATTCCCCTCAGATTCGATATGAACATCAAATACGTACTCCGAAGACATGGGAAAGTCGGCAGCGACCCTTCCGTGTCTCCAGAGCCTCTGCATTTCATCTACGTCTGAGAACAGGCTCACGTAGTCGAACATTTCGGATATTTCAAAGACTGGAAACATATCTAGATGCTTGGTGGCCCGATAGTTGGCAAATTCATGAATATCGTTGAATTTCAGCATCACGCCCACATCTACAGCCGAAACGTAAGTCTTTCCGTCAGAGGCTAGGGCGGACCTCAAGCCGATCTGGCCTGGGAAAAATAATCGCATCCACATGGCTTGAGAGCTAGTGAGCGAATGAAACTGTAAGCTCTGAGCAGCGGCTTTTATAGTAAACCCATATCCTTTAAAACAGGATGCGATGAGATAAAGTTATTTGTAGTCCTTGAAAACAGGATGGCTAAAAATATTGACACGTGATATTTTTTATGGTTATTTTTAGACTAGCCAAACGGATCAGCCAATATAACCATAGGTGTCTATCATCGTTTTAAAAGAAACATACACATTTTGTCTCTGCAACACCGTAACAACTAAGCATTGTAGAATCCAAACTTGATAACGCCATTCGCCAGGTCAGGAGACATGCTATCGTAATAAGCTATACGTTTCAATTGGCTTTTCAACATCGGGTGTATCGAGTTTGTGGGACAGCGTTATTTTGACTGTGAGCATTTTCAACATAGAGCGGTCCATAAACTCATATCGTATGAAATTCTCCATGATCCTGATACAATTCAATGTTAGCTAGATGCAGACAGACGGCTATTTATAAAGAATGAATCCAAGCCACGCCCACTCAAAAAAAAAAAAAAAAAAAAAAAAAAAAAAAAAAAAAAAATTTTTTTTTTTTTTTTTTTTTTTTTTTTTTTTTTTTCAAGGTTGTATTTTTAAATTAAAACTCTACGGCCAATATCTGTTTCAATTGATTCACACGATACAAGACCCAGGAAACAGGATCTTTATATCCGATCAAACTGACAACCATTTTCAAATCGTCGATCGCATCTCGATAGATATGAATGGATCTGGCAAATCCCAGTTCGATAGGAAACCGTCCAGTGCGTACGGACTGAGATATTCTGACTTCGGTACCCGTTTTAGGACTTTTACACACAGCTTCATTTTTTTCAACGTCGTGGTAAAGAAAAATTAATCTAGTGCCGCCAAAAGGCCCCCCACGAATGTATTCATTCACAACTACAATGCAGTTTGGCTTGAGAACCAGATTTTCATCCAAACGGATTTCGGACCCATCCATTTTATGTTTTAGATAAAATTCGTTGAAACGGTCGATGGTTGCTGAATTCGCGGCTAAGGCTCCGTCTGCCTGCATTAAAAGGGTCCCGTCAATACGATCCACTATCGGAATATTTTTATTTCTAAAAATGCCTTCGAGAGATATTTTTCTGAGTCTTTCAATGCCAGGTTTATTAGATTTTACTCGAATCCAGAACTCAGATTTAGGATCTTCAGGCAGGTCATATCTTACGAAATTCTCCATGATCCTGATACAATTCAATGTTAACTAGATGCAGACAGAATGAAGGTTTGAAGGTTTGAATACGGCTATTTATAAAGAATGAATCCAAGCCACGCCCACTTAAAAAAAAAAAAAAAAAAAAAAAAAAAAAAAAAAAAATTTTTTTTTTTTTTTTTTTTTTTTTTTTTTAAACAGTTGGTTGGTTGATATGATGGTTGGTTTCTAAAGTTATATTTCTCAGTTGGATTTTAATGTTATATTTCTCAGTTGGTTGCTAAAATTATATTTCTTTAGCCAATCATTGTAGATGGCGCTGTAGTCTATATATATAGTATATATATAGTATATCTATTAGGGTGGGTGGGAGTGGAATTTATTTCTTCTACTGTAAGGTCATGCATAAACCAGCTCCCTGATCCCACTTCCTTTAAAATAGGGTTATTTATACAATATTGACTTTGAAAACAAGACTTTTATTGTCTGACAAATGACGACTGAGTAATATATAGAGTTTTACAATCCTTCAAGCCTAAGCCCTTCTATCAAAACTCATTATCGAAAAAAATAACTCGTGAGTATCCTATAAATTTAAAAATGGTATGCTAATATTGTAACTTTAGAATTAAAAATATTAGAAATAAAATATTTTTTTTTATCTGTATTTAAACATACAGACATTTCCGCTTCGCGGAAATGTCTGTATGTTTAAATACAGATAAAAAAAATATTTTATTTCATACTCAATTACACGATTATGCATATATGTCCATAATACTTTTCACCGTCTTGGTAGAAGGATTCTAAAAAATATACTTTAAGCATTTTCAAAATAGAGCGGACATATGGAAGTCTTCATATCCAACTTTTAAGACGGCTTCCTCAAGCTGTACGATAAAATATTTTAAATAATAGCTATCCTGGATCTCAATAAAATATCTGTGTATTTCTTACGACCCAATCTCTATTTACACCCCACCCTCAAGTACCACAAATCTAGCTAAACTCTCCGTTTTGCGATAAATCCCGGTACAAGACACAGTCACTGGCAATATTATTCGAGCATTACCACCCTTTTGTCCAATCTTAGACTAGACTATTAAAAATCTAATATTGGCATTATTATCGACTCCTGATCAGTAGTTTAAGCCACATTTAAGAAAAACAAAATCTTTGCTTGCAGAGAGGCCGCTAATATTTCCCAAGGGTAAGACCTTCATCAAAACTCTTTGTCGAAAAAATTAAAATTAGCCCATGAAAATCGTATAAATTTACAAGATTTCATGTTAATATTGTAAATTTAGCCATCAAAATTAGAAAAAAAAATGTTAGTCAGTCAATATTTTCAGAGACTAAACCCTATAGCCAATATTTTCAAAGACAATTGTTCAATATTAGACTAAACGATTAAAAATCTAATATTGACAATATTATCGACTCCTGACCAGTAGTTTAAGCCACATTTAAAAAAATCTTTGCTTCGAATTTGTAGAGCTAATATTTTCCATCGTTGTCCTAAATTAGCCCGTGAGTATCCTATACATTTACAAGATTTCATGCTAATATTGTCCATCAAAATTAAAAAAATGTTAGCCGGTCAGCCAATATTTCCAAAGACAAAGCCTTCATAAGGTAATCTGTAAAAACTAAAAAAATCAAACCTTATTTAAGAAAATAAGATTGTCGCATGGAGAGCTAATATTTTCAAAGCCCTTGTCGAAAAAACTAAAATTAACCCTATGAGTATCTTATAAATTAAAAAAAAAAATATGCTAATATTGTAGATTTAAAATATTTTGCTAATGCTTATCACAACATAGCCATCCAATCAATATTTTCAAAGGTTAAGCTTTCATAAGGCCGCTGAAATGTCTGTATGTTTTATTACTGATAAAAAATATTTATTTCAAACTCGATTCGATATATATATATATATATATATATATATATATATATATATATATATATATATATATATATATATATATATGTATATATACATATATATATATGTATATATGCCTCAAGTACCGCAAATCCAGCACGAGTATCGTCTATGCAATAACTAAGACCAAACGCAATGTCGCATGCAAAATCTTCGAGCGTCTATAGGAATGGATATTTTTTTTTGATTCTTAAAAAAATATCTTCATATTAATATAAATTTTATCCATAACCCTTATAATGTAACGATTTTTATTATTTACAACCTGTCGGGGTCAAATCCAACGTAATCTCTACATGAGTCGCTCGACCCATTTTTTACGCATCCCAAAGACATTATCCGATATACAGTTTCAGAATGTCAAGCTCTTCTGGCACATTTATAACTGGTCCAGATACTCTAAAATCTGATAGTATCTCTAATCTTGGCTCGCAGCCTGATGATGTTGACCACTCGATTCAGCTGAGGCGAGAGGCTAATATATATACTATTTCAGAGCTCTACGAAAAACAGACAGGAGATCCACGATAAAATTAGAATGTCAAGTCCACGAAAAGAAGACAGGTCATGTAAATTTTTACAATTAAGATTTTACAATTAAGATTTCAAGGGTCAAACGATAAATTTAGAATGGTGCATACGGATTTCATCCACGATAAAATTAGAGGCCAATGATTTTATAAAGTCATGTCAAGGGATTCTATTCAAACTACAGCTGCTACGCCAAGTACCGCAAAGCTGGGTAATCCTACGAGTTTACGCATCTAAAGGTTTATCAGACGGTCACCAGCAATAATTTTCGAGCATATTTAACCTTTCAGAATTTCAAAACGACAGTTCCTATGCCAAGTACCGCAAAGCTGGGTAATCCTACGAGTTTACGCATCTAAAGGCTTATCAGACAGTCACCAGCAATAAGTTTCGAGCAACTGCACCTTTTCAGACGGTTTAAATAATAAAATTTAAATAGTTTAATTATTTTTAAAATGTATTCGATATTGGCACAGCATTCATTTAGCGTAGCAAAAAATGTATCAATGTGTAGAAATTTAATTTGAGATTTTAGAAGACATGAATTTAAATGTATCAAAGACATGACCGTTGCTGTTGAGATAGAATGATGAGATGGCATGTCAACAGTTCTATATATAGTATGCAACCAACCTTGGAAAAAAAAAAAAAAAAAAAAAAAAAAAAAAAAAAAAAATTTTTTTTTTTTTTTTTTTTTTTTTTTTTCAAGGTTGGTTGGTTGGTTTCTAAAGTTATATTTCTAAGTTAACTGCTACAGTTAACCGCTACAGTTCTAAGTTGGCCGCTAAAGCTATATTTCTCAGTTGGCTGCTAAGGCTATATTTCTTTAGCCAATCATTATAGATGGCGCTGCAGTCTATATATATAGTATATATATAGTATATCTATTAGGGTGGGTGGGAGTGGAATTTATTTCTTCTACTGTACGGTCATGCATAAACTCGCTCCTGACCTTTAAAATAGGATGAAATTGCAAAATTTATACAATATCGGCTTTGAAAACAAGACTTTTGTCTGACAAATGACAAGATATTGCAGGTTTTCATGAAATCAGAATAAATCATGGGCTCTTATAGAAAAATCTAACTCTCTAGTCTTGCTGAAAACACATTACGAGACATAGTGACTAGACGACCGTTGCAGGCAAATGTCAAGACACAATGAGAGTGTAGTCATGTTAGCCACAGTAAATATAGACAAGCTTCAAGGGTGGGCGTGGCACCCTTCAAAAAAAAAAAAAAAAAAAAAAAAAAAAAAAATTTTTTTTTTTTTTTTTTTTTTTTTTTTTTTTTTTTTTTTTTTTCAAGGTTGGTTGGTTGATTTTAATGTGACTTTGATGGAATTCTAATATTTTTTTGTATATAAATTTTTACAAGCCTCCGTTCAAAATCTTAAGTCAAAATCTTAAATGCATCCAACATTGGCAATATAACTGTTACAAAAAAACGGGTCGAACGAAGTGTCAAAGACAGAAATCTGCCATGAGACACTTCGTTCGACCCGATTTTTTATAAATCGTTTGGGTGACCTTTGTGGCAGTTGATAACGACTATGCCTTTTTATTCTCCAACTGTTTCGGCCGTATCATAAAATTAACCCTTGGTCGAGGATTCCAGGCACGGTATATTTTGTACCTGGTAGACACTTCAGGAGATTTTGGCAGTCGGCTTATGGGATTTGGAACTTTTAAGTACATCTTCTGTGATGTGGCTATTGTAACGGGAACTGGCTTTGAAACTGGCTTTGGCTTTGAAACTGGCTTGGGAGTTGGCAAAGACATTGATTTATCGTATTGAAGTATTAGCTCGCAATAGAGACGAGAGGTCTTTAATATTTTCCTTTTGGGTTGTAAGGCATAGCCGTAATCATATTGCCTGTCAGAGTCTGCAGAAAGCATTTTGCAAAACAAAAGGTCAGAATGAATAAGCTGAGGCGAGAGGCCGGTATTTATACTCTGGCGAGCGGATGCATGAGATCTGATAAGCGGTTCTGAGAAACGATAAAAATAATAGGGCTCGACAGGATGACTGTTTATAGATTAGATCTTATCTTTGAGGAAACGAGTTACATAATATCCTGCAAACGCAATTATATATGAGGCTCGACAGGATGACCGTTTATAGATTAGATCTTATCTTTGAGGAAACGAGTTACATAATATCCTGCAAACGCAATTATTCTAGAAGGTCAGCTAGCCCAAGCGATAAACTAATCTTATAAAAATTTTCCTGATCAGTAGCCACATTTAAGAAAAAAAATAGTTGCTTGCCCTCGCTAATATTTTCTAAGGGTGAGGCCTTTATCAAAACTTGTTGTGGAAAAAACTAAAATTACCCCATGAGTCTCCTATAAATTTACAAGATTTCATGCCAATATTGTAAATTTAGCCGTCAAAATTAAAAAATTAGCCAATATTTTCAGACCATTTAACCCTTTTAGAATTTGAAACGACTACAAACTTGGTAAGGCAATAACAAACGTAGTCATATGCTGATATAGTGAAACTCGTTGAGACAGCGACACTATAACTGACATACAAATTCCAAACTTGGCAAGACAATAAAGAGTGTAGTCTTATGCCGATATAGTGAAACTCGCTGAGACAGCGACACTATAATTGACATACGAATTCAGACTACAAACTTGTCAAGACAATAAAGAGTGTAGTCTTGTGCCGATATAGTGAAACTCGCTAAGACAGCGACACTATAATTGACATACAAATTCAGACTACAAACTTGTCAAGACAATAAAGAGTGTAGTCTTGTGCCGATATAGTGAAACTCGCTAAGACAGCGACACTATAATTGGCATACGAATTCAGACTACAAAAATATAATCACTTAAATTAAAAGATGTTTTACAGTATTTTCTGAGTATACAAGTATATATATATATATATATATATATATATATATATATATATATATATATATATATATATATATATATAATTAATATTATTATTATTATTATTATTATTATTATTATTATTATTATAATATATATTATTATTATTATTATTATTATTATTATTATTATTATTATAATATATAATAATAATATTATTATTATTATTATTATTATTATTATTATTATTATTATTATTATTATTATTATTATTATTATTATTATAATATATATAATATTATTATTATTATTATTATTATTATTATTATTATTATTATTATTATTATTATTATTATTATTATTATTATAATATATATAATATTATTATTATTATTATTATTATTATTATTATTATTATTATTATATAAATATAATATAAATATAATATAAATATATTATAATATAAATATATTAAAAAAAAAAAAAAAAAAAAAAAAAAAAAATCTATCCATTTCTATAGGGTAGCTACGATTCATGCTCCTACCTTCTCCTATTTTGCTCCGACTTGCTTTTTGTGGCAACGAGCTTCAAGCTTTTTTAAGAGTATTTAAAATGTTAATATTATATAATATACTAAGAGTATTATAAACTATTTATTTTACCTATAATTGAGTTTGAAATAAAATATTTTTTTTATCTGTATTTAAACATACAGACATTTCCGCGAAGCGGAAATGTCTGTATGTTTAAATTCAGATAAAAAAAATATTTTATTTCCAATATTTTATTTAATTTATTTTATTATATTCTATAAAACCTATGATATTTAACTTGAGACTCTAAAAGACATGATAATATTGAATCAATTTAAACAATCATTAAACGACATACCTCTGTCATGACTAGAAAACTGTTGACTAGAAGACATGACTAGACGACTGCTACTGGTCAAATACAATGACGGTTGTTAGCGATCATATATAGTATGCAACCAACCAACTGAAAAAAAAAAAAAAAAAAAAAAATATATATATATATATTTTTTTTTTTTTTTTTTTTTTTTTTTTTTTTTTTACAATTGGTTGGTTGGTTGCTGACAAGGATAATCTACGCGTTATCATCCTGTCGCAACGAATTCTGTTGAGTCGCTATCTGATTGGAGAGCAACAGGTTCTGCAGGTTCTGGATCTGGATCTGCTGCTTCTGAATCTGCACTAGAGATCTGTTCTGCTGCACGCCCAACTCTAATTTAAGCCTGTAAATTTCTTCCTGATACAAGTTATCTATTTTGGAGTACAGTACGTCAAATTTTTCAATCTTGGTTTTCAAGAGTGAGATTTCTGCATCCAATTTAGATTGCAAGTCAAACATTTGCTGCTTTAAATTTTGCATTTCGGTCTTTGCGTCGTTGTCCAACGGTTCCCACATTTTGTACATGCTGAGCTTCAATGAAAGGGATAATCTTAGAAACTATCCAATGTGAGAGTCCTGATACAATTCAATGGCAAGCGTTTAACAGGCCTGATACAATGTTAGCTAGATGAGGCTGGCAGACAGAATGAAGGAATGAAGGTTTGAATACGGCTATTTATAAAGAATGAATCCAAGCCACGCCCACTAAAAAAAAAAAAAAAAAAAAAAAAAAAATTTTTTTTTTTTTTTTTTTTTTTTTTTTTTTTTTTTTCAAGGTTGGTTGATTGATTGATTGACTCTAGCTAGCCTATATATATCATGCTAAAGTAACAGTTTATCTAATTTTTTTTTTTTTTTTTTTTTTTTTTTTTTTTTTTTTTTCAGTTGGTTGGTTGATATGATGGTTGGTTTCTAATGTTATATTTCTCAGTTGGTACTAATTAGTTTTTTTTTCAAATAATCTTCAAGTTACACGTTATTTTAAATCCAGCCCGATTCTTTTCTCAGCTAAGACCGAATCGCATGCCCCTGATCCGAGATATTGTGTCAGACATTAGAAACGAGACATTAAAAATTTAAGCATGAAGTCATGTACATTTTTACAATTAAGATTTAAAGATTACAGTCTATTCAAACCTATGCCAAGTACTGCCAGATTAGACATTAAAAATGTAAGCATGTAAATTTTTACAATTAAGATTTAAAGATCTATTCAAACCTATGCCAAGTACCGCTGACGAGACGTTAGAAACGAGACATTAGAAATTTAAGCATGCAGTCGTGTAAATTTTTACAATTAAGATTTAAAGCTTACAGTCTATTCAAACTACAGCTCTTATACCAAAGTCGCTGACGAGACATTAGAAACGAGACATTAGAAATTTAAGCATGTAGACATGTAAATTTTTACAATTAAGATTTAAAGATTACAGTTACGAGGGTATTCAAACTACAGCTCCTATGCCAAAGTACCGCCAATCTCACGAGACATTAGAAATTTAAGCATGCAGTCATGTAAATTTTTACAATTAAGATTTAAAGATTACAGTCTATTCAAACTACAGCTCCTATGCCAAAGTCGCTGACGAGACATTAGAAACGAGACATTAGAAATTTAAGCATGCAGTCATGTAAATTTTTATAATTAAGATTTAAAGATTACCGTCTATTAAAACTCCCGTCAATCTCAGCAACGAGACATTAGAAATTTAGGCATGTAAATTTTTACAATTAAGATTTAAAGATTACAGTTACGAGGGTAGTCTATTCAAACTACAGCTTCTATGCCAAGTACCGCAAAGCTGGGTGAACCTACTTCTTTACGGCATATAAAGGTCTATCAGACAGTCGCCAGAAGTATTCTTCGAGCAACTCCACCCCGTCAGAATTTTTCACGATTCGATTCAGTTGTCGGTTTGAATAATAAATATTTAGAATTTAAATATATTATTTAAATATTTTATTTTAATAATAAAATATTTATTATTTAAATATTTTATTTTTAATAATAAAATATTTATTATTTGTTTATCGAATCGTTAAAAATATATTATTTGTTTATCGAATCGTTAAAAAAAATATATTCAATATTGGTTCATTTAAAAAATGTCCTTATTCAATATTGTAAATTTCAGACAGAATGAGTACGGCTATTTATAAAGAATGAATCCAAGTCAATCAACCAACCTTGAAAAAAAAAAAAAAATTTTTTTTTTTTTTTTTTTTTTTTTTTTTTTTTTTTTTTTTTTTTTTCAAGGTTGGTTGATTGGTTGATTTAAAAAAATAATCGATATTTCTATCTCAAAGACATTAGCTATCTCAGATTCAAAGGCATCGTTTTAATATTAAAATAATACTATTATCCAATTCAAAGTCTCTATTTATAAACATCCAATATTGGCACTCTATCTATCGCAAAAAAATGGGCCGAACGAAGCGTCAAAGACAGAAATCTGCCATGAGACGCTTCGTTCGGCCCATTTTTTTGCCCCCTCCAGATTTAAGGCATCAGTTTGTACCATCTAGATCGATCCCCCACAAAGACTTTGATTTTGGACGGAGGGGTGTCTGTCCAAGAAATAGTCTCAAATCTATCTTCGTGGAGGCGAGGGTCGTCATCGTGGTCCCCATCGAAGAACAGCATGGTTCTCTCTATGAAATCTTTTAAGAATTCATTTATGAATGTGTCAGAGTCCCTCACGATCCGAATTCGGATGGCTTTATGGATGCATGAGGTGGGTACTATGGGGTCTAGAATCTGGATTTTAGAGGATGTCAGCATGGCCTCGAATCCCAACGACGACAGGGCATCTCCAAAATGTATCTCGTCGACTGGATACACCCAGGTATTGGCTAGAGAGATAGGTAACCTGACCCTCCTGTAAACGAGATCGCACACCTTCAGCCTGGTCGTTTTTTTCACATAGGATCGACCCATCAGCTTGGCCACATCAGAGGCCCTGACGAACAAAAGTCCATCCGCAGAGACTACGAATAGGATTTTAGCGTCAAGCTGTGGATGTTCAATAGTGAATAGCATGACTTATGGCAATAGCAATAAAAGTCAAAATGATGCAGGCTCTTAGAGGCAGCTCGTATATATACCCGATTCGTGACCTCGTTTTATCAGGCTTTACTAAGAAAACAGGATGTATCAGCTGTTTTTTTGAGGATGCGATAAAATCTGTCCTTCTAGAACAATAAAATTATTTATATAATTAATCCGATAGCATGAGGATGTGCGTCACAGGACGTGCGTCATAGGACGTGCGTCACAGATAAGATATTTACTTGGAATTTAGATAGAACTAAAGATTACTGCTAGTATATATACAGGCTGCTGGACGAGACATTTCATTCTGAGCTACTGCTTTTCAAAATGATCTTCCAAATTCTATCTGATGAACTGAATGTTAAATTGACATGCTTTTTGTCATTTGACAACCAAATTTTTATCAAAGGCCGAGACGTGGCCTATTACATGGGGCATGAAAACTCCAGTAGAGTGGTGAACTTGTGCCATATAACGGTAACAGACATTGCTCCTGAGGGCTTGAAACTACCCCCGTCTCTAGCCAAGACATGCGTCTTTGGACTAGAGGATGCAAAAATATTGATGGATATGCATCCGGGAGAGTTTGACTCCCTATTTCAGGGGCCGATTGAAATTCTTACGCCCATCGAATGCAGCTTAAACCTGAGGCGGCCTGTCCAGGTTAAGCTCGCAGCCATTACCTCATCCAATGCCACAATGGAGAGTTTCTTGGCCGACTTAAAGAATGTCATGGAGGAGTACCTGGCAACGGTACCCATGGACACTTATGTATTCGGCGAACGATATGGGGACTTGGAGCTAGGCTATTTCCCCCGAAAAATAAAAGTTTTGGTGGGAAACAAGCCCTACTTCTATAAATCCTCGTCTTAAGATCAGGACGAGGTGCAAAAAAATGGGTCGAGCGAAGCCTCTCATGATCATTGAGGCTTCGCTCGGCCCATTTTTTTGCGATAGATAGAGTGCCAATATTGGATGCGTACCGATTTGAACTTGTAATTTTCAAGGGATATGGCTTAGCTATAAGATAATTTTGTATCTTGATAAAATATCTATAGACAAATTTAAGGTATCTGAATTTAAAAATTTAATTTTTTCATTTAAAATTCACCGTGTAAAATTTAAAATTTCTAAAGACTAAGTGTGGCGGTCATTACAATTCTAAATTTTCAAGGGATATGGCTTAGCTATAAGATAAATATGAAACTTGGTAAAATATCGATAGCTAAATTTAAGGGATCTGAATTTAAAATTTTAAGTTTTTCGTTTAAAATTTACGTTTTTTTCGTGTAAAATTTAAAATTTCTAAAGACTAAGTGTGGCGGTCATTATACTCTGATCTCTAAATTTTCAAGGGATATGGCTTAGCTATAAGATAAATATGAAACTTGGTAAAATATACAGACTCGATAGCTAAATTTAAGGGATCTGAATTTAAAAATTTAATTTTTTCGTTTAAAATTTACATGTAAAATTTAAAATTTTTAAAGACTAAGTGTAGCCAAGCCAACATTGAATGCGTACCGATTGTAATTTTCAAGGGATATGGCTTAGCTATAAGATAAATATTAATCTTGATAAAATATCGATAGCTAAATTTAAGAGATCTGAATTTAAAATTTACATTTTATATGTAAAATTTAAAAGTTTTAAAGATTAAGTGTAGCCAAGCCAGTCATTATAATCTAATCTCTATAAAAAGATTTTCGAGAGACAGGATATTATGCAAGCCTTTCCTCAGGATGCTGGCTCCCGGTTAAAATTACAATCAGATCTCTATAAAAAGAGTTTTCGAGAAGTGTTGACAGGATATTATGTAAGCCTTTCCTCAGGAAGCCCGGTTATAATCAGATCTCTATAAAAAGATTTTTCCAGAAGTGTTGACAGGATATTATGTAAGCCTTTCCTCAGGATGCCCGGTTACAATCAGATCGATAAAAATTGCTCAAGAGACAGGATATTATGCAAGCCTTTCCTCTTGATAAGCGGTTCTTAGAAAATTACTATCAGATCCTATTGATAAGACCGGGTATATATACGAGTGTCCAGCGAGAGCTCTTCAATTGCTAGTCGATCTCTCTTACTAGCTGCTTAGATTCATTAGCTCTCTGTCAGTCATGTTTTTCCATGTAAAAAATTATGCCTATGGCGTTGCCTTTAAATGCTTAATGGCCTCTGATGGCACCCTGTTTGTCCGGGCTGAGGACCTGGCTATCTACTCGAGGCATCCTCTAGATCTCCATTTTGCCGAGAGATATGCAGGCCTCACCGTCCGAGATGTAATGGACCCTAAAATCGATTTACCCAAATGGCTCGCTAAGACGAGAATCTTCTCCATTAGCGAAGCCAAACATCATTTGGGAGGGTTCATGGGCGAACAGGAGTTTGATAAGATGTTCGATGGTTCGGCCATGGTGAAATACCAGGCTAACATGAAGCTCAGCTTCGTGAAAGCCATAGGTGTTAGATTTGTAGAAAGGTCCCATACAAAGTTTGAAGACTTCCTTGCCACATACCAACTACAGGTGAGGAAATTTTTCGAACTTGAATATGAGGATTATGAATTATACAAATCCCAAATGACCGGACCATTGAAGATGACCATCAGGAGGTCATCTAATGAGCAACCCATAGAGAGCTTGTGTTAATCTTTAAAATGAGAGTAAAAAAATGGGTCGAACGAGGTGTCTCATGGCAGAATTTCTGTCTTTGACACCTCGTTCGACCCATTTTTTTGCGATAGATATAGTGCCAACATTGGACGGGTTTAATTTAAGACTTTGATTCTAAGGGTGCTTAATTTAAGTATTTATAAAAAAAAATCTATTAAGCTAGTATTGAAGAGGTTATCAGCATAAAAAAATAATTAAGACGTTTAAGTTGAGACTTTACAATTACATGTATGAAAATATTATTAAGACTGAAAAATATATGGATGAGTCTATAATTGAATTAAGTATATTTTCAAAAATGAAGATTTAGACTTTGAGTTGACTATTGCAAATTTGACCAACTTTAGAAACGTGATCTTAAAATAAAAATATTTTTGAAAACTAATCGTGGAATCGTGATTCTTATTACATAAACATAGTAAAATAAGCAATTGTCGTTTTTTTCAAATTTAAAAAAAAAATTGAAAATTTTGCAAATTTGACCAACTTTAGAAACGTGATCTTAAAATAAAAATATTTTTGAAAACTAATCGTGGAATCGTAATTCTTATTACATATACATAGTAAAATAAGCAATTTAATTCAGTCGTTTTTTTTCAAATTTAAAAAAAAATTGAAAATTTTGACAGAGGTGGTGGCACATCAGCAAATTTAGATAAACTGTTACTTTAGCATGATATATATAGGCTAGCTAGAGTCAATCAATCAACCAACCTTGAAAAAAAAAAAAAAAAAAAAAAAAAAAAAAAAAATTTTTTTTTTTTTTTTTTTTTTTTTTTTTTTTTTTTTTTTTCAAGGTTGGTTGGTTGATATATATTTATAATGCTAATTAAATTAAGTATATTTTCAAAAATGAAGATTTAGACTTTGAGTTGACTATTGCAAATTCAACCAACTTTAGAAACGTGATCTTAAAATAAAAATATTTTTGAAAACTAATCGTGGAATCGTGATTCTTATTACATATACATAGTAAAATAAGCAATTTAATTCAGTCGTTTTTTTTCAAATTTAAAAAAAATTGAAAATTTTGTAAATTCGACCAACTTTAGAAACGTGATCTTAAAATAAAAATATTTTTGAAAACTAATCGTGGAATCGTGATTCTTATTACATATACATAGTAAAATAAGCAATTTAATTACTTTTCAGTCGTTTTTTTTTCAAATTTAAAAAAAAATTGAAAATTTGACCAACTTTAGAAACGTGATCTTAAAATAAAAATATTTTTGAAAACTAATCGTGGAATCGTGATTCTTATTACATATACATAGTAAAATAAGCAATTTAATTACTTTTCAGTCGTTTTTTTTCAAATTTAAAAAAAAATGAAAATTTTGCAAATTTGGCCAACTTTAGAAACGTGATCTTAAAATAAAAATATTTTTGAAAACTAATCGTGGAATCGTGATTCTTATTACATATACATAGTAAAATAAGCAATTTAATTACTTTTCAGTCGTTTTTTTTTCAAATTTAAAAAAAATTGAAAATTTTGACAGAGGTGGTGGCACATCAGCAAATTTAGATAAACTGTTACTTTAGCATGATATATATAGGCTAGCTAGAGTCAATCAATCAACCAACCTTGAAAAAAAAAAAAAAAAAAAAAAAAAAAAAATATTTTTTTTTTTTTTTTTTTTTTTTTTTTTTTTTTTTTTTTTTTTTTTTAAGGTTGGTTGATTGATTGATTGCCTCTAGCTAACCTATATATATTATGCTAAAGTATATACATTATCATTGTCCAGCAATGCTTATCTGCGTCTATAAAAATGCATCCTGTTTTCATAGCAAATGAGTTATACAATATCCTGTTTCCGCGACATCTATAATAAGCCTTAACTCATCCTGTTCTCGTAGAAACTGACTTATGCAATATCCTGTCTTCAGATTTGCAATATCCTGTCTTCAGATTGGCAATATCCTGTCTCATCTAAAATAAGCCTTATCTCATCCTGTTTTCGTAGAAACTGACTTATGCAATATCCTGTCTTCAGATTATACTAATTGAATTAAGTATATTTTCAAAAATGAAGATTTAGACTTTGAGTTGACTATTGCAAATTCGACCAACTTTAGAAACGTGATCTTAAAATAAAAATATTTTTGAAAACTAATCGTGGAATCGTGATTCTTATTACATATACATAGTAAAATAAGCAATTTAATTCAGTCATTTTTTTTTCAAATTTAAAAAAAATTGAAAATTTTGGCCAACTTTAAAAACGTAATCTTAAAATAAAAATATTTTTGAAAACTAATCGTGGAATCGTGATTCTTATTACATATACATAGTAAAATAAGCAATTTAATTCAGTCGTTTTTTTCAAATTTAAAAAAAATTGAAAATTTTGACAGAGGTGGTGGCACATCAGCAAATTTAGATAAACTGTTACTTTAGCATGATATATATAGGCTAGCTAGAGTCAATCAATCAATCACCCAACCTTAAAAAAAAAAAAAAAAAAAAAAAAAAAAAAAAAATTTTTTTTTTTTTTTTTTTTTTTTTTTTTTCAAAGATTGGTTGATTGGTTGATTGACAGATTTTTTTTCACAGTTGGTAGTTTAACATAATTAAACTATCTCTCTACGAGCCAGCTTGACGGTCAGCTCATACGCTCTGTCTTTTTCATCAACTACATAGTCTTTTTCTATTTCCTCAAACTTTCTCTTAACCGTAGCAGTCAATTCTTGAAGCATGTCGCCCGATTTGACAGACCATATACCTTCAGCTCTCACACGCATGGAAAAGTTGCTAGGTTTCTCTTCTTCAGTATCCCCATACCTGGATTCTACCGACGGGGGTGCGTAGATATTCGTATGTTGTTCGCAGACTGCGCTCGAGTATTCGTAATACCCTGTAAGCCAATCTTGTAAATTCATCTCGCCTTCGTTTCGAACTGTGATTTCAAAGGCCATCCTTCTGCTGAACGGTATAATGCTGGGATACGTAGAGGTTACCCGGCCATCGGTCCAAAGTTTCTGGATACGGCAGATCTCCTCGATAGGCATTCGGTGCGTCTTCACAAGTACCTGAAGCATATCATTGAAATCAAACACGCGCCTGGAACTCATGTTCAAGCGTTGTGCATTGGGATATAGATTAGCCAGATCCTTGTTGGAATATCGATGTGCAAAGTTGTAAGGTGACGCGTAGCCTAGATATTTGCCAACATCGACGGCTATGAAATAAACATCTCTACCAACAGTAGCAGCGATGAGTGCAGGTTTGGTATCAAAACAAATTTTCAGATACATGATTGCGCTATGATCTTTCAATAAACAGAGGCAATGGAAGAATGATGGTAGCTTGAGTACGGAACCACTATTTATATAAAATATCCATGAGTGGGCGTGGCATGTAAAAAAAAAAAAAAAAAAAAAAAAAAAAAAAAAAAAAATTTTTTTTTTTTTTTTTTTTTTTTTTTTTTTTTCAAGTTAGTTGTTTATTTAGTTATCATCTAGAAAACTTCTTTATAAGCTTACCCGCCTCGTTTTCAATCTCTCTATGAATCGAGTCCAAGTCATAGCTGCAGCTCTCGTCCTTTTCATACACTGAAATTATATCTTTTAGCGAATCGCTCACCATTTCTTCTTTGATTTTTTCAAAGTCTTCGCCGATTTTTGAGTACGCAGATAGGTATCTATTATAATTTACATAATTTTTGATCTTGTACTTGTTCAGGGCTTGTTCGTTGAACTGCTTACGCTTAACCTTAAAAATGTTCCTAGAGCGTGGAGATTCTTCGGCGTCGGCCTTCATGACGAATCCCTCAAGCGGACACTCTGCATAAGCGCTGGGATACGTTTCAACTTTTTCGTACAGATCCCCTATCGTTTGGTAATCTAAATCTAAGATGGGTACGTGGGGTAGCTTCACTCGCTGGAAAATGTTCACGGCGTCGCTATACTTCATAAACGTATCTGAATCCAGTTGGTAGATGTCGAAGGCCCGAAAAAAGACAGTCTTGCTACCGAATACGGCTTCGGATTCAAAATCACGATAGGTTATTCTCTTCATGTGGCTTCCGAATACTTCTCCATAAATGATAAAATTGTCATGTAAAATGTCTTTGATAAGCCGTACCTTTTCCGACAGCGGTTCCAAGATTGCGTTCAAGTTAAAAAGGCGTGTCTTTTCATCTAGCACAACGTTTCTAGATTGTATCCTGAACGTATTCTTCACGTAGCCAATACCGATATTAGAGCCATCCAATTTTTCGGTAGCTATTAAAGGTATGCCCGAATAAATTTGGCTTGTAATCTCGTGGTACTTGATAAGAGCCATCGTAAATAGATTAGAAACAGAGACTAGAAAATATCTAAGCTATTTCAATGAGTATGAAGACCAGAATGAATGTAGCTTGAGTACGGAGCCGCTATTTATACTAAATATAAATCAACTAATCAACCAACCATCTGAAAAAAAAAAAAAAAAAAAAAAAAAATTTTTTTTTTTTTTTTTTTTTTTTTTTTTTTTTTTTCCAAGGTTGGTTGGTTGGTTGATTACATTCTCTATATATAGTATCGCTGACATGACTACACGCTCATTGTGTCTCGACATTTGCCAGCAACGGTCGTCTAGTCACTATGTCTCGTAATGGGTTTTCAGCAAGACTAGTTAGTTAGATTTTTCTCCCATGATTTATTCTGATTTCATGAAAACCTGCAATATCTTGTCATTTGTCAGACAAAAGTCTATAAATATCTTGTTTTCAAAGCCAATATTGTATAAATTCCGCTATTTTATCCTATTTTAAAGGAAATGGGTCAGGAGCGAGTTTATGCATGACCGTACTGTAGAAGAAATAAATTCCACTCCCACCCACCCTAATAGATATACTATATATATACTATATATATATAGACTGTAGCGCCATCTACAATGATTGGCTAAAGAAATATAGCATTAGCAGCCAACTGAGAAATATAGCTTTAACGGCCAACTTAGAAATATAACTATAGCGGCCAACTTAGAAATATAACTATAGCGAGATAGAGACTGAGATAGACTGATGAAGTGGCACGTCAGCGATACTATATATAGAGAATGTAATCAACCAACCAACCAACCTTGAAAAAAAAAAAAAAAAAAAAAAAAAAAAAAAAAATTTTTTTTTTTTTTTTTTTTTTTTTTTTTTTTTTTTTTCAAGGTTGGTTGGTTGGTTGATTACATTCTCTATATATAGTATCGTTGACGTGCCACTTCATCAGTCTATCTCAGTCTTTGCCAGCAACGGTTGTTTCAAGGGCAGGATATTATGTAACCCATTTCTTCATAAACAGGACGCGATAAAGTTATTTATAGCTCCGATAGCAACCCCCTCTAAGCGATAATCTAAAAGGTCATCCGGTCGAGCCTTATCAGATATCATGCATCCGCTCGCCAGAGTATAAATACCGGCCTCTCGCCCCAGCTTATTCATTCTGACCCTCTGCTTTTTGAAATGGCCACTCTATCATTTGACTCTCTGACGGACGAACGAATTGATTGCGACTGTGTCGTAATACCGCAATGGAACGTATTGAACACCCCTCGCATATCTTGTGAATTGATATGTAATTACGACCGTTCTATGAAAATGCCAGCTCCAGCCATTATTCCCAAACCTAAGCCAGCTCCCACACCTAAACCGGCTCTCATTCAAAAACCAGCACCAGTTCTCATTCAAAACCCGGCTCCAGCACTTAAACCAGATCCAGTTCTCACACCTAAGCCTGATCCAGTTCCCACACCTAAGCCTGATCCAGTACCCACACCTGATCCAGTTCAAATTTCAATACCCATGTCAGAGATGATGTATTTTAAAGTACCAACGCTATTAAGCCCGCTACCAAAATCTCCAATTTCAGAAGACCCGTCCAAAGTAACAGTTTATCGCCCTTGGAAGCCTCCACCGAAGATAGATTTTGTGGTACGGCCTAAACTAAAAACTGCCGGCTTTGAAGATCCTAGAATTCGAAGACGGCAGGGCATAGTCGTTCTCAAGTCAATCGTCGATCTGAGAGATGGCAAATGCTATAGCCACATACAAACAGAGGTCAGGAAAAATTACTGTTGGGTTTAAGCCCAAACGATTTATAAAAAAATCGGGTCGAACGAAGTGTCTCATGGCAGATTACTGTCTTTGACACTTCGTTCGACCCGTTTTTTTTGTAACAATTATATTGCCAATATTGGATGCGTTTAAGATTTTGACTTAAGAATTTGAATGGATATTTTTATAACTGAAGTCTTGGAGATATATATTTTTATCTAACTTAAAACAGTTTGGCAAAAAAATATTATTTTCAAATCAAAAACTATAAAATTGAAATGATAAACTTTGAAAAATTGCAAAAAAAAATAGTATCTTGAAAAAATTATAGAAATCGGCCAAAGACACTTTAACATGATATATATATAGGTTAGCTAGAGTCAATCAACCAATCAACCAACCTTGAAAAAAAAAAAAAAAAAAAAAAAAAAAATTTTTTTTTTTTTTTTTTTTTTTTTTTTTTTTTTTTTTTTTAAGGTTGGTTGATTGGTTGATTGACTCTAGCTAACCTATATATATATCATGTTAAAGTGTATACACTATCATTGTCCAGCAATGCTTATCTGCGTCTATAAAAATGCATCCTGTTCAGCATCCTGTTTCATAGCAAATGAGTTATACAATATCCTGTTTCCGCGTTTAGCGACAAATAATTCTATAAATAGCCTTATCTCATCCTGTTTTCGTGTAAACTGACTTATGCAATATCCTGTTTCCGCGTCCAGCGACAATAATTCTATAATAAACCTTATCTTATCGTAGAAACCGACTTATGCAATATCCCGACTTATGCAATATCCTGCATCAGATCGACTATATAAGCTCTGGCATTTGATCGAATAGCCATTCTCTCTTCGGAGCTTTGAACTACCAATATGTATAAAAATCAATGCTCTCTGAAGAAACTTAAAGCGGTAAACTCGCTACGAAACCGTTTTGGGGTTATCGAGCTGTTTCCCAAAAACCTTTCGCCTACTGTTAAGAAATTGGAAGAGTATCCACACTTCCAAACCATGATCGGTGAAGGCAAGATTTGTGTATTCTGTCTATACATGACGACCGATTTGAAGATTGAATTCAAAAAACGTACTCTGACGGACAAGATAACGAATACAATCCCAGCCATAGGCAGAGAGGCCAAGACAAACTATCCGCTGAGACCTCAGGAGATTAAATGGAGCACTCTGATGAACCGATATAAAAGACCCCCCAGCGAAGCCAACAGAACCAACGCCGACGTGAGAATTGGTTTCAAGTGCCCCAACAATCAGTTTCTTGTAAAGTCCTATTTTACGTTTGGTCAGCGAACCGTCGGACGAGGATGCGCCCACATCATACAGACTTTGAACGTGCCATTCCTGTTCTTTGTGAGGCGTCCTGGCGAGACACGAGTAAAACCGGACAACAGATACTTTGCTGGCGACAAGCTCCATTACTACGATCGTTACATACTGATTGCCGACTCCAGTTACAAGGTGCCTGCTGGGACCACCTACATTCTGTTTACGACTCAAAAAAACTTTTTCAGTTTGGACATTGTGCCAGAGAATTTAGAGTTGGGCTTCGAAACCAAAAATCCTTTGGTGGAACGCATAACAAAAATAGATGGTATGTACGACATATCCGTACCAACGCCCATGATACAGCATATAGATGATGAAGACGACTCCCCCGTAGAAATGAGTACTGAAGTCGCCAGAATAACATCTAAATATTTTGATAAGCCAACGTCTCCAATCTCAGAGCCATCCCAAGAGCCAGAGATCTATTTTCCTGAATCATCTCAAGAGTCATCTCAAGAGCCAGAACCAGAACCAGAGATCTATTTTCCTGTGGACAGAAGAACAATAGTCATAACAACAAACTTTGCAGCCCAATACAAGTCTCTGACTTTTAAAGACTGGAAAAACTTGAAAGATCGCCCCGACAATAACTTCGTACGCCCCTACGGACCAGATCTACCTGGACTTGACCTGAGAATTAAATCGGTAAAACGGAAGGCTGAGACAATTCCCAAGAGTGCCAAGAAACATAAGCCATCTTTCAAGGAGGCGGCCACAAATACAGAGTCAGAACCAGAGCCAGTGTTTAAATGCCCACTACCCGTTGAAAGTCCTGAGATATGTCTCATTGAAGATCCTGAACCCATTGAAAGTCCAGAGCCCGTTGAAGATCCTGAACCCATTGAAAGTCCAGAGCCCGTTGAAGATCCTGAACCCATTGAAAGTCCAGAGCCCGTTGAAGATCCTGAACCCATTGAAAGTCCTGAGATATGTCCAGAGCCCATTGACAGTCCTGAACCCATTGAAAATCCAGCTCCCATTGAAAATCCAGAATATTTTTATGGATGGCCTACTATTGAAAGGTCAGAGGTACAAACTGAACTGAATGAGCTTGATAATATTTTATGTACGCCTTTATCCATGCCGCATGATACGCTAGACTCGTTGATGGATGATCTTATGACGCCATCAACTATACAGTATACTATGGAACCGCTGGAGACTCAGTTCAAAGTGCCAGGATTTGAACTGCCAGATTTCATGTAACTATAAAAATATGTAAAATTTAAAAAATTTGGGTCAAACGAGGCTTCCTCATGTTTAGATTTGTCATTATGACTTATCTTTACGATGGAAGCCTCGTTTGACCCATTTTTTTTAAATCAAAATGCTACCAATATTGGTATTGAAAAAAAATAACTTGTAAAATTTATCAGAACAATAAAAAAATTGGGTTAAACGAGTCATGTTTAGATTTGTCAGTATGACTTATCTTTACAATGGAAGCCTCGTTTGACCCACTTTTTTTTTAAATCAAAACGCTACCAATATTGGATTTATAAAAATAATAACTTGTAAATTTTATCAGATTAATTAGAAAGTGACACATGACAATACTTTATCCATCTAAGTCACATTAAAATCAACCAACCAACCAACCTTGAAAAAAAAAAAAAAAAAAAAAAAAAAAAAAAAAAAATTTTTTTTTTTTTTTTTTTTTTTTTTTTTTTTTTTTTTTTTCAAGGTTGGTTGGTTGGTTGATATATATTTGTTTCCTCGTTCATCACTTTTCATTTATCAAGATTAACTTTTCAATTTAATCCTATCATGTTTTTATTCAAAGGCTAAGTTTCAAAGCCTCATTTTAAATGAAACCTGTTAATTTTGATCACGTGAATCGCTTAGCCATCCAAGCCATTCGTAGCAATTAGATGTTTGAACTGACCCTTTAAAATTTATCTAAGCCATAGTAGCCTTTCAATTTTGACTGGTTAAACGTGGATCAGCTATGCAAGAGGTCATGATAAAACTGAGTCCTGTATCTGAAACAGGTCAAACGAAGACCTGGCAATTGAAAACGGGCATCGCTTAGCAGGCAAAATTTAAACGAGCTGAGCCATAAACGTAACCATTGAACTCTGGGCCATGCTTAGCAGTAGCAGCCCATACTGTAAAAAATAATATTTACGAGATCTAATGAAAAGTGTAGAAAGACAAATGAAAAGCTTAACAGTAGCGGTCCTGTCTATGGCATCATTTTAAATGTTAATATTGAGCCATTCAAGAGGCCTTGATAGAAATCGGCTTACTGAACAGGTGAAATCTGAAAGACGTAGAGAGTAGCAGCCTATATTGTAAAAACTTAAAATTATAAACTTCAAAAGTGGATATATGTATGAAGTGTGTAAACTTAAAATTATAAACTTCAAAAGTGGATATATGTATGAAGTGTGTTAAGTTTTAAAGTCACATGACCAAACCCACTCTTGAAATAAACCAACCAACCAACCTTAAAAAAAAAAAAAAAAAAAAAAAAAAAAAAAAAAAATATATATATATATATATTTTTTTTTTTTTTTTTTTTTTTTTTTTTTTTTCAAGGTTGGTTGGTTGGTTTTATTTTAAGAGTGGTCATGTGACTAGTAAATATCATCGGATCAAAAAGTGATATAACCGAGATTAATTTCGGTGCTAAAAAGAAGAACTCAAATTGTCTTCCCAACTGGCTGAACCCAGATTAGGTATTTTTTAGCTTAAAATCTTAGCTGATCTGAGTTTGGTCGTTGGTAAAAAATATCAGCGGATTTTTCTAAGGCCCAAATGAAATTTTTTCAAACTAAATCTGGCAGACTAGAATTTTAGTAAGAAATACATAGTCATAGTAGTCATCCCTCCCATCATCCCCGGCATCTCTTTAAGAAGAGACCGTAAAACGTAAAGTCAGATCCGTCTCGGTACCACGTTTAAGCCCGTCCGACGTTCAGATCAAATGACTATTGTTAGTCCGCTTAGAGAGACTTGGCATAGTGCCAACTGAGTCGATACACGGGAATGAGTCGATACTGTGTCACATGACAATACCGCTTAGACATCTTCATAATTGGCCAATCTATATTTTAAACTATCATTTTCAGCTTTTAAACTATCATTTTCCGCTTTCAAGCTAGCCATTCCCTCTTTTAAACTATCATTTTCCGCTTGCAAGCTAGCCATTCCCTCTTTCAGGTTAGCAACTTCAGCTTTCAGGTTAGCAATTTCGTGCATGTGTAAATCAAAAATATGTTCCAAGTATTCCATTTTTTGCATTTGCAGCGTTTGGTTTTCAATTTTGAGAGTCCGTATATTATTTTCGTAAATCTCTTTCATATTTTTCATTTCGGCCTCTATCCCTCTGCAGCGTCCCAATATGGGCTTCACGCACTGGAAGCACATCTGTTGACGCTTGCTGGGTTCCCAATAATCTTCTTTAACGACTTCGTAAAACAGTTTGTAATCTTCTTCGGTCCTGGCGTAAAATACATCTTTTTTTCGTTGTTCAGATGCAAGAAGTATTGGGTACGCGCACTAGACGACTTGAAATTTCTCGATACGGGTAGTACCAGTTTCAGTTTTATGCCTGGCAAATGTTTGATTTTAATATTATATTTTCCGTCGATGAACGCTATTGGAACTCTGAGCAATTTAACGGGATGCCTGCAGGCATAATTTTGGGTTATGAGCCTCATGATGCCTCCGTTCCAGAGCGTAGCCAAGACCAATCTGTAATCTTTGGGAAGCGTCTCCTGGATGTAAAAATGTTTCCTGTTACCAACCCCTAGTTGGCTTTCGAATGAAAAATTACAGCTAGATTTTCGGTTGCTGAGATATCCCAGCGTATTGACCAAATGCCAGACGGTCTCTATAGATTTGCTTTTCAGGCAGCTGTAACCGACATACGGTCGCTCGTCGGGTCTGATCCTACCCCACACGTTCTTGTGAAAATGATCTTCTGAATGAGTTACCACGACCATGTGCCTATGCTGCCTGAATTTGGGATTGGTTTCCCTGCCGCCGTCGCACCAACATGAAAAGGGTAGGGTTCGGGTCAAGCCGTCGTCTCTATCCATGAATCTTATAAAATCCCTATAGGCTACGGCTCGCACCATGACGTGGATGAACGCCAGGTTACCTTCAAGATATCTCAGCACGCAAGAGGCGGCCAAATTCAGCGTTTCGTCTTCGAAAGGTACGGGTGGAGGCTCTAAATCGATCGTCCAGACGGGTTCGTAGGCCCAGTCGTCCATGAAGTAACGCGTATGCTCGAAAAAATCTTTTTTTGCGCACATTGGGTCGAAATCGAAAAATTCGTATGGGTCGGCAGCAGGATCTTCGTCATCAGAATCAGGCTCAGGTTCAGGCTCAGGCTCAGTCATCCTAAATCTAAAATTTCTATAGCATTCTATCAAATGATCAGCGGCACCGTTCTTTTCCCCTCTTTGGAATGTAAATTGGCCCTCGCACCAAACGCAGCATGTTAAAGGGTCCATGGTGGTTTCATTCCTACAATGCCTTTCATAATCTTTGGGCAAGACAAGAACGTTACAGCGCGGACACGAAAAGTGAGTTCTGTCGCCTGCGAGAGCGTTCATATACCTTCTCAAATTGGGACCGGCAGGCATCGTAGAAGATGAATAATGGCTTGAAGATAGCTGGATAATTTACAGGGTCGGTATATATAGGCAAAATAAAGCCACGCCCACTCAAAAAAAAAAAAAAAAAAAAAAAAAAAAAAAAAAAAAAAATTTTTTTTTTTTTTTTTTTTTTTTTTTTTTTTTTTTTGAGTGGGCGTGGCTTTACTTTGCCTATATATATTGGCCAAGATTTAATTTTGCCATTCATCTCCATACTTGCCAGTCCATACTTGCCATGATGTCCATATTGAATCGTTGCCAAGGGATAGAGGCCGAAATGAAAGAGATTTAGGAAAATAATATCAGAGAAACTCTGCAAGACGAAATCAAAACGCTACAGGCTGATAGAATACGCTTGTGGGTAATTATTTATAAGTTACACGTGAACGCAATTGCTAGCCTGAAAGAGGGAATGGCTAGCTTGCAAGCTGAAAATGATAGTTTAAAATATAGATTGGCCAATTATGAAGATGTCTAAGCGGTATTGTCATGTGACACAGTATCGACTCATTCCCGTGTATCGACTCAGTTGGCACTATGCCAAGTCTCTCTAAGCGGACTAACAATAGTCATTTGATCTGAACGTCGGACGGGCTTAAACGTGGTACCGAGACGGATCTGACTTTACGTTTTACGGTCTCTTCTTAAAGAGATGCCGGGGATGATGGGAGGGATGACTACTATGACTATGTATTTCTTACTAAAATTCTAGTCTGCCAGATTTAGTTTGAAAAAATTTCATTTGGGCCTTAGAAAAATCCGCTGATATTTTTTACCAACGACCAAACTCAGATCAGCTAAGATTTTAAGCTAAAAAATACCTAATCTGGGTTCAGCCAGTTGGGAAGACAATTTGAGTTCTTCTTTTTAGCACCGAAATTAATCTCGGTTATATCACTTTTTGATCCGATGATATTTACTAGTCACATGACCACTCTTAAAATAAAACCAACCAACCAACCTTGAAAAAAAAAAAAAAAAAAAAAAAAAAAAAAAAAAAAAAAAAAAATATATATATATATATATTTTTTTTTTTTTTTTTTTTTTTTAGGTTGGTTGGTTGGTTTATTTCAAGAGTGGGTTTGGTCATGTGACTTTAAAACTTAACACACTTCATACATATATCCACTTTTGAAGTTTATAATTTTAAGTTTACACACTTCATACATATATCCACTTTTGAAGTTTATAATTTTAAGTTTTTACAATATAGGCTGCTACTCTCTACGTCTTTCAGATTTCACCTGTTCAGTAAGCCGATTTCTATCAAGGCCTCTTGAATGGCTCAATATTAACATTTAAAATGATGCCATAGACAGGACCGCTACTGTTAAGCTTTTCATTTGTCTTTCTACACTTTTCATTAGATCTCGTAAATATTATTTTTTACAGTATGGGCTGCTACTGCTAAGCATGGCCCAGAGTTCAATGGTTACGTTTATGGCTCAGCTCGTTTAAATTTTGCCTGCTAAGCGATGCCCGTTTTCAATTGCCAGGTCTTCGTTTGACCTGTTTCAGATACAGGACTCAGTTTTATCATGACCTCTTGCATAGCTGATCCACGTTTAACCAGTCAAAATTGAAAGGCTACTATGGCTTAGATAAATTTTAAAGGGTCAGTTCAAACATCTAATTGCTACGAATGGCTTGGATGGCTAAGCGATTCACGTGATCAAAATTAACAGGTTTCATTTAAAATGAGGCTTTGAAACTTAGCCTTTGAATAAAAACATGATAGGATTAAATTGAAAAGTTAATCTTGATAAATGAAAAGTGATGAACGAGGAAACAAATATATATCAACCAACCAACCAACCTTGAAAAAAAAAAAAAAAAAAAAAAAAAAAAAAAAAAAAAATTTTTTTTTTTTTTTTTTTTTTTTTTTTCAAGGTTGGTTGGTTGGTTGATTTTAATGTGACTTAGATGGATAAAGTATTGTCATGTGTCACTTTCTAATTAATCTGATAAAATTTACAAGTTATTATTTTTATAAATCCAATATTGGTAGCGTTTTGATTTAAAAAAAAAGTGGGTCAAACGAGGCTTCCATTGTAAAGATAAGTCATACTGACAAATCTAAACATGACTCGTTTAACCCAATTTTTTTATTGTTCTGATAAATTTTACAAGTTATTTTTTTTCAATACCAATATTGGTAGCATTTTGATTTAAAAAAAATGGGTCAAACGAGGCTTCCATCGTAAAGATAAGTCATAATGACAAATCTAAACATGAGGAAGCCTCGTTTGACCCAAATTTTTTAAATTTTACATATTTTTATAGTTACATGAAATCTGGCAGTTCAAATCCTGGCACTTTGAACTGAGTCTCCAGCGGTTCCATAGTATACTGTATAGTTGATGGCGTCATAAGATCATCCATCAACGAGTCTAGCGTATCATGCGGCATGGATAAAGGCGTACATAAAATATTATCAAGCTCATTCAGTTCAGTTTGTACCTCTGACCTTTCAATAGTAGGCCATCCATAAAAATATTCTGGATTTTCAATGGGAGCTGGATTTTCAATGGGTTCAGGACTGTCAATGGGCTCTGGACATATCTCAGGACTTTCAATGGGTTCAGGATCTTCAACGGGCTCTGGACTTTCAATGGGTTCAGGATCTTCAACGGGCTCTGGACTTTCAATGGGTTCAGGATCTTCAACGGGCTCTGGACTTTCAATGGGTTCAGGATCTTCAATGAGACATATCTCAGGACTTTCAACGGGTAGTGGGCATTTAAACACTGGCTCTGGTTCTGACTCTGTATTTGTGGCCGCCTCCTTGAAAGATGGCTTATGTTTCTTGGCACTCTTGGGAATTGTCTCAGCCTTCCGTTTTACCGATTTAATTCTCAGGTCAAGTCCAGGTAGATCTGGTCCGTAGGGGCGTACGAAGTTATTGTCGGGGCGATCTTTCAAGTTTTTCCAGTCTTTAAAAGTCAGAGACTTGTATTGGGCTGCAAAGTTTGTTGTTATGACTATTGTTCTTCTGTCCACAGGAAAATAGATCTCTGGTTCTGGTTCTGGCTCTTGAGATGACTCTTGAGATGATTCAGGAAAATAGATCTCTGGCTCTTGGGATGGCTCTGAGATTGGAGACGTTGGCTTATCAAAATATTTAGATGTTATTCTGGCGACTTCAGTACTCATTTCTACGGGGGAGTCGTCTTCATCATCTATATGCTGTATCATGGGCGTTGGTACGGATATGTCGTACATACCATCTATTTTTGTTATGCGTTCCACCAAAGGATTTTTGGTTTCGAAGCCCAACTCTAAATTCTCTGGCACAATGTCCAAACTGAAAAAGTTTTTTTGAGTCGTAAACAGAATGTAGGTGGTCCCAGCAGGCACCTTGTAACTGGAGTCGGCAATCAGTATGTAACGATCGTAGTAATGGAGCTTGTCGCCAGCAAAGTATCTGTTGTCCGGTTTTACTCGTGTCTCGCCAGGACGCCTCACAAAGAACAGGAATGGCACGTTCAAAGTCTGTATGATGTGGGCGCATCCTCGTCCGACGGTTCGCTGACCAAACGTAAAATAGGACTTTACAAGAAACTGATTGTTGGGGCACTTGAAACCAATTCTCACGTCGGCGTTGGTTCTGTTGGCTTCGCTGGGGGGTCTTTTATATCGGTTCATCAGAGTGCTCCATTTAATCTCCTGAGGTCTCAGCGGATAGTTTGTCTTGGCCTCTCTGCCTATGGCTGGGATTGTATTCGTTATCTTGTCCGTCAGAGTACGTTTTTTGAATTCAATCTTCAAATCGGTCGTCATGTATAGACAGAATACACAAATCTTGCCTTCACCGATCATGGTTTGGAAGTGTGGATACTCTTCCAATTTCTTAACAGTAGGCGAAAGGTTTTTGGGAAACAGCTCGATAACCCCAAAACGGTTTCGTAGCGAGTTTACCGCTTTAAGTTTCTTCAGAGAGCATTGATTTTTATACATATTGGTAGTTCAAAGCTCCGAAGAGAGAATGGCTATTCGATCAAATGCCAGAGCTTATATAGTCGATCTGATGCAGGATATTGCATAAGTCGGGATATTGCATAAGTCGGTTTCTACGATAAGATAAGGTTTATTATAGAATTATTGTCGCTGGACGCGGAAACAGGATATTGCATAAGTCAGTTTACACGAAAACAGGATGAGATAAGGCTATTTATAGAATTATTTGTCGCTAAACGCGGAAACAGGATATTGTATAACTCATTTGCTATGAAACAGGATGCTGAACAGGATGCATTTTTATAGACGCAGATAAGCATTGCTGGACAATGATAGTGTATACACTTTAACATGATATATATATAGGTTAGCTAGAGTCAATCAACCAATCAACCAACCTTAAAAAAAAAAAAAAAAAAAAAAAAAAAAAAAAAAAAAAAAAAAAAAAAAAAAATTTTTTTTTTTTTTTTTTTTTTTTTTTTTCAAGGTTGGTTGATTGGTTGATTGACTCTAGCTAACCTATATATATATCATGTTAAAGTGTCTTTGGCCGATTTCTATAATTTTTTCAAGATACTATTTTTTTTTGCAATTTTTCAAAGTTTATCATTTCAATTTTATAGTTTTTGATTTGAAAATAATATTTTTTTGCCAAACTGTTTTAAGTTAGATAAAAATATATATCTCCAAGACTTCAGTTATAAAAATATCCATTCAAATTCTTAAGTCAAAATCTTAAACGCATCCAATATTGGCAATATAATTGTTACAAAAAAAACGGGTCGAACGAAGTGTCAAAGACAGTAATCTGCCATGAGACACTTCGTTCGACCCGATTTTTTTATAAATCGTTTGGGCTTAAACCCAACAGTAATTTTTCCTGACCTCTGTTTGTATGTGGCTATAGCATTTGCCATCTCTCAGATCGACGATTGACTTGAGAACGACTATGCCCTGCCGTCTTCGAATTCTAGGATCTTCAAAGCCGGCAGTTTTTAGTTTAGGCCGTACCACAAAATCTATCTTCGGTGGAGGCTTCCAAGGGCGATAAACTGTTACTTTGGACGGGTCTTCTGAAATTGGAGATTTTGGTAGCGGGCTTAATAGCGTTGGTACTTTAAAATACATCATCTCTGACATGGGTATTGAAATTTGAACTGGATCAGGTGTGGGTACTGGATCAGGCTTAGGTGTGGGAACTGGATCAGGCTTAGGTGTGAGAACTGGATCTGGTTTAAGTGCTGGAGCCGGGTTTTGAATGAGAACTGGTGCTGGTTTTTGAATGAGAGCCGGTTTAGGTGTGGGAGCTGGCTTAGGTTTGGGAATAATGGCTGGAGCTGGCATTTTCATAGAACGGTCGTAATTACATATCAATTCACAAGATATGCGAGGGGTGTTCAATACGTTCCATTGCGGTATTACGACACAGTCGCAATCAATTCGTTCGTCCGTCAGAGAGTCAAATGATAGAGTGGCCATTTCAAAAAGCAGAGGGTCAGAATGAATAAGCTGGGGCGAGAGGCCGGTATTTATACTCTGGCGAGCGGATGCATGATATCTGATAAGGCTCGACCGGATGACCTTTTAGATTATCGCTTAGAGGGGGTTGCTATCGGAGCTATAAATAACTTTATCGCGTCCTGTTTATGAAGAAATGGGTTACATAATATCCTGCCCTTGAAACAACCGTTGCTGGCAAAGACTGAGATAGACTGATGAAGTGGCACGTCAACGATACTATATATAGAGAATGTAATCAACCAACCAACCAACCTTGAAAAAAAAAAAAAAAAAAAAAAAAAAAAAAAAAAAAAAATTTTTTTTTTTTTTTTTTTTTTTTTTTTTTTTTTTCAAGGTTGGTTGGTTGGTTGATTACATTCTCTATATATAGTATCGCTGACGTGCCACTTCATCAGTCTATCTCAGTCTCTATCTCGCTATAGTTATATTTCTAAGTTGGCCGCTATAGTTATATTTCTAAGTTGGCCGTTAAAGCTATATTTCTCAGTTGGCTGCTAATGCTATATTTCTTTAGCCAATCATTGTAGATGGCGCTACAGTCTATATATATATAGTATATATATAGTATATCTATTAGGGTGGGTGGGAGTGGAATTTATTTCTTCTACAGTACGGTCATGCATAAACTCGCTCCTGACCCATTTCCTTTAAAATAGGATAAAATAGCGGAATTTATACAATATTGGCTTTGAAAACAAGATATTTATAGACTTTTGTCTGACAAATGACAAGATATTGCAGGTTTTCATGAAATCAGAATAAATCATGGGAGAAAAATCTAACTAACTAGTCTTGCTGAAAACCCATTACGAGACATAGTGACTAGACGACCGTTGCTGGCAAATGTCGAGACACAATGAGCGTGTAGTCATGTCAGCGATACTATATATAGAGAATGTAATCAACCAACCAACCAACCTTGGAAAAAAAAAAAAAAAAAAAAAAAAAAAAAAAATTTTTTTTTTTTTTTTTTTTTTTTTTTTTTTTCAGATGGTTGGTTGATTAGTTGATTTATATTTAGTATAAATAGCGGCTCCGTACTCAAGCTACATTCATTCTGGTCTTCATACTCATTGAAATAGCTTAGATATTTTCTAGTCTCTGTTTCTAATCTATTTACGATGGCTCTTATCAAGTACCACGAGATTACAAGCCAAATTTATTCGGGCATACCTTTAATAGCTACCGAAAAATTGGATGGCTCTAATATCGGTATTGGCTACGTGAAGAATACGTTCAGGATACAATCTAGAAACGTTGTGCTAGATGAAAAGACACGCCTTTTTAACTTGAACGCAATCTTGGAACCGCTGTCGGAAAAGGTACGGCTTATCAAAGACATTTTACATGACAATTTTATCATTTATGGAGAAGTATTCGGAAGCCACATGAAGAGAATAACCTATCGTGATTTTGAATCCGAAGCCGTATTCGGTAGCAAGACTGTCTTTTTTCGGGCCTTCGACATCTACCAACTGGATTCAGATACGTTTATGAAGTATAGCGACGCCGTGAACATTTTCCAGCGAGTGAAGCTACCCCACGTACCCATCTTAGATTTAGATTACCAAACGATAGGGGATCTGTACGAAAAAGTTGAAACGTATCCCAGCGCTTATGCAGAGTGTCCGCTTGAGGGATTCGTCATGAAGGCCGACGCCGAAGAATCTCCACGCTCTAGGAACATTTTTAAGGTTAAGCGTAAGCAGTTCAACGAACAAGCCCTGAACAAGTACAAGATCAAAAATTATGTAAATTATAATAGATACCTATCTGCGTACTCAAAAATCGGCGAAGACTTTGAAAAAATCAAAGAAGAAATGGTGAGCGATTCGCTAAAAGATATAATTTCAGTGTATGAAAAGGACGAGAGCTGCAGCTATGACTTGGACTCGATTCATAGAGAGATTGAAAACGAGGCGGGTAAGCTTATAAAGAAGTTTTCTAGATGATAACTAAATAAACAACTAACTTGAAAAAAAAAAAAAAAAAAAAAAAAAAATTTTTTTTTTTTTTTTTTTTTTTTTTTTTTTTTTTTTTTTTTTTTACATGCCACGCCCACTCATGGATATTTTATATAAATAGTGGTTCCGTACTCAAGCTACCATCATTCTTCCATTGCCTCTGTTTATTGAAAGATCATAGCGCAATCATGTATCTGAAAATTTGTTTTGATACCAAACCTGCACTCATCGCTGCTACTGTTGGTAGAGATGTTTATTTCATAGCCGTCGATGTTGGCAAATATCTAGGCTACGCGTCACCTTACAACTTTGCACATCGATATTCCAACAAGGATCTGGCTAATCTATATCCCAATGCACAACGCTTGAACATGAGTTCCAGGCGCGTGTTTGATTTCAATGATATGCTTCAGGTACTTGTGAAGACGCACCGAATGCCTATCGAGGAGATCTGCCGTATCCAGAAACTTTGGACCGATGGCCGGGTAACCTCTACGTATCCCAGCATTATACCGTTCAGCAGAAGGATTGCCTTTGAAATCACAGTTCGAAACGAAGGCGAGATGAATTTACAAGATTGGCTTACAGGGTATTACGAATACTCGAGCGCAGTCTGCGAACAACATACGAATATCTACGCACCCCCGTCGGTAGAATCCAGGTATGGGGATACTGAAGAAGAGAAACCTAGCAACTTTTCCATGCGTGTGAGAGCTGAAGGTATATGGTCTGTCAAATCGGGCGACATGCTTCAAGAATTGACTGCTACGGTTAAGAGAAAGTTTGAGGAAATAGAAAAAGACTATGTAGTTGATGAAAAAGACAGAGCGTATGAGCTGACCGTCAAGCTGGCTCGTAGAGAGATAGTTTAATTATGTTAAACTACCAACTGTGAAAAAAAATCTGTCAATCAACCAATCAACCAATCTTTGAAAAAAAAAAAAAAAAAAAAAAAAAAAAATTTTTTTTTTTTTTTTTTTTTTTTTTTTTTTTTTTTTTTAAGGTTGGGTGATTGATTGATTGACTCTAGCTAGCCTATATATATCATGCTAAAGTAACAGTTTATCTAAATTTGCTGATGTGCCACCACCTCTGTCAAAATTTTCAATTTTTTTTAAATTTGAAAAAAACGACTGAATTAAATTGCTTATTTTACTATGTATATGTAATAAGAATCACGATTCCACGATTAGTTTTCAAAAATATTTTTATTTTAAGATTACGTTTTTAAAGTTGGCCAAAATTTTCAATTTTTTTTAAATTTGAAAAAAAAATGACTGAATTAAATTGCTTATTTTACTATGTATATGTAATAAGAATCACGATTCCACGATTAGTTTTCAAAAATATTTTTATTTTAAGATCACGTTTCTAAAGTTGGTCGAATTTGCAATAGTCAACTCAAAGTCTAAATCTTCATTTTTGAAAATATACTTAATTCAATTAGTATAATCTGAAGACAGGATATTGCATAAGTCAGTTTCTACGAAAACAGGATGAGATAAGGCTTATTTTAGATGAGACAGGATATTGCCAATCTGAAGACAGGATATTGCAAATCTGAAGACAGGATATTGCATAAGTCAGTTTCTACGAGAACAGGATGAGTTAAGGCTTATTATAGATGTCGCGGAAACAGGATATTGTATAACTCATTTGCTATGAAAACAGGATGCATTTTTATAGACGCAGATAAGCATTGCTGGACAATGATAATGTATATACTTTAGCATAATATATATAGGTTAGCTAGAGGCAATCAATCAATCAACCAACCTTAAAAAAAAAAAAAAAAAAAAAAAAAAAATATATTTTTTTTTTTTCAAGGTTGGTTGATTGATTGACTCTAGCTAGCCTATATATATCATGCTAAAGTAACAGTTTATCTAAATTTGCTGATGTGCCACCACCTCTGTCAAAATTTTCAATTTTTTTTAAATTTGAAAAAAAAACGACTGAAAAGTAATTAAATTGCTTATTTTACTATGTATATGTAATAAGAATCACGATTCCACGATTAGTTTTCAAAAATATTTTTATTTTAAGATCACGTTTCTAAAGTTGGCCAAATTTGCAAAATTTTCATTTTTTTTTAAATTTGAAAAAAAACGACTGAAAAGTAATTAAATTGCTTATTTTACTATGTATATGTAATAAGAATCACGATTCCACGATTAGTTTTCAAAAATATTTTTATTTTAAGATCACGTTTCTAAAGTTGGTCAAATTTTCAATTTTTTTTTAAATTTGAAAAAAAAACGACTGAAAAGTAATTAAATTGCTTATTTTACTATGTATATGTAATAAGAATCACGATTCCACGATTAGTTTTCAAAAATATTTTTATTTTAAGATCACGTTTCTAAAGTTGGTCGAATTTACAAAATTTTCAATTTTTTTTAAATTTGAAAAAAAACGACTGAATTAAATTGCTTATTTTACTATGTATATGTAATAAGAATCACGATTCCACGATTAGTTTTCAAAAATATTTTTATTTTAAGATCACGTTTCTAAAGTTGGTTGAATTTGCAATAGTCAACTCAAAGTCTAAATCTTCATTTTTGAAAATATACTTAATTTAATTAGCATTATAAATATATATCAACCAACCAACCTTGAAAAAAAAAAAAAAAAAAAAAAAAAAAAAAAAAAATTTTTTTTTTTTTTTTTTTTTTTTTTTTTTTTTTTTCAAGGTTGGTTGATTGATTGACTCTAGCTAGCCTATATATATCATGCTAAAGTAACAGTTTATCTAAATTTGCTGATGTGCCACCACCTCTGTCAAAATTTTCAATTTTTTTTTAAATTTGAAAAAAAACGACTGAATTAAATTGCTTATTTTACTATGTATATGTAATAAGAATTACGATTCCACGATTAGTTTTCAAAAATATTTTTATTTTAAGATCACGTTTCTAAAGTTGGTCAAATTTGCAAAATTTTCAATTTTTTTTTTAAATTTGAAAAAAACGACTGAAAAGTATTAAATTGCTTATTTTACTATGTTTATGTAATAAGAATCACGATTCCACGATTAGTTTTCAAAAATATTTTTATTTTAAGATCACGTTTCTAAAGTTGGTCAAATTTGCAATAGTCAACTCAAAGTCTAAATCTTCATTTTTGAAAATATACTTAATTCAATTATAGACTCATCCATATATTTTTCAGTCTTAATAATATTTTCATACATGTAATTGTAAAGTCTCAACTTAAACGTCTTAATTATTTTTTTATGCTGATAACCTCTTCAATACTAGCTTAATAGATTTTTTTTTATAAATACTTAAATTAAGCACCCTTAGAATCAAAGTCTTAAATTAAACCCGTCCAATGTTGGCACTATATCTATCGCAAAAAAATGGGTCGAACGAGGTGTCAAAGACAGAAATTCTGCCATGAGACACCTCGTTCGACCCATTTTTTTACTCTCATTTTAAAGATTAACACAAGCTCTCTATGGGTTGCTCATTAGATGACCTCCTGATGGTCATCTTCAATGGTCCGGTCATTTGGGATTTGTATAATTCATAATCCTCATATTCAAGTTCGAAAAATTTCCTCACCTGTAGTTGGTATGTGGCAAGGAAGTCTTCAAACTTTGTATGGGACCTTTCTACAAATCTAACACCTATGGCTTTCACGAAGCTGAGCTTCATGTTAGCCTGGTATTTCACCATGGCCGAACCATCGAACATCTTATCAAACTCCTGTTCGCCCATGAACCCTCCCAAATGATGTTTGGCTTCGCTAATGGAGAAGATTCTCGTCTTAGCGAGCCATTTGGGTAAATCGATTTTAGGGTCCATTACATCTCGGACGGTGAGGCCTGCATATCTCTCGGCAAAATGGAGATCTAGAGGATGCCTCGAGTAGATAGCCAGGTCCTCAGCCCGGACAAACAGGGTGCCATCAGAGGCCATTAAGCATTTAAAGGCAACGCCATAGGCATAATTTTTTACATGGAAAAACATGACTGACAGAGAGCTAATGAATCTAAGCAGCTAGTAAGAGAGATCGACTAGCAATTGAAGAGCTCTCGCTGGACACTCGTATATATACCCGGTCTTATCAATAGGATCTGATAGTAATTTTCTAAGAACCGCTTATCAAGAGGAAAGGCTTGCATAATATCCTGTCTCTTGAGCAATTTTTATCGATCTGATTGTAACCGGGCATCCTGAGGAAAGGCTTACATAATATCCTGTCAACACTTCTGGAAAAATCTTTTTATAGAGATCTGATTATAACCGGGCTTCCTGAGGAAAGGCTTACATAATATCCTGTCAACACTTCTCGAAAACTCTTTTTATAGAGATCTGATTGTAATTTTAACCGGGAGCCAGCATCCTGAGGAAAGGCTTGCATAATATCCTGTCTCTCGAAAATCTTTTTATAGAGATTAGATTATAATGACTGGCTTGGCTACACTTAATCTTTAAAACTTTTAAATTTTACATATAAAATGTAAATTTTAAATTCAGATCTCTTAAATTTAGCTATCGATATTTTATCAAGATTAATATTTATCTTATAGCTAAGCCATATCCCTTGAAAATTACAATCGGTACGCATTCAATGTTGGCTTGGCTACACTTAGTCTTTAAAAATTTTAAATTTTACATGTAAATTTTAAACGAAAAAATTAAATTTTTAAATTCAGATCCCTTAAATTTAGCTATCGAGTCTGTATATTTTACCAAGTTTCATATTTATCTTATAGCTAAGCCATATCCCTTGAAAATTTAGAGATCAGAGTATAATGACCGCCACACTTAGTCTTTAGAAATTTTAAATTTTACACGAAAAAAACGTAAATTTTAAACGAAAAACTTAAAATTTTAAATTCAGATCCCTTAAATTTAGCTATCGATATTTTACCAAGTTTCATATTTATCTTATAGCTAAGCCATATCCCTTGAAAATTTAGAATTGTAATGACCGCCACACTTAGTCTTTAGAAATTTTAAATTTTACACGGTGAATTTTAAATGAAAAAATTAAATTTTTAAATTCAGATACCTTAAATTTGTCTATAGATATTTTATCAAGATACAAAATTATCTTATAGCTAAGCCATATCCCTTGAAAATTACAAGTTCAAATCGGTACGCATCCAATATTGGCACTCTATCTATCGCAAAAAAATGGGCCGAGCGAAGCCTCAATGATCATGAGAGGCTTCGCTCGACCCATTTTTTTGCACCTCGTCCTGATCTTAAGACGAGGATTTATAGAAGTAGGGCTTGTTTCCCACCAAAACTTTTATTTTTCGGGGGAAATAGCCTAGCTCCAAGTCCCCATATCGTTCGCCGAATACATAAGTGTCCATGGGTACCGTTGCCAGGTACTCCTCCATGACATTCTTTAAGTCGGCCAAGAAACTCTCCATTGTGGCATTGGATGAGGTAATGGCTGCGAGCTTAACCTGGACAGGCCGCCTCAGGTTTAAGCTGCATTCGATGGGCGTAAGAATTTCAATCGGCCCCTGAAATAGGGAGTCAAACTCTCCCGGATGCATATCCATCAATATTTTTGCATCCTCTAGTCCAAAGACGCATGTCTTGGCTAGAGACGGGGGTAGTTTCAAGCCCTCAGGAGCAATGTCTGTTACCGTTATATGGCACAAGTTCACCACTCTACTGGAGTTTTCATGCCCCATGTAATAGGCCACGTCTCGGCCTTTGATAAAAATTTGGTTGTCAAATGACAAAAAGCATGTCAATTTAACATTCAGTTCATCAGATAGAATTTGGAAGATCATTTTGAAAAGCAGTAGCTCAGAATGAAATGTCTCGTCCAGCAGCCTGTATATATACTAGCAGTAATCTTTAGTTCTATCTAAATTCCAAGTAAATATCTTATCTGTGACGCACGTCCTATGACGCACGTCCTGTGACGCACATCCTCATGCTATCGGATTAATTATATAAATAATTTTATTGTTCTAGAAGGACAGATTTTATCGCATCCTCAAAAAAACAGCTGATACATCCTGTTTTCTTAGTAAAGCCTGATAAAACGAGGTCACGAATCGGGTATATATACGAGCTGCCTCTAAGAGCCTGCATCATTTTGACTTTTATTGCTATTGCCATAAGTCATGCTATTCACTATTGAACATCCACAGCTTGACGCTAAAATCCTATTCGTAGTCTCTGCGGATGGACTTTTGTTCGTCAGGGCCTCTGATGTGGCCAAGCTGATGGGTCGATCCTATGTGAAAAAAACGACCAGGCTGAAGGTGTGCGATTTCGTTTACAGGAGGGTCAGGTTACCTATCTCTCTAGCCAATACCTGGGTGTATCCAGTCGACGAGATACATTTTGGAGATGCCCTGTCGTCGTTGGGATTCGAGGCCATGCTGACATCCTCTAAAATCCAGATTCTAGACCCCATAGTACCCACCTCATGCATCCATAAAGCCATCCGAATTCGGATCGTGAGGGACTCTGACACATTCATAAATGAATTCTTAAAAGATTTCATAGAGAGAACCATGCTGTTCTTCGATGGGGACCACGATGACGACCCTCGCCTCCACGAAGATAGATTTGAGACTATTTCTTGGACAGACACCCCTCCGTCCAAAATCAAAGTCTTTGTGGGGGATCGATCTAGATGGTACAAACTGATGCCTTAAATCTGGAGGGGGCAAAAAAATGGGCCGAACGAAGCGTCTCATGGCAGATTTCTGTCTTTGACGCTTCGTTCGGCCCATTTTTTTGCGATAGATAGAGTGCCAATATTGGATGTTTATAAATAGAGACTTTGAATTGGATAATAGTATTATTTTAATATTAAAACGATGCCTTTGAATCTGAGATAGCTAATGTCTTTGAGATAGAAATATCGATTATTTTTTTAAATCAACCAATCAACCAACCTTGAAAAAAAAAAAAAAAAAAAAAAAAAAAAATTTTTTTTTTTTTTTTTTTTTTTTTTTTTTTCAAGGTTGGTTGATTGACTTGGATTCATTCTTTATAAATAGCCGTACTCATTCTGTCTGAAATTTACAATATTGAATAAGGACATTTTTTAAATGAACCAATATTGAATATATTTTTTTTAACGATTCGATAAACAAATAATATATTTTTAACGATTCGATAAACAAATAATAAATATTTTATTATTAAAAATAAAATATTTAAATAATAAATATTTTATTATTAAAATAAAATATTTAAATAATATATTTAAATTCTAAATATTTATTATTCAAACCGACAACTGAATCGAATCGTGAAAAATTCTGACGGGGTGGAGTTGCTCGAAGAATACTTCTGGCGACTGTATTAATAGTTCCCAGAGTGCTTTACCAAGCTTGAACCGTGCAACTATACAATTGTAATGAGCAGCCAACAAATTATTTATTTATTTATTTATTAATAATTTTAATCTTATGAGCATTTTTGCTTAGGGGGTTCTCCTCTACATTTAGAAAATCCCGACACTATTTTTATGGTATCTTTGTACAAACGCTAAATATAAATTCGAATTCTTGCTGTAAAGTGATTAATTGGATTTTATTTATTTATTTTTATTTTATTTATTTATTTTTTTTTTTTTTTTGTGAGTGTGTATCTAGGTTTTACGAAAAGTTTCATTTAAATAATTTTAGTTTTCCAAAAAAATATTTAAAAAAAACACATATATTCTTCACAAACAAATTAAAGTACGTTATCAGAATATATTTTACTTTCGGACACGTTTCTAAGAAATATTTACAAAATATGTTTATAAAAGACATCTTCTGAGTTTACATCCAAGTACATTTATCAATAAAACTTTTAAAAAGTTATGTAGTTACATAAAACAAAATATATTTCCCTTTTATTTTATTTTATTTTATTTATATCGCGTAAAGAGTAACAGAAAAATTATTGAAAATCAATAAAATATTCAGTTTGTTCAGTATTATTTTATGTTTTCTTTAAACAAATATTATGCTTTAAACATGAAGATGTACGATGGTTATTTTTGTTTAATATAGTATTGCTTCATAAAAACTTGACATTTTAATATAACATAAACATTTTCTTTTTATATTATACAAAATGTGTTTTTATGCAAATCTCTTGTTTATACTTTGTAAAATTCTTTCGGAATATGATATTTATTAAAGGTTTATATAAAGAGACGCAATGTCTATAAAAATGTTAAAAATAAAAAAAAATATTTCTAGCTTTTTTCCTAGCGAAATTTTATAAGTTATTCCTCAAGATATTCGTATGTGGAAAATATAAAGAAAATGAGAATACACACATGCACACGCAAAAGACACAGAGGAGGGGGCATCTCCCCAAATATTAAGTTTTTTGTGTACAAATTTCACAGCAGCGAATGTCAAAAAAAAAAAAAAAGTTATAAATTCAAATTAAAAACAGTTATTAAAAACTTCTTATTAAAATTTTGATGTTTTTCTATTAATTAACTATTAAAAATATGATAAAATTAAAGATTCATTTCACTTTTAAAAAGAATGTGTAAAAAATAACATCATATGTTTATATTTGTAAAAAAGAATGTGTAAAAATGTGTTTTTGGTGAACAACTTTAAAGTTCTTTGTAGTAGTTAAGTTAAATTGCATTTATAGATATTTCTTAATAATTATTGAATTAATATCTCACTGAAAATAATTTACAAATATTCCAATTTATATTATATTATTTATCGCAGGAAACGACAGAAAAAAGGGCATTAAATAAAGATTGTTCGTTATATTAGTTTAAAGTAATTTAGATTATGTATTTTAAATAATAATACCGTGTTATTTTTCAACAAAGTAATAAGTTAGTGTAAGTAATATATTATATATAGAGGGTCCGCAAAAAGTTCGACGCACACATACTCTCCTATCTCAGAAATGAGTGATAAGTTTAAAAAACAGCGAAACACGTGTCCAATGAATCCGATGGTGAACTCTTTTGGTGAAAATAACATGAACTAAGGGTTGGGGGGCAAGGGGTGACGCTGGGAAGGGCAACTTTTAAAATTTCAAATAGAAAGGTCTATCTTGTGATACATCCCTGGAAACGTATCTTCAAGATAATGGATTTCATATAAATAGTTTTGTTCTGCGATAATTATTAAATGCGATGCATAAGTACCACTTTTCGAAATTCGAAAAAAAAGTTCCACACCTCCTCCTATTTCGGAAATTCGTCAGAATTTTGAAAATTGTCGAAACATGCGTTCGTTGAAATCGAGAAGATCTCTTTTCGTGAAAAAAGTTTGGGTCCCGGGAAGGGGGTAATTGTGCCGCTAGGGAGGGAAGCTTTAAAATTTCAAATAAGAAAGTAAGTCTTTTGATACATCCCTGGAAACGCTTCTTCAATACAAGGAATTTAATATAAATATCTTTGTTATGCCATGTTTATTAAAGGAGTTACATAAATATAAAATCCACGGTTCAAACCTCTAAAAATCCTTTAATACCTCTAAAAGTCTCCTTTAATAATTATCGCAAAAGAAAACTATTTATATCAAATTGATTGTCTTGAAGAGACGTTTCCAGGGATGTATCACAAGATACACTTTCCTATTTGAAATTTTCAAGTTGCCCACCCTAGCGTCATCCCAGCCCCCTTCCCTGGTCCCAAAATATATTCACCAAAAGAGGTCCCCTTCGAATTCATTGAACTTATGTTTCGGCATTTGAGAAAATTCCGACGCCTTTCTGAGATAGGAGAGGATACTGGACTTTTGTCAGGCCCCATATGCGTGTAGGTGTAAAGAGAAAGGTTTTTGGTGTCTGTGTGCGCGTAAAAAGGAGAAAATTGAAATGTATTTGAACCATGGTACTTTCAAATGTAAATCTTGCGGTTCACCACTGAAATACAACGCCAGCTAGTTTTTGGTCGAAACGATGATATTTTTCCTAACCTCACTCCTTTTTAACTTACTGGTTAGGGTGTCTTTTCATAAAAAATGAAGGTGCTCTGTAACTATGCAATTGACATTCCCGCGCCATTCTATCATTAATACCGCGAAAATTGTGAAGGGGGTGTCAAAATCTAGCCCGGCGCGATTTGCCAAAAATAATTATAAACATTGACATAAAAATAATCATAAATTCTATGAAAGAGTCCTTTATTAAAACTGAGTTTCGTAGGCTTCACACCTATTAATAACGAATACGGCAAACACTATAAAAGAGGCCAACACAAAAAGAAATTTCTGATGCCTTATACACCCCTTTGTTTCACAACATTAAATTTGAATGTGGGATTACATCATGATCTGGGGCAGGGCCTCAAAAAGGAAGCTGATTCCTGGGCCTCCGCAGTGATTCGGAATAAAAAATTAAAATTTAAACTTACTTCATAGGTTATTGTTGTAAGTTTAAATAAATAGTGAGAGACTGTCCGTGAAGAAACAACTGCTCCAGGTCTTATCTCAGGCCTTTACTTGGGGTCGCCTAAAAAATGAGAGAAAATTACAAATAGTTTCGCCTACTGATTAATCACATGACCTTTATTTTACTAAAGGTTATATAGACATAGTACGCCCGTTTTCTGATTCACAAGTGGGAGTTATTGTTTACAATCAACAACATTATTATTATTATTATTATTTTTAATTCTAAACATAATATTTCGTTTGCTAAAGAATTTTATTTCAGGACTTTTTTTTTTTTTTTTTTTTTTTTGGGGGGGGGGGGGGGACATTTTGATGAGACACGCAAAAAAAAAAACAAAAAAAAAAAAAAAAAAGTCGTGATTTGTTTAAGATTTTAGTATATTTGTACTCGCCCTTAGCAATTCAGGGATGAATTTCTGAACATCAATGCTTAAAAATATCACTTTATCAGAAAATTTGAAAAACAAATTCATTAATTGCGGAAAAATATATATAAACGTAAATTACAGACATGGAAATACTGACAACTTATAAAAAAAAAATGTATTTTTTGTTTTCGATAAAGAAATGATAACCTTTTATTTTCGTCAAAGTACATAAATATTATGAGTTCGGGAATGTAGTACGAAAAAACTTTTCTGCTATGAAACTTATCTGTTGATATTTCTGCTCTTTTTCTACAGTGATAAAAGATGTGCAAAGATAATCCAAGACATTAATGGATCATAAATCATCCTAAATCAATATACATTTTTGGTCTGGTGATTAATGGTTATCTCACTTGAAAAAATGTCTATCCATAACAAATATTTCTATTCTGAGATTTTTTTTTCTTTAACCTATTATAATTTATTAATTCTTTTTTTTTTCTATAAAATATTGATTTAAAAAGTGCGTGTTTCAGTATGCTGAACATACATTAATATTAAAAAATAAATAAATCATTTAAAATCTCTTGTAAATAAACTTTCCAAATATGTTCATATTTTAATGCATAAAATGTAATAAAAATAGTAGAAAACAGTCTATCATACACTTATTTGAAATATTATATGGAAGTAATTTAACTTTACTATTAAATTTTAAGTACACTATAGAAGTATACTTTTATTTCCTTTTACTTGTAGGATAGGTAGGGTAAAAGTCAGTTGTATAATAATATCTAAACCCTTTTTAAATCCTTGTTTTTTAATATCTTGCAAAAATTACATTACATTTGTGCAAGACTTTCCCATTGTTCAGAATCAGATAACATCCTTTTAGACCCATTGTTGCGCTTATGGTAAATTCGCCAGTAACATGATATTTGTGCAAGACTTTTCCATTGTTCAGAGTCAGATTACATCCTTTTAGACCCATTGTTGCGCTTATGGTAAATTCACCAGTAACATGATATTTGTGCAAGACTTTCCCATTGTTCAGAATCAGATTACATCCTTTTAGACCCATTGTTGCGCTTATGGTAAATTCACCAGTAACATGATATTTGTGCAAGACTTTCCCATTGTTCAGAATCAGATTACATCCTTTTAGACCCATTGTTGCGCTTATGGTAAATTCACCAGTAACATGGCATTTATGCAAGACTTACCCATTGTTCAGAATCAGATTACATCCTTTTAGACCCATTATCGCGCTGATGGTAAATTCACCAGTAACATGATATTTTTACAAGACTTTCCCATTGTTCAGAATCATATTACATCCTTTTAGACCCATTGTTGCGCTGATGGTAAATTCACCAGTAACATGATATTTTTACAAGACTTTCCCATTGTTCAGAATCATATTACATCCTTTTAGACCCATTGTTGGGCTGATGGTAAATTCACCAGTAACATGACATTTTTGCACGACTTTTCCATTGTTCAGAATCAGATTACATTTTTTTAGACCCATTATCGCGCTGATGGTAAATTCACCAGAAACATGACATTTCTGCAAGACTTTCCTATTGTTCAGAATCAGATTACATCCTTTTAGACCCATTGTCGCACTGTAAATTCACCAGTAAAAGTGGTGTTAATGAAACAACTGGTTCTCTAATACAAGTAGTACTGATGTGTCTCAAATTAAAGGTCTCCAGTGATCCACGTCTGTATAATTTTATTGCACATATCTCTGTTTTTGCATTATGTTTTTTTTTTTTAAGTACATTTATAGAATGGCTATTTCTGTCAATAGGGAAGAAATCCGTCATTTACAAAGCCCTCTCAATAATGAATAATTTATTAAATGAAACATGTGAATACAAAAAATGAAAGTAAAAGAAATAAGTGTTTGATCCGACAAATCCGTATTGCAGTATAAAAAGAATAAAAATCATTCATCATTCATAGAGTATTCAACACCAAAATTGGTATTTATAGTGAAAATTACAGTAAAACAGTCAGTGTTATGTAAAAATAAACAATAAAAAAATTAAGGTGTTAATATATTTAACATTATGTACGTTTACAGGTGTCAGTCCAGCAAATGACTTCTCGTTTTAGAACCTCTAGTTTAGTAAAGAAGCGTTTTTATTAGCAATACTTCTTATTCCCTTAACATCGCTTTCTATACCAATATCGGTGTTTCTTACTCGCAACACTCCTTATTACCATTGGGTTCAGATATTAGTCATCAAACATCACTCTTGAATGTAATTATAAGACCAAGCTTATTTATAGCGAATTATTTAAGACCCATTTAAATGACCAGCACCGCCACTCCTTCTATTCGGAATTGTTACCGACTTCAGACTCTTGGAGAAATTTCGTGAGGTGCGCAGATTTATAGGTAAATAGTTTGTGTGCACTACAAACAAATAACTTACGATCCCTGAAGCTAACTTCCTGAGAACTAAAACTGTGCGTTGTGCTTGTCTGTTGCCAATGGGGTAGTCTGTCACTTCCCTAGTCATCTGACCGCCATTGACGGATATATCCGGTCACTGAGCTATTTCTTTTTTCACAATGCATTTATAATTAGAAGTTTTTATTAGAAGTTTTTTGCGTATACTTATTATTATTGGATTTTTAAACTTTTAAAGACTATTTTTCTTTTTAATCACATTGGAGACAAACTTAATTCCAATTTATTCACCACAAGAAAGTCAAGAAGAACTTGATTCTGCTCTGCTAAACAAAATTCCTTCTCAAATGAATCTAAGAAAATATCACATAAATGATAAATCACAAAACATGACAAAAACACCCAAATACATGAAGACTTAATTAAAAAATTAGAAAAACCTGTGGAATATTATAAAAGACAAACATCAAAGAACTTATAATATTAACAAATGTATAAAGGAAATTCTTAGACTCAGTAAATTTATTAAATTGTAAAATCTAGCATCAGTTCTAAATTTCTCAAAATCTCAAAGATTCATATAGAATTATCTCCAAAAGAGACCTAGTCTCTACCAATTAAACTATTTTTAAAATCATCCTCAATAATCTTTTAAAAACCAGACACCTGTTATCCAGAATCTCAGCAAGATTTATACTACTACATTATACATATCTTTTCCTAAAACAACAATTCCATAAAGAATATTCTAAAAACATTCCCGGTGCCAAAAAATTACGGTCGCTGACGATACCAACGTATGGGTCACACAGTCTCACATACTCTGTTTAGCTCTGTCTCCTTTTGCTTCGGACCAATGGGCAGCTTCAGATCTTGGTATCAGAAATTGTGAGCCATGGAAAACAAAAGTAAGGTACATATTTTTTTTTCTTTTTTTTTTTTATGTTTAGACTTTCTTACTTTTTTTTATTTGAGTATCCTTTGTTCACAGGCTCCTGGACAGTTGTCTTCTCTGTTCTTATTGCCGGTTCTAGGGAAAAACGTCCCCCACAAAACATCTTCGGTAAAAACCTCCCGCGGAGAGAACGTCCCCCGAAATAAATCCACAAATTTTCGAAACTTCACACATATATTTTGTAGGTCAAATTATTGACGAAATCTATTTATTATTCAAAATCAATAAGAAATTATAGAAAAAAAAATAGTACGCTTTGAACATCACAATACTTTTTCTATATCATTTTATATAATAATGGTTAACATGAACAAACATAGGCACCGACTTTTCAAAATGTTATTGGGTGCACAATCGATCTTTCCTTTTTTGCAAATAGTGGTGATTTGCTTAACCCCCCCCCCCTCCCTCTCCTTCATTGCTTTACAGTCAAGCTTTTCTTAATTCGAATGTAATGAGTTTCTTTCTTTTTTTCTTTCTTCTTCTTTTCTTTTCTTTTTTAATAAATATTAATATTAGAGATAAGGGGCAATTTTTTCTTTTCCGAGCACTCTGTTCTGTTCTGTTCTTTATGTCAATGTCAAGAGAAACGTACAGTGGCGGATCCAGAAGTTAACTTTTGGGAGGGGCTATGATTTTACAAGAGGTTATTTCAAACCAATGAAAAATTTAAAATCGTAATATTACTATGCATTATGAATGCATTCCGAGATACATTAGGCTGCATTAAAAAATTGTTGCAAAAGTTTATTTATAACCATTATATGGAGAAATTTTAAAAGAATTATAAAAAAATTGAATACATGCATATATACATGTATGAAATACATTAACATGAATTAAAAACATAAAAATTAATTGAAATATCTAAAAAGGGTGATACTCTCTTTTTTTTTTAAGACAATCCCATATAATATATGCGTGAAATAATTATTACCCACGTAATTTGCAAGTAGTTATGATTTGACGTCATTATGATTTGTACAAAATAAATGTATTAAAATGTGATTCATAGAAATCACTCTCATAGAATATTGTTTTGGAATTTTGTTAGATGTCCTCGTCCATATACCAGAGGTTGTATTTACCTTATTTTAAATCGGGAACGTGTCATAGTAAATTTGAATAATGTGTATCAATTTCAAGAAATTCCGTGTATATTTACAAAAGTTAGAGGACTCACAGGCAGACGGACAGAAAGACGGACATATAGACTAATTCTTATAATACTCATTCTTACACATCGTTAGAAAGTGTTAGAAACAATTATTGCAAACGAAAATGCAATTCTAGCAATTTTCAGTTACAGCCATTAATGTAACTGAATATTTTTTTTGTGGCTATGTAAATCTTAATGCTAATCATACTACATTGTATAGAAAGCTTTTGTTTTGTGCATATGTATTGTTAAAGTCAATTTTAGTTAGAACGTGGACAGACAGACAGATAAATCGAAGCCTTAAAAACTTTTCAACTTCGTTAGAAAATGTTAAAAAGAGAAATGCAATGAAATCGTTGTAAGAAAGCCACTCACAATGCTGTAACAAAATGAACTTCTAAAGATGTCCCTTTTTACTAGAATTTGCTCAGAAAATTATAGTTCAAGCAAAAATTATTATGAATGAAAGAATTCAATTATTTAAATGTACATTTTTTGTCTATACTGTTTTGTAAGTCATTAATACTAGTTTTAATTTTAAATGTTTTTTTGCAGTATTTTTTTTCTAAGAATTCTTTTACATCATAGGTCAGATTGATCAACTTAACATCATTTCTGAATGAATAAAGGGTTTTATTAAACCCACTGAAAACTCTTGGTAAATATAGTAGACTTAGTATATAATTTGTTTATATAAACTATGTATAATATTTTAAATTTGTAATTTAAATTCAACACTACTCCCTTAAAAGTTTTTTTTTTTTAATTATTAGTTAAATATTGGTAAGAAAGAAAAATTCCTTTTCCGAGCCTGAATTTCACCTATAATATGCACATTAAAAACTTCAAAGTCTTATTAAACCTTTTTTTTCTCTACCGACATATTCATAGGAAATATATTTGTTAATACATTCGCCGTAATTTGAAGATTAGAGAGCAATAAGGTCAATGTCGTATCCAAAGGGAAGAGGAGGGGGTTGGGGGTTTAAACAATCACCGAAATTTCGCCGATTTGTTGAAATGTTTTTTTAATAAACTTCTTTTTTAACATTGAAAACCATGCAATGAAATTTGAAACGCCCCTCGAACTTTTTTTGCCTACTGCCTTGAATAAGAGTGTTCTTTGAAAATAGTTACATATGAAAAGTAGTCAATTCACGTCACGAGGTAAACAATATTACCCGCTCTCACGAAATGTGACCCTTAACAAAGGTATGTATTTGTACATGAGCGTTGAATTGAGGTAAATCAGTATTAAGGCTAAAAAGGAAATTTTGAAAGCGAGAAAAAGTGACCCTTGTAAGAAGTGGTCCTTAAATAGAGGTGGACTTTCAGAGAGGTTTTTGGTTGCTGAAGCTTATTGAATTATGGCAGATAATCACTTAAAATGATTTTACTGAAAATGTTATTCAATCATACCAATATAAATTTAAGTTATTTTCCTTTAATTATAGGTTATGTGAATATCAATGATCTTGGAGGGAACTTCAGCCCCCTAACTCCCACCTTGAATCCGCCACTGAATGTTTCTTATAGCCTTAACATCGCTTCTTATACCAATATCGGCGTTTCTTGCTATCAACGCCCCTTATTACCATTGAATTTAAAAATTAGTCCACGAACATTATTCCTAAATGCACTTATAAGAACAAATTCTTCAAGACATATTTGAATGGTCAGCATCGCCACACTTTCTGTTTGGAATCGCTACCGACTTCGGATTGTTGGTGAAATTTCCTGAGCTGTGCAGGCTTATAGATAACCCAGGTAGCACATAACGTTGTTATAGCTTTGCAAATTAGTCTGAACAGTGAATGATTAGTTATAAGAACATTATAACAACGTTATGTGCTACCTGTGAAATTGTTTGTGTGTTGCCTCTAAAAGTAAATTTCTTATCACTAACACTGTATGCAGTGCATGTATGTAGCCAATGGGGTAGTTCTCAGACGTCCCTAAAAGAAGTCTAAAACGCCTTAATCCAAACTTTACTGAAGTAATCAGTAGTAGAATGTAGACTGAGTAGACTGAACAGTGAAAAATTAGTTATAAGAACGTTGTAACAACGTTATGTGCTACCTGAGAAAATAGTTTGTGTATTCCCTGAAGAAACTTACAGCCCCTAAAAGTAACTTTCTTATCATTAACACTGTATGCAGTGCATGTATGTAGCCAATGGGGTAGTTCCCACACGCCCCTAAAACAAGTCTAAAACGCCTTAATACAAACGTTACTGTAGTAATCCAAGAAATTAGACTTTTTTACAGTTGATTTTTTTTTTCATATATAGGAATATAATATTCTAGTCCGTTTGATAAAATAAATGTCTCATAGTGTCCTTAGCACAGGTATTTGCGTCCAGTTTCATTAAAAGTTCTCTAGTTGTTCGATGTTAGTTGCCCGAGACGTGCTACATAGCATATGTATATGGAGTAAAGGTCGGAACCACAACATCTTTTCTGTCAGTGACTTGCTAAAACTTGATTTAATAAAATATTGTGGTATTGGGACATTTGAGACGCACAATATTCATTATTAATATGTGCGAAACTAAAATCTGATGGAAACGCAGAAATATAAATCTCTTCCATTAACAATGGATTTCCTATTGAAACACAGATTTTATTGATATTTTTTACCATACATCCAAACTTGTACGTCGATATTTAAAATTCCAGTGTGATTCTGCTCTTTAAAGGGAAACAAATAACATGCAACAATATAGATATGGAAAAAAAAAAAATTCAAACTACGTTATTTCAAATCGATTTGAAGACTTTATTCCTTTACAACTAACTTTACTTGAAAACGATTATTGACCTTTCGATATCTTCTTTTTTTTTCCTCTCAAATTACTATAAGAAATTTGGTAGATAGTTTAATTTTTGTTTTTATACATTTAGCAATTCTTTAAACTTAAAATTTTTTTCGTGGGAACATTTTCTATTGAATTCTGTATTTCAGGTGGTGCGATTAATTTTCTTCGTGGTCGTTAACAGATTGCTTCATTAAATGTATTTATTCATTTTCATGTTTTAGTTTATAAATATTTTTATCTGAAATCTGTGGAATTTTAAAATAAATTTAATTAAAAAAATATATTTTATCGAAAATGAGAACCTCTAGATCGAAAAAAAATTAAAGCATTTGGTAAAAACACAGAATATAATATAAATCTTTACACAACGTTTAAAACGATGATGTAAAAATATTAAACGCAAACGATTTTTCGTTGCGTAAACCGTACCGTCGCGTCATCAGTGCAGAATCACTGAGAACGGTGTGCTTTACGCTACCGAAACTGCAGTTTGCGTTTCATATTTTTACATTGGCATTTTGAACACTCTGTAAAGATTTATATTTTTGTTCCACGTCAAGTCTGATTATATATAAACAGAATCTATTTTTAACATTTAAAAGTAATACAGTGCGTTAAGAAATTATAAGAACACAAGCGTATTGGTGCATTTCTGAAGAAGAGAGCGTAATATGCAAATATTTAGTTGCGTATTTAAAATTGATAAGAAAACGCATCCTGTACTAATTCCAACTTTTAAAATTAAATTAAATTTCATTAAAACGTATTCATTTTTCTAAAAATTAAAGCTGTGACTGTTAAGAAATTATAAGACCACTTGAGAAAATTAGCATAATATACATGACGTCAAACTCAATATAAAACGCATGCGTCAGTATTTCGTAAAAGCATTACCTAAGAAGTAAAGGCTTAGGTTTTGAATGTGTTATCTACGATTAATTTGACGATGATTCGAGGTAAAGATTTATTGGAGTGCGAAGTAAGAGAAATTTTATTTCATAAAGGTTCTGGTAAATCTGAAAGAGATATTGCGAGGTTAATGGACCGTTCTAAATCTGCCATTCATAATGCCATAATTAGAAAAGATTTTTCAAACAAAATAAAGCGATCTGGTAGAAAAAATATTTTGACAACACGTGATAATAGACAAATTTTTCGACTGTCAACTATAAAAGGTCTTTCAACTCGTGAAATTTCGAAACGTTTCAGCAAGAAAACTTCACATGTAACAGTGTGGAACAGCCTTAAATTTAATATTAATACGAAATTTATGAAATTGAAGAAAAAACCAAAGTTATTGAAATGTCATCGAGAAGAAAGATTAAAATGGGCTAAAAATGACATATCATGGAATGATCAGTGGAAACAAATTATATTTTCTGATGAAAAGAAATTTAACCTTGATGGTCCGGATGGTTACAAACACTATTGGCATGACTTGAGGAAGGAACCAAAAGGATGCTTCAGTCGACAAATGGGTGGAGGATGAGTAATGATTTGTGGAGCTTTCAGTTATGAGGGGTTGTGGGATTTACAGCGGATTTCGGGTCATATGAACTCTATACAATATCAGTCTATGCTACATGATCATATGATACCGTTTGGACCTTTATTAGGTGGTGCTAACTGGATGTTTTAACTGGACAATGCTGCTTGTAATACATCTAAATCCACACAGGAGTGGTTTAAAAAAGAAAAAAATAATGTTTTGCCATGGCCAAGTCGAAGTCCAGATTTGAACCCCATTAAAAACCTATGGGATTTATTATCTCGCAAAGTTTATGCTAATAATAAACAATTTTCATCTGCCAATGAACTGGAAGTAGCCATTCTAAAAGAATGGTACAATATTTCTATAACTGAACTTAACCACCTGGTTACTTCAATGAAAAACAGAGTGTTTGATGTCATCAGGAACTAGTATGTTGTGGCCACCACGAGACTTTCTTCTATATTTTCCTTTACAAATTCACTCAGTAACAATATTAAGAAAAAAAAAAATCCAAGGTTTTTTTTTTTCGGTAAAAGTAAAAAAAATCGATAACTTTGTTTTAAATTACCACATATTTATAGTTCAACTATTCGTTTTAAAGGTATTGACGAGTTCTTTCGAAAGATACCCATCTTGAAAATTTACCCCACCCCAGAGGGTACTTCCCCCAGGGGGGGAAGCGTTGCCCCCACATGCACAATTTTTTTCCTAATTAACTACTACTATTAGTAATAATTCATATTATTTTACAATCACAGGTTAAGAATAACTCTCATTATGTACATTTATACGAAATTTTGTCCTATACTACCATGTTAAAAATTTAGAAGAAATACGATCACAGCCCCTCCTGTTGTGCGATTGATCCCCAAATCTAATCAGCACCAGTTTATGTCAGGAGCCAACTAAATACCAAGTTTTGATAATTTCGTTAAAAAAAAAAAAAAAGTAAGATTTTTTTTTCTAAGTTTTTTTTCGTAAAAAGTAAAAAAAAATCGATAACTTTGTTTTAAATTATCACAGATTTATAGTTCAACCATTCGTTTTAAAGGCACTGACGAGACCTTTCTAAAGATACCCATCTTGAAAATTTTTGCCCTATATCACCATGTTAAAAATTTAGAAAAAGCGGGATGGCAACGCAACCTGTAAGACGATTTTTACCAAAAGTTGATAGGCACTAATTTATGTCAAGGTGCAACTACATACCAGTTTGTATGAAATTATGTCCATTAGTTCCTGAGGTACAGTTGCCACAAAATTTTGTCACACACACACAGACAGACAGAAAGACAGACATTTTCTAAAAATGGTCAAATCGTGTTCTACAACTCTCAAAACGTGTAAATCCATCAAAAACCCGAAATCGAAAATTTTTACGAATCCAATACTTTCTTCTATTGAAGATAGAAGAAAATAAAAATGGAGGACAAATATCATATTAATTTTTTATACAATTTTGTTTTTTGACAAGTGGTCTTATATTTTATTAACAGATTATTTTTCACTTATTTCTAATATATATTTTAATTAAACATTTATTGCATTATACCAAGTTATTGCAAACTAATTATAAAAAAATATAGAGCAATATGTTATTTTATGTATTTAAATTATGATTAGAATCTTTATTTTTCTTATAATTTACAAAATTAAAGTGATCTTATAATTTCTTAACGGACTGTATTTTACATTTTTATTAGATAACAATTTAGTGAAAGTAATAATATGTTAAAAAAAAAAATAACTATCTTTTTTTTATGGTACAAAATTTGTTTAAACGAATGATAATCTTTCATTTTTCTAGGTGGAAAAATAAATAAATTAATTAATAAAACGTTCCTTATTATCAATGACCTAATATTCTCACGCATATTCTATATATTTTTTCTTCTATAAAAAATATAGTAAGAATATTTTCAAGTTATAATATGTATATGGGTTGTTTAAACTACAGTTTTAATTTAATTTAATTAATTAATTTGTTTATTTATTTATTTTTGAGACATTCATCACTCATTTTAATTTTCTTTTCTTATTTTTATTTAAAACTTTTCTTTTCAAAATATTTTGGCACTAATTATTTGCTTGGAGGTCAGACATTTTTTGTTTTAAACACTTTGAAACATTTTTTTAATATACAATTCAAAAGTACTTCTATTGTCATTATATAAATTTTTAGAAATTTAATCTCTAAATCGAGATTAACAATAACTTTCCATATGCTCTGTTTTTGGTAGCTGTTTAGAATGGTGGTAGAATAGGGATTAAGACCGAATTACTATATTAGATACATATCTCTACAGGGTGCCTTCCGTGCGGTGTCTTTCTAAGGGGCTCTAGCCGATTATCATGCGATTCTCGTAAAAAGTCACGGAAGATTTAGAACGTCTAGACTGACGGACGTGACGGCAGGTGTTTATAAATCTTACGCACCTAATCAAATGAAATTCTACAGTTATAATTTAGGTTATTATAATTATGAATCCATTTTTCTTTACGATACAAATCTTTAGAAAAAAATTCCAAATCTCAAAAACCAAAGACAAAAAAAAAAAAAAAAAAAAAAAAAAATTAAACTTCTATTAATCTCCAAATTAAAGAGAAAATTAATCTGGATATCGCATTTATTAATTAAAAAAAATTTAAGTCCGAATTTTGTTACAGTAGTTTTTGCTTCTTCACTGTTAAAAATGATTTCTTAAAAAGGAGCTAAATTGTCTTAAAATAGCTCCGAAACAATATATACTTAAATTTGAAAACCCATTCACTCATTTTTGAGTACACTGATAAGTGAAACATGGGGATATTTGGATTCTTATTTGTCAACCCCATTTTTGAGCATGTCAATATGCTCAAAAATGAGTACATGTTTTCTCAAATTTAAATATATATATTGTTTCGGAGCTATTTTGAAAGAATTTAGCTCATTTTTATGAAACCATTTTTTAGAGTGCTTTAATGCAAAATAAACAATCATTCTTAACAACAATTAGCAAAAGTTACTCATATACTTTACGCCATACTTACAAATGACATAAAAGTTATATTCACACGTGCAAAAGAAAAATTCGCCGATATAACTAGAATGAAAATTAAACTTGTAAAATGTAACGAAGAACAATAAGAATAGTTTGAAGGTGAATCCTTCAAATGGTAGTTTGTGCCTGCATATTATTAGATAGTGCATTGCAGCTCAAATGGGAAACTAAGTGGTTATAGTACAACTAAAAATAACATAAGGGGACTACGGGATTCTGCATGTTGTATCAGCACGTATAGTGTACATATTAATTGTATTTTTCATTAAAAAATTGGATTTTGTAAATAGAAGCAGGTTAGCTGTTAGTGTTATTATTTTCATCTTTTTCTAAATTTGTATATTTAATGACCATTTAAACGAAGAAATATATTTGGTAAATGTACCTTTTTAAAACATTTTAGCTTAATACCTAGTACATACTTTTTTAAGTAAAAAGTGTTTAGTAATACAAAAGAACTTCTGCTTCTCATTTTATTCTGAGTTTATTACATTTCATTTGCATAGCATAAACAATAACAGAAAAATACTGGACATCGATAAAAATTTATGCATTCAGTTTATTTTATTATTATATGTTTTCCCTAAACAAATGTAATACTTAGAACATAAAATATTTATGTAACTATTTGTTTTCCAAAATAGTACTGCTTCAAAAATACTTTATATTTAAGAATTATAAAAATATATTTAAGGGGTTAGATACTCTTTAAAGGTGATAATATCAGAAAAAATGGCCATAACTTTTTTTACAATAATTCAAGAAATAATTACTTTTAAAGCCTAGTAAATTTGTATAGCAGTTATGAAAGGATCTCTCTATTATAGCTATTAAAATTATTATACATTTATTTATTTATTATTTAATTTTTATGAAAGTATCTGAGCGAATGTTTTGTAGATGTATAATCTTTTGCACGCAGTATCTGCTTGATAATTGGCTAGAATTCCATAACAGATTAAAAAATTTTACATGATATATAAATACATGAAATGAACAATTAGTTTTATAACATAAAAAGTTTTGTAATTTTAAGCCTTATGATGCCAAAAATATATTCGTATATTTTTTAATTCTAATTCTAGTATTTTTTTAAAAGAATAGAGCTCTTCGGTAAAATTATTTTTCGTTATTTCAAAGTCGGTATACAATAGACATAACAATAATTCGTATTTAAGGGGGTCCCGGACACCAAATTTTTGTTTTTATTATTTATTGATTAATTGCTGTAATTATTTTTTCTAAAATTGGAGCTTTTTTGACGACGAAGTTGAGCAAGAAAGAAACTTAAAAAATTTTAAATAAAAATAAAAATTAAATTTTAAAAAATAAAAATTAAAAATGTTTGATAAATTAAAAATTTGTTATATCTCATGAATTAGTTGTTCAATTTACAAACTTTTTTCACTCTTATATACAGAAAAGATTTATCTTGGATTTGTCTTCGGGATTTTTAATTAGGAGCAAAACGTTTTTGGTAATCGAAAAATTATGCATGGAATAAGTACTTTTTTCAAATTAAAATTAATATTTAAAAATGTTATTATTATAATCAGAAATCCTGAAGACAAACTGAAGATACATCCTTTCTGTATATAAAGATTAAAAGAGTTTCTAAATTGAACAGTTAGTTCATGAGATATAACAAATTTTTAATTTATCAAAAAATTTTAATTTTTTTAATTTAATTTTAATTTTTAAATTTATTTATTTATTTTTTAAGATTCTTTCTTGCTGAACTTCGTCGTCAAAAAAGCTTCAGTTTCAGAAAAAATAATTACAGCAATTCATCAATGAATAATATAAACAATAATTCGGTGTCCCGAACCCCCTTAAAAGATGTGCATCTAATACTGTTTTGTTAAGCAAATATTTGTCGAGTCATAATCTTAGTCATTATTCTGTTTATAAAAAGGAAATCTGATGATAAAAATAGATATCAAACTATAATATATATATATGAAAGTACGTGCTTCAATAATTTTTTCTGCAGGCTGTAATTATAGAGTATTTTTTAATGTGTACATTTTTTTTTTTTTTTTTTTTCAGATTAATGTATTAATGTGATGTATCATTCACATGTAATGCTGTGAGCAAGGAAAATAAAAAGTTATCTCGATTATCGATAGAAAATTGGCTCTGATGATTTCAAAATAAAATAAACTAAATTAAAAATGTACAAGCATTCCGACAGTTCTAATTGAATGATAAAACGTTTCTTGATACTCGTTAAAACTAAAAAAAATTAAAAGTAATTTTTTTTATGTTCTCGTAGTAAAATCATGATCATTATTTACTGATATTTGCAACGTTCAAAATCAGGGTTGCCAAATTTGTCCTTTTTTTATTCAATAGTCACCAATAATTTTTTTTGTAACGTTTGACTAATCACTTCGAAGATTAATAGTGTATTGTGTATATCAAATGTCAATTCTCAAAATTATTGGTGACCATTGAATAAAAAAATGGCCAAATTTGGCAACCCTGTTCAAAATTCTCCCACCCTTTAAATTAAATAAAAGATATTTTCTTGTAGAAATCCCTTATTATTTCTTCTGGTACTTTTGGTACAAATGCTATATACGAATTGTAATTCTTGCTGAAAAATTTGATATATTTTTATTGTGATATATATATATATATATTTTTTTTTTTTTTTTTTAATTTCTTCTATATGTAATATGTATATGTATTGGATATATATGTATTGGATTCGTGAAAATGTTCGACTTCCGTTTTTTGATGGATTTACACGTTTTAGGATGTCCTGAACACGAATTGATAGTTTTTAGAAAATGTATGTCTGTCTGTCTATGTGTCTCTCTGTGTGTATCACGATTTTTGTGGACGCTGTATCTTACGAACCAATGAATGAAATTTAACCAAACTTGGTATTTAGTTGGTCCCTGACATAAACTGGTGCTGAATACATTTTGGTATCAATCACTCAATACGTGGCGCTGTGATCACATTTTTAATGTACATAATGACAGTTATTACTTTCTTCTATATGTAATATAGAGAAAGTATTGGATTCGCGAAAACTTTCGAAGTCCACTTTTTGATGGATTTACATGTTTTGGGATGTGGAGAACACGAATTAATACTTTTTAGAAAATGTCTGTCTGTCTGTCTGTATCATTTTTTTGTGGACGCTGTATCTCACGAACCAATGAATGAAATTTAACCAAACTTGGTATTTAGTTGCACCCTGACATAAACTGGTGCTGATTAGATTTTGGGATCAATCGCTCAATAGGTGGCGTTGTGATCGCATTTTATGCAAATTTTTAACATGGCAGTATAGGACAAAATTCCGTATAAATGGGCATAAAGAGAGTTATTTTACACTTGTGATTGTAAAATTAATATGAATTATTGATAATAGTAGTAGTTAGCTAGGAAAAAAATTTTGTGCATATGGGGGCATCGGTTCCCCCCCTGGGGGCGAAGTACCCCCCGGGGAAGTAAATTTTCAAGATGGGTATCTTTCGAAAGGTCTCGTTGATAATAGTAATAGTTAACTGGGAAAAAATTTTTGCGCATGTGGGGGCATCGGTTCCCCCCCACACCGGGGGGGAAGTACCCACCCAGGGGGGGGCAAAGTTTCAAGATGGGTATCTTTCGAAAGGTCTCGTCAATACCTTTAAAACGAATGGTTGAACGATAAATCTGTGATAATTTAAACCAAAGTTATCGATTTTTTTTAGTTTTAACAAAACAAAACAGAAAAAAAATCGCAATTTTTTTTTTTTTTTTTTTTTTTTTTTTTTTTTTAACGAAATTTAACCAAACTTGGTATTTAGTTGGTCCCCTACTTAAACTGGTGCTGATTATGTTTGGGGATCAATAGCTCAACAGGTGGCGCTGTGATAGCATTTTATCTAAATTTTTAACATGGCAGCGTAGGACAAAAAATCGTATAAATGTGCATAATTAGAGTTGTTTTAAACTTGTGATTGTAAAATTAATATGAATTATTGATAATAGTAGTATGTAACTAGGAAAAAAATTTTCTGCATGGGGGGGCATCGCTTCCACCCTTAGGGGGGAAATACCCCCCCAGGGGGGGTAAATTTTCACAATGGGTATCTTTCGAAAGATCAGGTTGATAATAGTAGTAGTTAACTAGGAAAAAATTTTTGTGCATGTGGGGGCATCAGTTCCCTCCCACCGGGGGGGGCAAAGTTTCAAGATGGGTATCTTTCGAAAGATCTCGTCAATACCTTTAAAACGAATGGTTGAACGATAAATCTGTGATAATTTAAACCAAAGTTATCGATTTTTTTAGTTTTAACAAAACAAAACTTTGAAAAAAAATCGCATTTTTTTTTTTTTTTTTTTTTTTTTTTTTTAACGAAATTTAACCAAACTTGGTATTTAGTTTGTCCCCGACTTTAACTGGTGCTGATTATGTTTGGGGATCAATAGCTCAACAGGTGGCGCTGTGATAGCATTTTATCTAAATTTTTAACATGGCAGCATAGGACAAAATTTCGTATAAATGTGCATAATAAGAGTTGTTTTAAACTTGTGATTGTAAAATTAATATAAATTATTGATAATAGTAGTATGTAACTAGGAAAAAAATTTTCTGCATGGGGGGCATCGCTTCCCCCCCTTGGGGGGAAGTACCCCCCGGTGGGGGATACATTTTCAAGATGGGTATCTTTCGAAAGGTCTCGTCAATACCTTTAAAACGAATGGTTGAACTATAAATCTGTGATAATTTAAAACAAAGTTATCGATTTTTTTTTACTTTTAACAAAAAAAAAAAAAAAAAAAAAAAAAAAAAAAGAAAAAAATTAGAAAAAAAAATCGTACTTTTTTTTTTTTTTTTTTTTTTTTTTAAATATTGTTACTGATTGAATATGTATAGGTAAATATAGAAGAAAGTCTTGTGGTGGCCACAACATACTAGTTTTTAACTTGTGATTGTAAAATTAATATGAATTATTGATAATATTGGTAGTTAACCAGGAAAAAAAAATCTGTGCATGTGAAGGGGGGGGGGGTAAATTTTCAGGATGGATATCTTTCGAAAGGTCTCATCAATACCTTTAAAACGAATGGTTGAACTATAAATCTGTGATAATTTAAAACAAAGTAATAATTTTTTTTTTACTTTTAACGAAAAAAAAACTTAAAAAAAAAAATCGTTTTCTTTTTTTTTTTTTTTTTTTTTTTTGTTACTGAGTGAATTTGTATAGGAAAATATAGAAGAAAGTCTTGTGGTGGCCACAACATACTAGTTTTTTATTTATTTATTTATTTAATATGTTTTAAGAAAATTTTGATTTAGAAATTTTTAGGTATCTAAAAGATATTGTTTAAAGAAACATATGTATTCTTTACAAACAAATTAAAATACGTTTTCAAAATATATTCTTTTATCTAGCTTGTTTCTAAACAATAATTTTACAGTATTCTTATATGAGATTTCTTCTCAGTTTTAACTAAATTGCATTTATTGATAAAACTTTAATAACCTGTAGTCAGATAATACAAAAGTATATTTTCATCTGTTTTTATTATACTTTATTTGCATTGTATAAACAATAACAGAAAAATTATTGAAAATCGATAAAACTTTATCTACTTTGTTCAGTATTATTTTATGTTTTCTTCGAACAAATATTGTACTTTAAACAGAAAGTCGTACGGTGGCTATTTATTTTTCAAAACAGTATTGCTTCATAAAAACGTTATATTATAATATATTTTTGATATCATAAAAAGTATGTTATTGTGTAAATACATCTCTACCGCATTCTTTGTAATATTCTTTGGGGATGTCATATTTATTAAAAGTTTTTATATAAAAGAAAGCATTAGCTATATATTAAATGGTAAAAATAAAAATATTTTTCTAGAGTTTTTTTCAAGAGAAAAACCTATAAAATATTCTTTAAGATATTTGTTTATAGAAAATAAGAAAAGAAATACAAACACAAACACTCACAAAAAGAGATTAAGAAAATATCGCCTCCTCCCTCCACACACACACACACAAAAAAAAAAAAGATGTCATTTCAATTTAAAAAAAACATTTTATGGGAATTTTCCCTTAAACCGTTTATGGTTTTACTTGAATTAACTCTAAGAAATTGTGTAAAAAATATCACCATGTGATTATTACTGGTGCGCAGTTTTAAAGTTCTTTTTGATAGTTAATTTGGATCACATTCAACGATATTTTTAAATTATTCTTGATTCAGATTCTCATTTTAAATAATTTATAAATATTCCTAATTTATATTATATTATTTATGACAGGAAATTAAAAATAGGCAAAAAGGGAACATTAAATAAGGATTGCCCATAATCTAAATTAAAGGAAATTTAGATTATCTGGGGATTTCTTTAAGTTTTTAGTCTATTTACATTTGAAAATAAAATTTTAATAACTATTTCTAAATACTACTTTATCAGGAATTTTGAAAGAAAAATGCATTAATTGGGAAAATATATATATAAAAGGATACGTCACAGAGATATGTAAAAACTGACAACCTGTTAAAGAAAATAATTTTTGTTCTTTCTAAAGAAAAGATAACCTTTCATTTTCGTCACAGTACATAAATATTATGAGTTAGGAAATGTAGTAGGAAGAAAAATTTCTGTTATGAAACTTAACTTTTAATATTTGTTTCTTTTTTTCTTTTTTTTTTAACAGTGATAAAAGGTGTGCTAAGATAAACCAAGATCTTGATGGATCACAAATCATCCTGTATCAATATTGATTTTTTCCTCGTGATTAATGATTATATCTCCCTTGGAAAAAATATTTATTCATAATATATATTTCTATACTTAGATTTAGTTTCCTATAGCAGAGTATAAATCATTAATTATTTTTCTTCTGTTAAATATCGATTTAAAAATTCTGTTATGTGTTAATAAAATAAAATAAAAAAACAAAATGTAATGATAAAAATATTGATAACAGAAATTTTATTATTCCGTTTTGCGCAGATACATTTATATTCAAAAATATAATAAATCCTTCTATATCTCTTGTAAATAAACTTCCCGAATTGGGCATGCTTTAATACATAAAATTTATTAATTATAATAACAAAGGGTTTATCATACTTTTTTTTTTCAAATATACAATGCAAGTACATGACGAAAGTAATTTAACTTTCACTTTAAAGTATATTATAGAAGTAATTTAACATTCATTATTTAGAAGTAATTAAATAGAAGTAATTTAATTAGAAGTAATTAAATAGAAGTAATTGAATAGAAGTAATTTAATATTAAATTAATACAAATGTCTCATATATAAAAATAAAATGAGCAGAAACAAAATACCAATACAATTCTATATTTCCAAAGATTTATTTAAGCTGAAGTTGTTCAAAAGGACCTCCACCACATTGTATGGGGCAAGAAAAGGGAGTCATAACACATGTGACAGCTCAGTACAGCATGTCTCGATGAATCCCAGAAGAGTCCATGTGCATTCAGGTGGTTTATTGACAACCTAATTTGCATAAATGAGCTTCGTGTATGCACTGAAGCGCCACCTATCGGACATTTTTTGAACTTTATTTTTGTTTGTTTGTCATCTTTCTGATGGCATTCATGCAAACCGTACTTTTTTATCATCATTTGTTATTTTTTAATGATTTTTTAAAGTTTTCACAAACTTTTGGCTCACCCAGTAAATAACTATATCTATAGTTCTCACACTTTCCTAGGACTCACCTAAAGCAACATAATCCAAATTTTATGATACTAACCCGAGCCATTAGATACTTACACTTGATTTATATATACATATATTCTAATATTCAAATCTGTTTGATAAAGCGACTACAGTCGGCAGTAAAATTATAGAAAAGCATTAACAATAATTCCACCTAAAAAATAGGTATCTAATGCTATTATGTTAAGTAAATATTCTTTGTGTCATGATCACAGTCTTATACTATTTATAAAAAGGTTAGTTGATGATAAAAACACAGGCCTAAAAAATTGAAGTTGACAAAATTTGACTTGATGATTTTAGCTGAACTTTATGTTTTTTTATGTGCTGAAACCGAAAATGCAGCCCATTGTTTTCTATCACGTATAGATTTTTACCAATACAGAGTGCTTACGGACTCCATTTCTTGCATATACCACCATAACAATAGGTTGATTGGTTGGTACGGTTTTACGTCGCCCTAATGCTGCACTATCATAACAGTATCCATAATTAATTAATCATGAAAACATACTATAAAACATACCATATAATTATATTGGTGGAAGAATAATGGAAGAAATTATATAGGTAGGCAACCTGTATTGGCAAAAATCTATACGTGATAGAGAAAAACTGACCCCAATTTCGGTTTCAGCACACCTGAAAACATAAAAATCAATCAAAATTATAAAATCAAAATTTTACGTGTAGACCTGTGAAATCAGCGATCAAAGTGGAAAAAAATATATGAATACTGTGGATGTGTGATTTAATAATTTTGCTGACGACTGTCTCTCGTAGTGTCCTTAGACCATGTACTTGCGTCCCGTTTCTTTAAAAGTTTTCTAGCTTTTCGAGTAAAGTTGCCCGAGCCGGATTATACATAATACATCTATATGGAATTGATGTCGGATAAACTGGACCTTTTTTGTCAGTGACTTTCTAAAACTCACTTGAATGATATTTTATAATATTGGGGCACTTGGAGAGCACCATTTTCTGCGAATATGTGCAAAGTTAAAATATGGTGGAAACGCAGAAGCATAACTTTTTACCTCTACTGATAGTGTTCCTATTAAAAGACAGTTTTTATCTGTATTTTCTGCTACAAATTTGTACGTAGATATTTAAAATTCCAGTAAATTTATGCTCTTTGAGAGAAAAAAAATAACCCATAACTATAAGAGATGAAAAAATGAAAAATAAAAAAGATTAAAGCTAGGTTATTTCAAATCGATTAGAAGACTTTATTTTTGTACAACTAGCATTTATTTGAAAACGATTACTGGATTTTCGATATCATCCTTTTTTTTTCTTCAAATTACTGTAAAGAATTAGGTATATAGTTCAATTTCTTTTAAAATACATTTAGTAATTCCTTAAAATTAAGATATTTCTTTCGTGAGAACGTTTTCTATTGAATTCTTCATTTCAGGTGAAATGATTAATTTTCTTTGTTTCCGTTAACAGTTTTGTTTCTGTTTCTTCTTTGAATGTTTTTGTTCGCGAATCGATAACTGATAGTCTAAAAAATAGAATTTCATTTTTTAGTTTATAATAGGTTTTATCTTAAATCTGTGAAACATTAAAGTAATTAATAAATATATATTACTAAAAATCTGGAGTGACTCCACTCGACTTTAGGAACATTGAGTAATTAACGGTTTTATAGATAAAGTAAAGAAAGGGGAGTTGTTAAAAAACAAAAGAGATAAAACCGTAATAAAGTGTTTGAGTATTTTTCTCCATATATTGCACGATATTTTATTTAACGCTACTAAACTTTGAACCCATAGATCATAATGATAAAGAATTTTCGTTGTGTCCCTGTAAAAAATCTATAAATGCTAGATTCACCAAAATGCTTATAGTTAGTGCAACAGTGATTTATAATATTCATATAAATTTTCAGCTCAATTGAATAAGGCGTTTAGATGTTATCGCTCTTTTAACTAGTATGTTGTGGCCACTACATGACTTTCTTCTATATTTTCCTATGCAAATTCACTCAGTAAAAATAATTTATTAAAATTATTATTTTAAAAAATTATCTTCCATGATAATGCAGATGATTTCCATATTAGAGAAGTAGTATAACACTAAATATCCAAAAAAAGTCAATTTTATTGTCAATATTACATTTAAAAAAATCGATAACTTCATTTTAAATTTTCGCAGATCTATGGTTCAACCATTCGTTTTAAAGGTATTGGCGAGCTCTTTTGAAAGATACCCATCATGAAAATTTACTCCCCTCGAGGGGGGAATTCCCCCCCGGGGGGGAGGCGAGGCTCCTACACATACAAAAATTTTTTCCCAGTTGACTATCTCTATTATAAATAATTCTGGTAAATTTCATAATGATTATTAAAAGATTATTTTCTTTATGCACATTTATACAAAATGTTGTACTATACCACCATGTTAAAAATTTAGAAAAAGCGGGATGGCAACGCAACTTGTAAGACAATTTTTACCAAAAGTTGATAGGCACTAATTTATATCAAGGTGCAACTACATATCAATTTGTATGAAATTCTGTGAAGTAGTTCCTGAGATACAGTTGCCACATATGTTTGTCACACCCACGCAGAGACTGACAGACAAACAGACAGACATTTTCTAAAAATGGTCAAATCGTGTTTAACAGCTCTCAAAACGTGTAAATCCATCAAAAACCCGAGGTCGAAAATTTTTACGAATCCAATACTTTCTTCTATTGAATATAGTAGAAAGTGAAAATTTGGTCCCACAGGCCATAATGATAAAGAATTTTCCTTTGTGTCCCTGTATAAACACTGTAAGTGCTATATTCACCAAAATCTATACAGTTCATGCAACTGTGACCTATAACATGCGTACAAATTTTTTGTTCAGATTAAATAAGCTTTTAGACGCTATCGCACTTTTAAAAATTTGGCCCCATAGGCCATAATGATAAAGAATTTTTCTTTGTGCCCCTGTAAAAAAACTGTAAGTGCCAGATTCTCCAAACTCTATACAGATTGAGTAACTGTGACCTATAATATGTGTATAATTTTTTGCTCAATTGAAGAAGAAGGTGCTATCTCACTTTTCAGATTTTGGTCCCATAGACCGTAACGATAAAGAATTTTTCTTTGTGTCCCTGTTAAAAAACTATAAGTTCTAGATTAACCAAAATCTAGAGTGTTCGTACTATGGTGACTTACAATATACGCACCAACTTTCAGCTTATTCGAACGAAGCTTTTAGACGCTAGCGTGTTCAATCACAGACATACACACAGACATACACACAGACATACACACACACATACATACATCATCGTAAAAATAGTGAAAACGGATTCAGGGAACCTCGAAACATATGGAAACATCAAAATCTCGAATTCGGATTTTTGACATGATTACAATACTTTCCTCACTATAGTGTTCGGAAAGTAAAAATGAGATCCCCCAGACAGAGAAAAAGATACGTAAAAAGCATCCGAGTAAAAACAGAATCTATTTACTTTCTCTTACCCATAAGGTAGAGAAAGTATTGTTTTTGGGTCAAATTTTCGAACGCGAGATTTTGTTATATTTACACGTTTTCAGGTCTCCTGATTACGAAAATCATGTTTTTAGCAAATAGTCTGTGTGTCTGTGTGTCTGTGTGTGTCTGTCTGTGTGTGTCTGTGTGCGTGTGTCTGTGTGTGTGTGTGTATGTGTGTCTGTCTGTTATCAGCATATCTCAAAAATAAATTATGGCAGAAAGTTCAGACTTGGTATTCTAAATGTGTATCATATAGGGATACTACAGTAAGCTTTTCATTAAGATCAAGCAAATGGTTCGCGTACAGGGACAATCAAGAGAATTCTAATACATTACGTCTATGGGAGAAATTGCAGGTAAGTAGAGTTGAACGTCTATAGACTGCACTAAACAAAATGAAACGAATATGTATATATTGTAATAGAGATAGTCAACTGGGAAAATTTTTTTTTTGGATGTAGGAGCCTCGCCTCCCCCCTCCCTGGGGGGAGAAGTCTCCCCTCGAGGGGAGTATATTTTCATGATGGATATCTTTCAAAAGAGCTCGCCAATACCTTTAAAACGAATGGTTGAACCATCAATCTGCGATAATTTAACACAAAGTTATCGATTTTTTTTCACTTTTAACGAAAAAAAAAAAAAAAAATCGTATTTTTTTTTTTTTTTTTAATATTGAGAATAAAATGGACTTTTTTTTTATATTTAATGTTACACTACTTCTCTAATATGGAAATCGTCTGCATTTTTATAAAAGATAAATTTTTTAAATAATAATTTTAATAAATTATTTTTTAAAAACAGAATTATTTTTTAATAACCGAATTAAATTCTATATAAATGTAGGTGCGTTAATAAAACGGGGGTTTGAGGGGGGCTGTAGCCCCCCTCACACATTATTAATTATCATACAAAACTCTTCCGAAGCCTAATTTGAATTGTTTAACATAGGTTTACATAACATCGTATCTTACCTCTTAATCTCTAACCTGTATTTATAGTATTAAATTTCAGGGTAAGAGAAAGTCGTGTAAGTGACACACCAGATTATTTTGACATATAAAAATAATATTTCACTATTTTATTAAGTATCGATCTAGTGAACGTATATTATTTTACTAAAAAATATAATTATCTATTTTTTTTTTTTTTCTTTAAAGGTGCAGAACTAAAAATTAACAGTTTAAAAAAGAGTACTGCATTTTATTTTTTAAATGGTACAAACTTTGTTTCAACAAAATATATTCTTTCATTTTAAAAATGTTTTTAATTATTATTTAGGACTTAATATTTTTGCACAAATTCTATAATTCTTCTTTTTCGATAAAAACAATATTTTAAGAATATTTTCAAGTTATATCTATGTAGGGTTTCTTAAATTAGAGATGTTAATTAATTAATTTTTTTTTTTAGATATTTATAACTAATTTTATCTGTTTTCTCATTTTTACTCAAAGTAAGTTCTTTGCAAAATAATTTGGCACTGAAGACTTGCTTCAAAGTCAGTCATTTTGACTTTTAATCATTTTAGTCATGACTTTTAATCATTTTAAAAATCTAATTGAAAAATACTTCGATTGACATTATATACATTTTTAGAGATTTAATTTTTAAATTGAGATTAAACGCTTAACAAAAAAACTTCTCATTTGCTCTGACCATTTGGTAGCTGTTTAGAATGGTACTAGAATAAGTATTAAGGCCGAATTACTATACTGGAGAACTATGTTTGTGTGGGATTATGTCTGTGTGGGTTCTTTCTAAGGGGCTCTAGCCGGTTATCAAGTAAGTTTTGTAAAAATTCTAGCCCAATTATATATACATCAATCCTTACAACACAAATAAAATAAATAAAATAATATTTCAAATACAAGAAATTTTAACTTCTATAAATCTCCCAATTAAAAAAAAAAATCTACACTGCAAAAAATATGTCCTTTTTGCTGCCAGAATTTTTTCTCATTTATTAATTATTTCGGGATAGATGACAATTACAGGAGCATGCCAGTCACTGAAGCACCTACCCTACTGCACGTAATTTTGTTTTAAGTACCGATTTATTTTTTCTCATTTATTAATTATTTCGGGATAGATGGCACTTACAGGAGCATGCCAGTCACTGAAGCACCTACCCTACTGCACGCAATTTTGTTTTAAGTACCAATTCATTTTTACGCTTTTTAGAATAAATTTTTCATATTACATTTTTCATTCAGAAAAACGAGGCATAAGAAGTAAACTATGTTGGGCATTATCCCACAAGACGTTTCACTTTTATTACTGAACTCGCATTAGTTCTATACTTAATTACAGAACTTATATTACTGAACTTGAGATTACTTTAACATCATACTTAATATTATTACTTATTACCTGTGGAAACAGAAAATTTCCTCGTTAAGAACAAGGCATAGAACCAAAGAAGTAGAATGAGCATTGTTATCACATAAGATGGAAATAAGGTAATGGTACGGTCGAAGGATTGCGCACATGCAGGATCTGAAGAAAAGACTAGAGTGCATGGCCAGCATCTCCAGGTTAAGAGTAATATACTTTTTTTTCTCGAAGAAAGGAGCTGGCCATGTAATTAAACTGTTAAATCTCTAAATTGTACGAAAATTTCTTTCAGTTTAGACTAGACTAACGGTGTGAACATCAACGAAATGGCAAATGTACTACCAAAATGGGCAAATTAGTGTTTCTGTGGTTTATAAGCGGTGAAAAACAATATTATAAATAAATTTCTGAAATGGAAAAAAATCCCAGTAGCACAGTAATATTTGCCAATATCGGACGACATTGGAGTACGCTGAATTGTCCAATTTAAATGTGTATAGCTGTTTACTGTATTTATAAGGTTTCTAAAACAGTTCTACGTCCTCTATTTTTCGAAAATTAAAATGAAATTTAAATTTGAAATTAAAAATTATTTTTTTTTAGAAAAATCAAGATTATAGATTCAACATTGGACAATATAGGATAAAACACGACAGGAGTGGTAAAACACACGATTTTATTCGATGTTCATCGATTTCGGGAGAAAGTGAGCGGTATTAGGGTGATGCTTGTGACGTCTTAGCTTTTTAGAAAATTATCCAACATGTAAAACTTGCTTTTTTACTGCCATTTCCGGCCAAGGTGTAACAAAAGGTTTAAAGTACCATTTTGGAGGTTAAATTAAAGCATCCATCCCTGCTCTCTTCCACTTTAAATATTCTTCCACTATTTCCAGAAAGTTTCTTCATAATGGAACTTTCAAAGATAAATAAAAAGAATATTTCTGTATATATATATATATTAATTCAAAAATTCGGGAAGTTGGTAACTTTGTTGACTGTAGTTTTAGCAGATTTACCCTAAATGTTATATTTTTACAAATACTAAAAAATACAGTTGTATCTATAAATAATTGTCGAAAATTACCCTTAAAAAAAATAATAATCTTACAGTTAAAAAAAGGTATTTCAGTCAGTTATGATTTTACATTTCCACATCTTTTATAAAACAAATGAATAATATTTTCAGTAATAAAAGATAAAATATTAAATACTCTTACTAAAATGGCAAGTATAAAATTTACCCACATTACGTATAATTTTTAAATACAGTTAATTGAAACTTTTTGATAAAGTCTGATGTCATAATAGTTTATTAACCGTTAACATAATCTTAGATTTCAATAATTTATTGTAAATTCAATCGGTAGTTGCTAAACTAACAATTCATTCTTTTATAATTTTACAATGCATTCTTTTAGGTCCTTTCTTTCATTTAAGTGCTATAACAATAACTGTTGCCAAAATTCTAAATAAACAAAGTTCAAAACTGTATTATTTACAGTTCATTAACCAAGATTTTATCACGACCGAAAATTAATTATAGGTTTGGCTTTTTTTATAGCAGTGAATAATAAAATAAAAACTAGTATGTTGTGGCCACCACGAGACTTTCTTCTATATTTTCCTATACAAATTCACTCAGTAACAATAATAATATTAATAATAATAAAAAATAAAAAAAGTGGGACTTTGACAAAATTTTGGGTAAAATGTGAAAATTATTCTAAGTTTGTCAAAACACGGAAACCGTGGGACTTTGACAAAATTGGGGGAAAAATGCAAAAATTTGTTTAAGTTTGTCAGAACAAGGAAACCGTGAGAGTTTGATAGAATTAAGGGGAGAGAAAAAAAAAAAGTGGGACTTTGACAAAATTTTGGGTAAAATGTGAAAATTTTTTAAAGTTTGTCAAGACACGGAAACCGTAGGACTTTGACAAAATTAGGGGAAAAAAGCAAAAATTAGTTTAAGTTTGTCAGAACACGGAAACCGTGGGAGTTTGATAAAATTAAGGGGAGAGAAAAAAAAAAAAAAAAAAAAAAAAAAAAAAAGATTTTTTTTTCTAAGTTTTTTTTCGTAAAAAGTAAAAAAAATCTATAACTTTCTTTTAAATTATCACAGATTTATAGTTCAACCATTCGTTTTAAAGGTACTGACGAGACCTTTCGAAAGATACCCATCTTGAAAATTTTTGCCCTATATCACCCTGTCAAAAATTTAGAAAAAGCGAGATGGCAACGCAACCTGTAAGACGATTTTTACCAAAAGTTGATAGGCACTAATTTATGTCAAGGTGCAACTACATACCAATTTGTATGAAATTCTGTGCAGTAGTTCCAGAGATACAGTTGCCACAAATTTTTGTCACACACACACAGACAGACAGACAGACATTTTCTAAAAATGGTAAAATCGTGTTCTACAGCTCTCAAAACGTGTAAATCCATCAAAAACCCGAAATCGAAAATTTTTACGAATCCAATACTTTCTTCTATTGAAGATAGAAGAAAGTAAAAAAATTACAAAATGGACAAATGAATGTGAAAGGAAAATTCTTTTAGTTAAACAAAACTTCCTAATAATTAAGTAAAACTGAATAAACTGTATACAAGAAATAAACAAGGAAAATAGAAGAATAGAAATGAAGTTAGATAGTATATTTTATTGTTTTTTATAGGAAAATATCATTTCATAAACAAAACATATTGAAGATTATGTTTGGGTAAATTATAATTAACATTCATTTTAGTAAAAGTCTCCTTTTAGAAACATGACATTTCACTAAAACCTAGATTTTCGGCCACTTAAGATTGGGTAAATGTAAAATAAACAGCCTACAAGCGAACTTTTATATGATTTTCTAGAAATATAGGAACATTATGGCCTCAGAAACATTGCACTTCTATCGCATTAATGTGTAAAGTAGAGAAAGAAAAAAATCTTAAGACAACACTGCAAAAATAAGTTCGCCAAGTCAAATAGGTTTACGCCAAGGTTGACTTTTATGATATAGAATAGAAAATCATTTACTTTCAATTTGATTTTCTACTTTTACTGTAAGAAATGTAAGGCTACTTTTACTGCAACAAAAAATTTGGAGCAGGAATGCTGTTTTATTCATAAAAAATTATTGTGCTTCCGGTGCATAAATGTGTAAAAAAAAACAGAAAACGAAATCTTACGATAATTTTCGAAGAAATTATCTATTAATTATCTAATTAATCTTCTATCACTGAACTTTCTTTCATTTACTTACAGAATTAGTCACACTCGCCTTGACCGATTTAACTTTTATCGATTGTGAGGAACATTTTAGAAATTTCTTCCGGTTATTAAATTTAGACTATTACAACTGAGAAATTATAAGATCTTTTGATAATCTCCAAACTTCACCAGACACTTTAATTTTAATATCTTATTATCTTATAAAGCGTAAATGATAGATTGGTAATCTCCAATGATTAATGAATGAAGAGATTTTAAACCAATTGTCAATTTAGAAAAAAAGTATTTAAAAGAAAGATTTAATTAAGTTTGCGAGATTAACTTGATAGATTTAAAGCATCAAAATTTCTATACTTAGAGTAAAATTGGTATTTATGCGAAGTAATGTGCTCAAAATTTCTTTTTTTTTTTTTATAAATTTTCATTTTTCTATGCATAAATATATTTAATTCATAGATTTTTTTCCTTTGAATTTTAAATAAATAAATATGATTCTTTTGTAAAAAACCTATTTTGTAATACATTTATCTCTACATATTATTATTATTATTATTATTAATAATAACAGGAGACTTGGCGTTGGAATATTAAAACTCAAATAAACCTCTACGTCAGAAACGCCAAAATAAATTTTTTTGCGATGCATACAGCTGTTTCGCTAGCCCTAAGCGTACCGTCTTCAGTGCAAAAAGAATGCACTGAAGACGGTACGCTAAGGCTACCGAAACAGCTGTATGCATCGCACAAATTTTTCTTTTGGTGTTTCTGACGTAGTAGTTTATTCGAGTTTTAATATTATCATTATTATTATTATTAAGATTGAAAAAAAAAAAAAAAGAAATACGAAATTGTTTAAAACTTGGTACTCAGTTGTAATTTAATACTATTTATTGTTGATTAGATACAGAATGTATTGCAGAAAATGTTTTGTTACTGTGGCATACTTATCGATGGTTTAAGTTATAGCAGTATCTGGGCATTTTCTCAATACAAATGGGCAGAAAACGTCATATTTCAAATGTGTATTAGTGAAATATATTGATTTATTTTTCTTATCTTTGTATTTATAGATGATAATAAAAGACGCTTCGTGAATGCTTTTAAGTTGTGCTTGTTTTTTTATATTTCAGTTACTGTGATACGGAATATAATCAGTAACCATACACAATTATGTAGTGAATATAACTCCTTTTCTCAAACTTTTAGTGCATACATCTTATGATGCCGAATATTGCAGAATAGAGTAAATTTTATGATGATGCTACAGCTAAATCTTCAAAATAAGAAATTTCTTTAGCTTGTTTTGTGTGTACGTGTTGTGTGGAAATAACACGTACTTTTTTAAATATTAATTAAAATATAGTGACCAGCAAAACGGGCAGAGCCTGCTAGTATAGATATACATACATATATACTATATTTTTTCAAGGGCTCTGATTGAATGCTGAATTTACACGTGGTGTGTTAAAAAAATCGAGCCTTAGTCGGCGAAAATACATTTATTGATTTTCATTTAGACATTAATCCTCTTCAAGGTAGTCACCATGGTAATATACACTTTTCGCCCCGCGTTCCAGTCATTGTTGGAAGCACCTGGGGAGCGCAGTTTTGAGATTCCGCATCGTGTCTTCTCTTGACTGAAATCGGCACCCTTTTAGCGGAATTTTCAGCTTGGAAAATAGTTAAGTCACAGGGAGCCATGTGGGGTGCGTAGGGTGCTTGACAAACCACAGGTATGTTCCGTTTAGCGATGAAAGTCTGAATCAAATGCAGAGAATGGACAAATGCGTTATCATAATGGAGTTTTCAAGTTTTTCGCTGTCCACAGATTCTGTCGTTTACACCGCACAGCAACACGAAGGCGACGAAGGACCTTCTGGTAATACTCCTTTGTGATAGGTTTGGTCTTTTGGCCTTGTGATACGTACTCCAGGTGTACCACGCCGCAGAAGAAAACGGTCAACAAATGCACTGGTGTGAGGCCATCTTTGTCGCATTTGCACCACTCTTGTGCGTATGATGCATTCGTCCCTACACTGTAAAAATAGGTTCTTAAAAATAAGTATATATTGTCTCAAAATAGCCCCGAAACAACACATACTTAAATTTGAAAACCTATGTACTTATTTTTGAGTACATTGACATGTCAAACATGGGGACATTGGGATTCTTATTAGTCAACCCCATTTTTGAGCCTCTCAATATACTCAAAAATGAGTACATGAGTTTTCAAATTTAAGTATCTATTGTTTCGGGGTTCGGATCCTAATTATTATACATTAACAAAATAAATATTTAAAACAATAATAGAAATTTTAGCTACTTCACTACAAAAAAAAAAAAAAAAAAAAAAAAAAAAAAAAATCGGAGGATTTTCAAGCTTTAGCACATAAAATTCGGTTTTACGAATTATGTATAACTTGAAAATTTTCAAGAATTTAAAATTTTCAGCCTCACATGAATCTGAAAATGCAGGAAAATCTGTACAGAGGCAATCATAAATATATATATATATATATATATATAAAATCACTGGATGCAGCTTATTCGTTGTGCCCGAATTTGAAAATGCATGAAAATCCGTACTACAGCGGTCAGTATTCTAATAATAAAACTAAAAAAAACATCACTGGATACCACTAATTCGAGGTGAATGAATCAGAAAATGCATAAAAATCTGTACTGCAGCAATCAATATCCCGATATAAAAAAAAAAAAAAAAAAAAAAAAAAAAAATCTCTGGATACCCCTAATTCATAGCACATGAATCCAAAAATGCATAAAAATCTGTAAAGTAGCAGTCAGTATCCCGATATTAAAACCAAAAAAAAAAAAAAAATCACAGGATACCCCTAACTTGTGACGCATGCATCGGAAAATGCATGAAAATCTGTACTGCATCAATTACTACCATGCACTAATTTTTCCCTAAATAATTCTATTTATTAAAAAAATAACAATAAGGAAATACACTCGAAATTTTTTTTTATTTCTCAAAAACGCATAAAAAAAATCATTCAGCTGGGCCGCATTACATTAATGGTCAGCGAAAAAAGAAAAACAAAGTTCTGATACAGTTGGAATAAAGTTTCGATACAAAAAGTTACAATTAAAAAGTGTCGCTATACTAAATCGCATCACAGCATCACAAATCGCTAATGGGTGCCTTATAGTAAACCTTAGCCATTAATGTGTAACCTGATTTTGCTACCTCAGCCATTAATGTGTAACCTGATTTTGCTACCTCAGCCTTTGGCTTTTAAAATTCAATACTAACATTCTATTCCCCCCCCCCTCCCTTTCCAGTTTTATAATATTAATCTCTGCCTAATCACATAAATATAAGAAACTACTATATATCAAACAAATAAAAAATAATAGTAAGTGGGGTGGGGAAGAGAGCCAAAAGATGTCAGCGTTAACATGAGTGCATCGGAGTACTTGCATATGGTTGCAACCAAAAGCTTACTATAATCAAAAGTGTAAAAAACAAAGATATTTTTTTGGAAAATAAATAAAAATAAAATAAAATAAAGCCAAAAGGATTTTTATTTAGATTTTGGACTCTGAAATAATTCCCACATTAGCAGATTATACAGGGCAAAGCACCAAAAGTTACAAAAAAAAAAAACCTTTATGTAAAAGATCTTTATACTCTAAAAATAATCAATCATAGATATGTACATAAAATAATCATTTCAGTCTAAATTTATTCATGCCAATACAATAAGTTAAAAACTAAACCATAAAAAAAATTATAATTATCAAGCAATTAATTTACGCAGTTATAGAGCTACAGTTTGTGAAATTATGAATGAATCGTGTAAAAGTGTTCAGAATCATTAACTATCTGTAATAAATAAAATTTTAATGCAAAAACCATAAATGCAATATTATTATCTTTCCGTATTGTATTATCCACATCTTTATACAAAATTCAGTAATATGTATGAAATTTTGAATGCCCAAACTTAAATCAAACATCGTTACATATAACTGACCAAAGTAAATAAATACCATTATTCAAATAAACGTGAAATAGTTTGCAGAAAAACTGTTAAAATACAATCAGGAATATTTTAAATAAACAAAATAACTTGCATTACGCAGAAAAAAAAGTAAAAAAATTGCACAGTGCTAACAAAGTTAGATGGTAAACTCAGATAAATAGTAAACACGAAAGAACGTCTACGTCTCTAATGAAAGTCATAGAGCCTACTTCGGACGCTTCCGATTGGTTCAAAGCAAACCTCCGGTTATGTCTAAAGAAAGGAATAGCCTTCGCGCATGCCCAGACCGTGTGATTTTGGTTTTAAAGAAATACCCTTGTGTTTTAATATAATAGACTAGTTGGTACCCGTCAAAATTTGACGGCTTAAGAACATTTAAAAGTGCTACTGAAATGCTCTTATAGCACACCAGCTGAGAACCACCATTTTAAACCAACTCCTTTAAATGAAACGTAAAAAGGATGTGTTGTTTTCTTATGGAGTTGTCACTCTATGACAGAATTCAACACAGTCACTCTTTTGAATATAACTATAGCATACTTCATATTATTCCATCGAAGAAAAATAAGTTGAACATTTATGAAATAGTTATTTTAAAAAATCTGATATGTAACAACCATATGAATTCCATTACGCTCTATAAGCATACTGTAAACCAGGGGTGAAACTAATAAATATGTAAAAAACCGGAAAGTCGATACTTTCACGCAGATTTAATAGCGAGTGGAGACTTTAAAATGATATATTATATATTTATTTATCTAAGATTAAACTTTTCTTTATAGCTTTATATTTGGAGTTGGTGTTGCTGTTTTTGCAAAGGAAAGAATGCACTCCGTCATTTGTACCCTCCTCAGTGGTCAGTGATGCTGGAGCCAAGTGAGATTTTTCTCTATCTTTTAATTTTTCTTCCAGTAGGTGGCATTACAGTCAGTCTAAGCCAGTTTTTCATTTGTTGCCATTGCAGAAATTGCTATTATTAATTATTTCCACCATTTTACAAAAGAATGCGTAATAAGGGTTATTGTAATTTGCAATTTTTGCAGTTTCATTAAATTTAATATCAACATTACTATTGTCTTGGTATGTTTTATTTAGGGAGTTCTTAGGGAGTTCTCTGTATCTTATATCGTTTTTATGCTTCTGAAGTCTGGTGTTAATCTTTCACTTGGATATTCGGATGTAGCAACTTTTTTGTTGTTAGACTATGTAAACGGAATTTTGTAGATACCTGCGGTCTTGAAGGGGGGGATCTTTATTGCTACTAATTATTTGATAGATATTGGGGTTAGGTTCAACATTTACGTTGTATATTTACGTTGTATTTTCTAGTTGTATTTCTGATTTTAATTGAAACTTCTATCCAATAATTTGTAATGACAAATACCCCCCCCCCCCCCCTTGAGATCATAGGTATCTACAAAATCCCGTTTACATACCCTAACAATAAAGAAGGTTGCTACATCAGAATATCTAAGCGAAAGATCGTCACCAGAAATAAGGAGCATAAAAACAATATAAGATACGGCAAAATTATCACTGCCCTAACTAAAACATACCAAGACAGTAATATTGCTATTAAATTAAATAAAACTATAAAAATCGCAAATTACAAAAATCTTGACTACACATTCTTTCGTGAAGTGGTAAAAAAATATAGTTAATAATAGCAAATTCCATAATGACAATTACTTGGAAGCTGGCTTAGACTGATTGTCACTCCACCTATTGGAGATAGAAAAAAACATCACTTTGCTCGAATGTCACCGACCACTAAGGAGAGTGCGAATGGAGGAGTTCCCCTCGCAAAAGTGGTTACACCAACTCCAAACATGAAGTTATAAAAGTAAGGTTTCAACATTAATTTAGTTAAATTATGCTTCAATTAAAAATTTTAAAAAAGTGTTTATTCATACCAATAATAAATGATATTTAGGGAGTTCTTAATATACATTATAAGGCAAATTAAACCTGTAGAATAAAAATTTTAATAAAAACTAAACAATTTATCCTAATTAAGAGGCAGCAAAATTTTCAAAAATTCGAAATTCAAATATAGGAAACAGAGCCAACGTATTGGTGTGTCAACACATCATTTGATGTCAAGATGTCTAACATTACTCTGTGCAGAGTTCGATACAGTATTGAAGTTTGTCACACTGGTTTTATTCTCCACTGTGATATTTATCTATACACATATACATAGAGTGATCCAAGGAATACTTTCAACTGCCAATCAACTAATTTACTGTAAGTGTGTTGATGCGTTGACGTACCGACGTAGTGTGTCGTCACAGTAAAATGTATTGAAATACTTATCACTAAAATGTCGCCCCTGAAAAGTTTTTCCCCTGTCTTTTTTGGAGATAAAGTGATCAGAAACGAAAAAGGTTGACACCAATTTACCTGTGATAACCAACTAATATGACTGTCGTAAAGACAGCTAAAGACTTTATATAGGAAAAAAAAAAAAAAAAAAAAAAAAAAAAAAAAAAAACTGTTTTTTTTTTTTGGAACACCCATTTGAGAAATATATAAAAACTAATCTAAATAATCAGAAACATATAATTTTTTTTTTTTGCTAACCAATTAATTCAGACAAAAAGATATTTATACAGAGGTTTATGCGTCAACATTAAAGAAAATCAACATTATTTAGATACCGATGTTGGTACTCCATCCAATTTTATCAAAACTTTTTTGCAAACAAACCTGTAGAACTATTTTTTTTTTTAGAAATTGAATGCAGAGTTAAAATTTGACTACAAAATCAGACCACATAACTATTTTCATGCAAGTAACCAATAAAAAGCGTCTGCAAGATAGTATATATGGTGAATTTAAAGAAAATCGTTAAAATAGTTTTTGAGATACAAAAAAAAAAAAAAAAAATGTGATCTGATTTACAACTTTCCAAATTTTTACCAAAATAGGGTAAACACATCTGTACACCTAACTTGTCTTCATTATGAAGTTATATTGTTTTTACTTTTTTTCGTTTTTAAGATATGACAAACAAAAAATCCCCCTCACACACACACGTCTTTCCCCACATGTGAATTGCGTTTAAAAAATCATATTTCGTGAATAAATCCCGCAAGGCTTCACAAATTTTCTCTCTGAAAACTATGAAAAAAAAATCAATAAGCGTTAAAAAATCAATAATATCGCCAAGCGTTTGGTAAAATTTGGTGCAATATCGCTGCTCAAGTTTTTTCTCTCATTTTACAAAAACTAAAATATGATGACCACTTACTACACGTCTTCCCTTATTGGCCGACTGCCAGCTACTGACGCTTTCTGCGGGAGTGAAAATATTCTCGAATGCGCATGAGTGTCTCACCTACACCTACACTGCAGAAAGTCTCTGTCACTTCATTAGTTCACAAGAAGAAAATAAGGTTCGGTACTTTTTGAACACCCTTAGTATATATATCATGTAAAGCAGCCCACCAAAAAATATTTCCAATGTAACTTACAGAATGTTATGAGTTAAGAAGGCCTGCTACATAGACACGATCCACAGTTATGCACAGACGATTTTTACTTAAACATATGGATTCTTAACGAAACGTATCAATATTGATAGTTGGAATTTACAACATTATGTACTTAAGGATCAATGAAAAATGCATAATACATATTATTCAGTTATCTCTGTTACTTCTTAGTAATAAATAAACTACATTCTATGCCCTGTCGTCCGTATACAGGCACGCAAATATTTCTTTGCCGCCTCAAATATACTGTAAAAAAAACTTCCTGATATATTACAGAAATTTTCTCTGAGACAATTTGACAAAACGTATTCGTATGCTATGTGAAAAGTATGTTGTCAAATATTTTCTGTAACAGAGAATATACAGGATCTGTCCTGAGAGTAACGAGACTGAATTTTTTGCGCCAAGCAGAAGGACAAAGGGGCGAAGTTTGCGGGTTGTACAGGTGATGGGAACTTTCAGCTGCAGTCTGGTGGAAGTCAGTTGACCTTGAGCCTTTGTAGCGATAGATCGCTTATGAAGCAGACACATGTTTGAAAGTGGCGTTATGTCTTTAGAATGCAATGGAGTATCGAGCAGCGATACTCCATAAAGTTTTGTGTAAAACTAAATAAATCGGCTACTGAGACGATTTCCATGTTACAAAAATTCTATTCAAACTACTCTTTGTCCGATTCTCAAGTGTTTTAGTGGAACAAAAACTACAAAGACAGAAGAGGGATGTTGTTAACGAACAACGCACTGGGCGTCCATAAAGTTCTCGAACTTCAGGCAATGTTGCTAAAATTAAATCGTTTTTGGACTATGATCATGGGATGAGTGTCCGAAGGTTTGCGGAGACTTTGGGACCTTGCAAAATGGATTGTGAATCAAATTGACACGGAGGAACTTCAAATACGTAAAAACTGTAAAAAGCACCTGACTCAGCACCCACATATTCAGTGCGTCGCAATGCGCCTCAACCTGCGTATAGTTTCGATCTGTCACTGTCGGACTTTTTTCTATTCCCTTTGTACTTTTCCATACCGTTTGTTCCTTTCTTTGTTTTCTATTCCCTATATACAGCTTAACACGTTCGTCGCCGCGTCACCCATATCTGGGTGACAAGTATGCCTTCGTGGGGGCCCCGTCACCCAAATATGGATGGCGCTCTTCTTGTTGATGTTAATAGGATATCCAGATATATTTTTAAAAGTAATTTAATGGAATATGCACTGAAATAAAAATATAGGATATACATCATAAAAATACTAAAAGTGTGCTCATTATATTATACGTTTTATTAATTTATATTTAGATAACATATTACATTATACTGTGAAATTCCAGTTACCACTTTCCTTCTAAAACTCATTACTTCGTCATCACTATTCTCCTTACTTTCAATTGTACTTTTACGACATCCAAAGAACAATTTGAGAATAAAAAAGTCACTGACGTGCATCTGAAAAAAGTATGCTCCTTGACAAATGAAGGATCTGGGATAATTGCAGTGAGGATACCAGACAGTCTTCTATCCGAAAAGCTCATCGTTCTTCCCATTTCAGAACTAAATACTTTGTAATGAATAAACGTTTTGAAAACGTTGCTCGAATTGCATCCCTGCTATTTCCCATTTGTCGCTCTGTTTACTTTCTGGCGCTCCGGCGGTCGGATTTAGGCACGGAGAGAAACTCAGACGAATCACGCTGCGAGACGACTGCGTTAAGAAGTTGTTTTGAGGTGATTTTAAATTGTTTTGACAATGTAAAGAATTTGCGGAGGAACGTAATGTACAGTCGAGGAAAAAAAAAACGCAACACCCGCTGTAATTTCGTTATTAATTGACGCAGAAACATCTAATAGACATAATTCAACAGGAAATTAAATGCACTTTCCGAAAATGTCCGCAAATTTTGAATTAGGCTTCATCTACATATTGAAATGAGCACCAACTTTTATTTTTTCAATAGCAGCACCCAATTTTGACTTCATATTCGAATTTCTGAGAGTCTGGCAGTGCGGAAAAGTATACTGTTTGTATACTTTATCTTTAGTATTTATAGAGTTATAATCAAAAATGTGTTAAGGGGTTATCTGTAAATGTAGAAAAATAAAATTAAGATCCGATAAAAAATAGACAAAATTTTAATGTTTCACACCGGAAATCTTTCAAGGAAAAAATAATTATAAAAATTAATAAAAATTTACTCTTTTTTTTTCCAGTTTCTTAATTATCCTGAATTCAGTTTTTTTTTATTTGTATATACTTCAGTACTTTTTTTGAAAATTTTAGGTCTATTCAAATACATTACACTTGCGATTGGTCCAGACAGTACTCTTTGAGAAAAGTGCAATATTTTTCAAGTAAAAGTGTCTATTATGGCTGCACTGATCACCAATAAAGCTTAAATTTTCTTTCGTATATGTAACATAACAAACGAAATGAAATAATAATAATATATAAAAAATATACAACAACGCATAAACTAAATTTTTTCGGATAAATTATTGTAAGGGTTCATGAAGTAAATATTAAACAATTTTAATTGCACTTACCAGTTTTGGGTTAGTTGAACTCTTTGGAACTGTACGATTCTTTTTATAATTTCCATGAAAATATAATTTCTTAATTAACCCTTTCGCGACTGCTGACGTAGATTCACGTCATTTGAAAATCTGTAACTCTGTCAGTGGGCGTTTCTTTCGTAATTTGTGTGTTACATATTTCTTAAGTGCGTACCCAGTGTTCATATTTTTGCAATAAAATATACTATGGATAGAAATATATTGATTAAAAAGAATATAATCATAATGTATATCCATTTGTAATATAATTGTGAATACAGAAAATTTGTTCTGAAATATTTTATTTTGTGAGAATAACGCCGGTAGGCGGATCTTACTGTCAAAAAGACAAAACCCTGCGGTTGCAAAAAGTGTTAAAATATTGTTGCATACTTGGGGGTTCGTGAGTTGTCCGAGAATGAAAGGCAAAACTTATAAAAATTCAGTAATTTATTCACAGAAAGTTCCAGAGAAATACAGGTCTATAACCTAAGTATCAGCTCCAATTCAACCAGTAAACACAGCTTAAACAACAGCTGTCTTGACAGAAGCTGATCTTAGACTGAACTGAACGGACTCGCTTTGGAGAGAAAGCAGGCTTATATACCCCTGTAGAAAAGCGTGGAACGTTCCAGAAATCTCCATATCTCATCAGCCAATGGGATTAGAGTGTTATTTGGTATATACCTTATAAGGATTTTCTCGCCAAGGTCGCCAAAAAAATCGCCAAGGTGGGAAAAAGTCGCCAAATTTGGCGCCAAATCCATTACCGGCCTTATTGGGCTTTGGCTCATTTCAAGTGAAATCACCTAAGTCGGTTGCCCTCATGTCACAGATTTTAATGAAAATTTTTTATTATAAAGTACATAGTGAAAAAGGCTTAAAATATTTTTTTCAGAATTTTTTAGTCAAAACTAAAATTAAGGGGTCATTTCGAAATTTGACTAAATTTAACAAAATGGCGTCAATGAGCATAACGGTTTATGAGATTCAAACCGCCATAGCACTTTTATTTATGGACCGATTTTGTTCATTTTGGTTTCATTAGAAAGATAAAAGTGTAAACTATGAAATAAATTGTGCAAATGCTAAAAATATGTATACAGGCATTTACAAAAATATAATGAAAGTATTTTCTGAAGGAATTTTTTTGCAAACTTCAAGAATTTTTTGTAGCAAAACCCCACATCTCACCACGCTAATTTTTTTTCACATAATATAAAATGACATACTTTTTAATATAAAAAAAATCAAGAGGGTGTTTTTTGTACTTTGTGATTAAAAAATTAAAGAAGTAAAATGCATAAATATTGCATTAAGTTCTGTTTAAAGGCTAACTGATGTACAACAAATGAACCATACAACATGCATTCTTAATATTTTAATGATTATTATTATTTTTAAATAATTAATGAATGTTATATCTGGTGATATAACTTGAAATTGATGATATAACTTATGAATGTTATATCTGAATGTTATATGAATGTTATATCAGGCATATTATATCTGAGCCGAAAGCATATAAACGAATAGTGTTGCACGTCATGGTAAAAATGCATGCACTGGAATTGGTGGTACTATACAATGTTTAGCCATAAGAGCAAACTTTCAATGTCCATGTTACAATCACATATTAAGTCCAAAAGAAATGTTTACGTTTGCCAAAATTTATGTTCTACATTTTATATTACAACTGAGGAAGTAACAAAGTTCAGAAAGATGTTAGATAAACGATATGAAAATTGTTCAAAAATTCCTAAGACAAGAGTAAATAATTTTTTGCAACCACTGGATGAAAGAAGACTACTGTAAAGCATGTTTCATCATCTAATATATTTTTTCAAGTTTCTCTTGGACTTCAAATCAAAGAATTTAAAAATGTAAAAGGAGAAAAAATGTTGTAGCTTTCTATAACAATAACTGGTGGCTTGGAACAATACTGAAGATTATTGAAGAACATCGAGATGAAAAGATGAAATTTATGAACCCAAGTAGAACTTCCTCACCTTATTCATGGCCTAATCATTCTGATATTTGTTGGGTTTCATATGAAACTATTTTAATGAATATGCCTATCTCAAGCACAAGCACTGGTCACTTATTACTTTCAACTCAGCTATAATATTATCCATTCAGAAATTATTTTAAAATAATAATATGTACTTTAATAGGCAAGCATGAAAATTGTTGTACACTTTTAAACATATTAACACGTTGAGCACCATGTCAGCCATTCTAGATTCTAGATATTTTGTTATATACCTCTAAGTACAGAAGGAATCACCTTGAAATTTTAAGAGTGTGCAGAATATATTGTATTTCAAACATTTCAGTGAAAGTTTTACCCCGAAAGTAAAAGCAGGACCAATAAAAAATTTAAACGTTGAGCACCCTGTCAGCCATCGGTTGCTGACAGTGTCAAATATGATATAAGTCTCGTCAACCATCGGTGGCGGATATAAAATAGGATATAAAACTAAAAATATTACATTTAATGATTGAAAATTTATTAAAATATTTATTAATTTTTATTTATTACAGGAGGAATCATGCATTATGGGATTTTAATGTATTTTAAGAAATTGTGTCGCGCTAAACGTGTTAATTATACGAGTAGAGGGTTGAATGTGATATCATTCAAAAGGTATGATTAGCCAGATTTGCAGAGTGCAAAAAATATTTTCGACTTCCGGTTTTTGATAAATTTACACCTTCTGAGATGTCCTAAATATGATTCTCTCATTGTTAGAAAATGACTATTTGTCTTCTTGTGTATGATGTGTTAAGGAAATTTTGTAGTATCTCATGAACTTATAGGCGGGATTTAAGTACGACTGATAATTGGTTAGACCTTGATTTAATTTGGTGCTAATTAGCTGTTCGAATATATTTCCCAATAGATGGTGCTACTATGCTGTGATTAACACCATTTAAGTTAAGGCTATACCTCAACTTCTATAGCATATAAATGCACCAAACATGATATATGATATGGACATTATGTAATACTGTGCTGTTTTAATTTGTGTGCATTTCAGCCGACAAGTGGCTCTGCTGTGTTGCAATTTAATTATGTTTATGAAAAGGCAATGGACTTTATCCTTGTTACGTCATAAGACCCTTGACATGTGACCACTGTAGGGGAAAATGCAACATTATAATGTTTATATTCATATTGTATAAGGAAAGGGCATATTTACAAACAAACGCTCCGTCAATCAATCTTTGCCACTCATGAGTGGCAAAAGAACAATCTGTATTGGAGGAAATACCAAGGTTTTGCCCTGAAAAGGGTGAGCAGTGCCCCGAGTTTAAACAAGTTTGTTCAGGCATAACGTTACCTGCGCTTTCCTTATAGGGAAATGTTCGTATTCTATTGGGTTGTTCGATAAATAATGTCGTTTTTCAAAATCTTCGCTTCTAAAAACCAAGGCTTCTTCGAACGTGGAATTTTTCAACTTACCGAAAAATGGCAAAAGGTCATCCAACAAAATGGTCAATATATCATTGATTAATGTTTGTTGTTAATATACATAAATTCACTTTGAAAAACATGAAAAAAAACGACATTATTTATCGAACAACCCAATAATTAAATATTTTTATCCCATTGGGAAATTTATAGGGGAATGGAGAATTGGAAATCACATGTTGGGTATAATTTAGCTTCAAACCCAAAAAGACGGATATTGTTAATTGCTTTACCTTGTAAAAAATTGCTCGAGTATGAACCCCTGGACAATGTTAGTAATTGTTAAAATGTTAAGAATGCATATTGTGTGGTTAAAAGATCATTTGTTGTGCATCAGTTAGTCATTAAACGGAACTTAATGAAATATTTATGTATTTTAATTTTTTAATTTTTTAATCACAAAATACAAAAAACACCCTCTTGATATTTTTTTTATATTAAAAAGTATGTCATTTTATATTACGTGAAAAAAAAATTAGTGTGGTGAGATGTGGGGTTTTACTACAAAAAATTCTTGAAGTTTGCAAAAAAATTCCTTCAGAAAATGCTTTTATTATATTTTTGTAAATGCCTGTATACATATTTTCAGCACTTGCACAATTTTATTTCATAGTTTACACTTTTATCTTTCTAATGACACCAAAATGAACAAAATCGGTCCATAAATAAAAGTGTTATGGTGGTTTGAATCTCATAAACCGTCATGCTCATTGACGCCATTTTGTTAAATTTAGTCAAATTTCGAAATGACCCCTTATTTTTAGTTTTGACTAAAAAATTCTGAAAAAAAATATTTTAAGCTTTTTCACTATGTACTTTATAATAAAAAATTTTCATTAAAATCTGTGACATGAGGGCAACCGACTTAGGTGATTTCACTTGAAATGAGCCCTTTTTAATGCGTTTTTAAGGGGAAATAAGGCTATTTCAACGCTAAAATGACTAGAAATCGACAAAATTAGCACTTTATCAACTTACTAAGCCTCTTTGAAAGAATTTATACAAAAATAAACACAATTATTTACAATTTTGTAACACTGCCCCCCTCCCAAGGACTGCACGTCCCGGGCATTGCAACCCTTGGTTAAGAGGCGAAACTAACCAAATTTACATAATCTGAAATACAAAAACTAAGTTGTATATAACGACAAAATAGAAACAAAAATCAAGTGAGAAATATTTACAAAATTCACAAATATGTACAAGTATTTATATACAAATATTTACATTACGCATGCGCAAATTTTACTAGTATTTACATTTTTAATTTTAATATTACCGTTACTTGTGGTACTTGGCTAGCCTATTATAGTGCACCACCTTCGGTTTTGATGAAGGTGTTTTAGTGATCCGCACCACTACATCATTCAGCCTTTTTAAGACTGTGTATGGTTCGTCCCAGTTGCACTGTAACTTGGGAGAGAGTCCTTTGCGTCGAACAGGGTTCCACAACCAGACCTTCTCTCCTTTCTGGAACTCATGTTGTGTAGCCTTTAGATCGTACCTTGTCTTCATTTTCTCCGTTGCCATGTTAATCCGCCCCCGAGCAAAGTTGTGTACGTCCTCAAATCGTGCCTGGAGATCTTGGATGTACTCGTCGGGCGATGAAGGCGCATCGGGTGGTAAACCAAACAGGAGATCACATGGGAGACGAAATTCACGTCCAAAGAGCATCTGGGCTGGAGTATAGCCGGTGGTTTCACGGACAGCACTTCGATAAGCCAGCAGGAACAATGGCAACTTCAAGTCCCAATCTTGCTGGTTCCTTGATACTAGAAGAGAGAGGTTATTCAGGATGGTACGATTGAACCTCTCGACCATGCCGTCCGACTGGGGATGTAAAGGGGTTGTCCGGGTTTTGTCTATGCCGAGTAGTTGACACAGTCCTTTGAAAACATCAGAGGCAAAGTTCCTACCTTGGTCGGTATGAAGTTGTAGGGGCGTGCCGTACCTTGACACCCATTGCTGCACTAGGACCTCTGCGACTGTGCATGCCTCTTGATGGGGAATTGGATATGCCTCAGGCCACTTGGTGAAATAGTCCATCACGACGAGGATATATTTATTTCCACTGGAGGTCCCGGGCAAAGGACCCAAGATCTCGAGTGCAATCCGTTCAAATGGTGTGCCCACGTTATACCGTTGCAGTCTTCCTCGACTTCGTTTCTGCGGACCTTTACGTGCCGCACAAGCATCACAGGATTTACACCATTTCTCCACATTCTCCTTTGACTTGCACCAGTAGAAGCGTTCCCGAACTTTCTGCAGAGTCTTCATTACCCCAAAATGGCCTCCGGTAGAGCTACTATGCAGTTGTTCTAAAACATCTGGAATTCTTGATCTTGGTAAAACAATTTGCCATCTGAAGCTTTTCCCATCATCAGATTCCCACTTTCTCTATAATACGCCGTTTCTGATATGAAGAGAGTCCCAAAGTGCCCAATAACTTTTCGTAATGGAACTAAATCTGGAAATGTCCTGCCAGGTAGGTCTGTTGCTGGTCGTCTCCTTCAGCTGTAATATTGGATTTATGTCAGGATCTTCCAACTGGGCTTGTCTAAGTTCTTCGTCACTCCATGGATCGGGATCTTGTTCTGATGGTGTTATGACAGTGACTTGGCCGGCAACCGGATTTATCAGCAGGTACTTCTGTTCGGCTCTAGAGCAGTACTTGCAGCTTTCCGAGCAGGGCTTCCGTGACAAGGCATCTGCATTACCATGTACAGTCCCTTTACGATGACGTATCTCAAAGTCATATTCCTGGAGGCGCTGTATCCACCTGGCAATCTGTCCTTCCGGGTTCTTGAACTGAAGCAACCACGTTAAAGATGCATGGTCAGTCCTGAGCAGGAATCTTCTGCCATAGAGGTAATGATGGAAATGTTCTATGGCTTTTACGATGGCGAGTAGCTCTTTCCTGGTGGTACAGTAATTTCGCTCTGGTTTAGACAGGCATTTACTCCAATAGGAAATGATACGTTCTTGACCATCAATTTCCTGCGACAGAACAGCACCGACACTCTCATGGCTGGCATCTGTATCAAGTATGAACTGTCTGTCGGGCTGTGGATACGTCAAGACAGGCGATGATGTTAAGGCCTCTTTAAGTCGCTTGAACGCATTTTCACATTCATTTGTCCACAGGAACTTCTGTTTGGCTTCCGTCAGCTTGTGGAGTGGTCTGGCAATATTTGAGAAACCCTTGACAAACTTCCTGTAGTAAGTTCATAACCCCAGGAAACTTCGTAGTTGGTGTACATTTTCAGGGCGACTCCAGTTCTCGACTGCAGAGATCTTCTCAGGATCAGTTCTCACACCTTCGGCAGAGATGATATGGCCGAGGTAGCTCACTTCACGACGGAACAAGTTACACTTGCCTGGATTCAATTTGAGGTTAGCCATTCTGAGTTTCTCCAGCACCTTTCGGATGTTTCGTAGATCGTCTTCAAAGGTGCGCCCCACAATGATAATATCATCCAAATACACCAGACAGGCCTCATAGGAAAGTCCTTTTAGCACTGTCTCCATCAGGCGTTCGAAGGTGGCAGGTGCATTACATAATCCGAATGGCATAACTTTAAATTGCCACAGTCCTTGTCCCGTGGTGAATGCAGTCTTCTCACGATCATCAGGATGTAATTCTACTTGCCAGTAACCGCTCTTCAGATCTAAAGTCGAGAACCATTCATTGCCAGCAAGTGTGTCTAAGGTGTCGTCAATTCTGGGAAGAGGGTAACTGTCTTTCTTCGTGACGTCATTCAAATGACGATAATCCACGCAAAATCTTGTTGAACCATCCTTTTTCCGCACCAGTACTATGGGAGAGGCCCAAGGACTCGTTGATGGCTCGATGACGTCATTGTGTTGCATTTCATTTAGAAGTTCAGTGACCTCTTCTTGTTTAGCAAATGGAAGTCTTCTTGGATGTTGTTTGATTGGAGGATGATTTCCTGTATCAATTCTGTGCTGCGTGATGTTCGTTCTTCCGACGTCTTCAGGTGTTCGAGAAAAAAGGTCTTTAAATTCTTGGAGTAGCTTCTCCGCAGCACATCTCTGTTCCTTTCCTAACTCTGCATTCTTGAGTAATTCCGTTATTAATTGTTCTGAAGACTTGGATTCGGTTGATTGCGTGGGGCGGTTTATGCATGTTACAGGAGTGCAGGCTGCTAACACCTCATCCTTCTTCACTGTTCGGACCTTATCGCTGATGTTTGCGACTCTCACAGGAATCTCTCTTTGAGAGATCAACTAGAGATGAAGCTACCAGAACTCCTCTTGGGCTATTATCGGTATTCGGGTATTCAATCAGTCCATAGCGGAAGTATTGCTTTGTAGGTGGTGTTCCTGAAACTATTGTCTCTGTGTGTGGGGGGATGGAAATTTCAGACTTGGCTGTTATCTGGCAAATTTGCTGAATGTCCTGATTTTCAGTATTGAACACAGCTATGGCTTCCGAACTCGAATGCAGTTCATTCTTCTTGAAGTCCAATTTGAAGTTAAATTTTCTTAGGAAATCAATTCAAATGATTACAGGATCTCTTATATCTGCCACATATGCCATATGATGGTAACTGGCCTTTCCAAAAGTGATGATCAAGTTCATTTTTCCATATATTTTGATTTCGTCTCCGGTCACAGTCTGGAGTTTAACGCAGGGCGGCGTCCAGATGATCTTCCCTTTTAGTTTTTGAGCCAAATCCGTTCTAATGACGGTCACGTTGGCCCCTGTGTCCAGAATCATCCGGCAGGCGGTTTTGTTAACTTGGCCATAGACGTAAAGTCCATTATCGCCGCCACTCATCGATGAAACATGAAATACGGTAAATTGGGGCTCTTTAATTTCAGGCAACCTCCGCCCCGCGAGATGGCCTCATCTTAGTTTCCCTGCAGTGATGGTGAAGCCGGGTGATTTCCTATAGTTGGTCGTACAGGGCAGTTCCTCTTCACATGACCATCCCCTCCACATCCCCAGCACTTTATCTTCCGATCCTTTATTTCCTTATTATTCTCCAGGCTGCGCAATCTCTTTAAGATCTCTTCGATACTTCTCTTCATTTCATTTTCACCAGCAGGCGTATCGTTTAATGAGACTGCTCTTATGGTATGGCGGTCTTTACGGGAGGCTTGTTGGGCTGCCTCTATCCTAAGTGCATAGCCTAAAGCTGATTCTACGTCTCTGATGTTGGAGAGTCTCAGCGCTTTTTGAATTTCTGGATCACGAACAGCATCGATAAAGTACTGAAGAGCTAAGTCGTTTCAAGTGTCAGCATGACAGTCTGAGAATGCTAGGTGTGACAGTCTCTGAATGTCCGCTGCCAGCTCTTGTAAACTTTCGCCCGTTTTCTGGTAACGGGATTTTAGCTGGAGGCGACTATAGTCCTTAGAACACTTCTCTCTGAACCGTAGCTCCAGTGCTCTAGTCAGGGCCTCGAAGTCGTTCCTCTCTTCTTTAGAAACATTTCTCAGTATCTCGGCTGCATCTCCCCGTAATGCTGCTGCTAAGTGGACTGACTTGGCGGTAGAGTCCCAGCCGTTAGCTTCAGCTACGATGGAAAACTGCGTCTTATATACATGCCAGGAGGAACTGCCGTCGTAGGTGGATAACTTAATGAATTCCTGATTCTGGATTCTTCTCTCTTTCTTTTCAGTTTTCTGGGGCATGGATTCTAACTTTTCTTCCACTTTTCTCTCCAGATCTTCTTCTATTCTCTTCAATTTACCTTCTATCTCTGAAAACCTTCCTTTCAGTTCCTGATCAAAATTTTCTTTAACTTTCTCTTCAAAATTTTCTTCTATCTTCATAACTTTCTCTTCTATTCCATCCATTCTATTTTCCTTCTATTGATTCTTTGGCCGTTGAAATCTCTCTTTTCATCTCATCTTAATTAGATTTAATTTCTTCGGTCAAACTGGCTTCCATCTTTTCCTGAACTGCTTTTATTTCCTTCATTCCATCAGTCAAACCGTCTTTCAATTCTCTTTGCGATGTTTCCATACTTTCTTTCATCTCTCTTTGCGATGCTTCCATACTTTCTTTCATCTCTCTTTGTCCTTCCTTCATTCTTTCGATCAATCCGGTTTCCATCTTTTCCTGTCCTGTTTCCATTTTCTCTATCAATCCAGATCTTAACTCATTCATCTGAGCAGTGAGACCTTCTAGAAATTTCTTCATTTCTTGCTCCATAGCTCTCGTTATCACCATTCACAGACAAATCCCCGCTTCTGACACCAGAAATGTTGCGTACTTGGGGGTTCGTGAGTTGTCCGAGAATGAAAGGCAAAACTTACAAAAATTCAGTAATTTATTCACAGAAAGTTCCAGATAAATACAGGTCTATAACCCAAGTATCAGCTGCAATTCAACCAGTAAACACAGCTTAAACAGCAGCTGTCAATAGCAAATCCACAGTACAAACTGTTTAGCAATAACACTTAAGCAAGTCTCTTCCAAATAACACTTAAGCAAGTCTCTTCCAAAGAAGCTCAAGCAATGCAAAATTGACAGAAGCTGATCTTAAACTGAACTGAACGGACTCGCCTTGGCGAGAAAGCAGGCTTATATACCTCTGTAGAAAAGCGTGGAACGTTCCAGAAATCCCCATATCTCATCAGCCAATGGGATTAGAGCTTCCATATTTGGTATATCCCTTATAAGGATTTTCTCGCCAAGGTCGCAAAAAAAAATCGCCAAGGTGGGGAAAAGTCGCCAAATTTGGCGCCAAATCTATTACCTGCCTTATTGGGCTTTTTAATGCGTTTTTAAGGGGAAATAAGGCTATTTCAACGCTAAAATGACTAGAAATGGACAAAATTAGCACTTTATCAACTTACTAAGTCTCTTTGAAAGAAGTTATACAAAAATAAACACAATTATTTACAATTTTGTAACAATATATTTATAAAAGTTAAAGTATATTTTTAAAACTATATAAAGTTAAAATATATTAATAAAATTTTAAAGACTAAAGTATCCTTAAAATAATAATCCTCCCCCCTACAAAATAAATAAATAAAAATAAAGGAATATATGAAGCAAATGATTAATCCCTTAACTATGATGGTATTTAAGAAACGATTTTACGAGTCTGTCTTGCATTCCAATTTCCTTCTTTCTTTTAATTGACAGTTTTACATTAAAACTACTTTTTCTATTTAAAACAGTAAACCCCGCCTATTTAGGCAATTTTTTCTTCTAGTGTTCGTTTAAAAGATTCAAAATTTATTACTAGTAATCGATGATGTAAATACCACTTGTGGTTATTTTTGTCAACATAAAATAAGGGGTTTAACACGAAATCATCACTCACATTTACTTTTTTTTTTTTTTTTTTTTTTTTTTTTTTTTCTGTATTGTTTTGTTTTGAAGAACGACGAAGGCGGTGTTTGTCATCTTTAGAAAACAGGAATTCTTGATGCTAACACTAATTTCTAAAAATCATCATATTCCTTTCATTTCTTTGTGTTTGACGTTGTTGTTATATAATTGACCCGTAAATAAAAAATAAAAATATTTTGTTTAATTTTCCTTGTTATTTTTTTAACATTTGATTCGTTACCTTATGCAAAACTTTATAAGAGACGGCCCCCTAAACCACTCCAAAAGAAAGATTTATTTATACCTCGAAAACTAATAACTCGAATGAGCTGCAAATTTGCACACAAATATTTTTCAGCATTAGGATTCATTTTATGTAAAAATTAATATAGGTCATAATTCATAATTTTCATGAATATGAATTTATTAATATTTTTTAGAATTAAAAATATTTTTCAGAATCAAAAGTAATGATGGATTATGTTTGGATTTCTTCACTGTATCTCGTAAAAAAAAATTATATCGATCGAGTTATTTTTTGTGAAGATAGTAATAAATGTTTGAAATATGAATTTAACATTAGCACCTTCAAACTTTGAACGCTTATAACTCTGTGAAAAAATAAGTAAAATATAACACCAATATACTTTTTCGCGTTGTCGCGATCCCAGGAATTCAAATATAAAATAAAAATAGGGCATTGCCACTGAAAAAATCAAAGTTGGTGCGTGTTTTTATATGTAGACGACCCCCAATTCAAATTTTCAGTTCATTTTCTGAAACTTCTCTCAATTCCCCGTCGAATGATACCTATTAAATTTTTCTACATGGATTAGCAGCGAAGTTACGTTGAGTGTTGCCTTTTTTTTTCCCCCGACTGTACGTTCCGAACAGCATCCCAGTTAATGTCTTCCAAAACGGCATGAATGGGTAGCAGAGTCTTTAAAAATGTTGTATTAATGTACAGTCGGCTGCAAAATTATTCGAGCACTAGCAATAATCTTTGCCAAAAAAAAGTACACTTAATACAGCTTTGTTAAATAAATCCTTGTCGAGTCATGTTCTTAATCAGTCTAAGAACATGATTCGACAAGGATTTACTTAGCAAAACAGTCTTAAGTGTACTTTTAAATATAGGAATTATTGTCTAGTGCTCGAATAATTTTGCAGCCGACTGTAGAAGGAGACAATTTTCAAAAATATTAAGCATCTGCAAATTTATTTTCAAACAATATTTTCATTTTACGGAATCAAACTCATTACTTTCTGAACAGACCATGTATAAACACAACATATTTTTTTCCGTAGAGCATACAGTAATAAATCCCATATTAAATAAAATTCTCCATTTTTAACAGTCAGTCTCGAATCAGTGCTCACCGCATTGTAGGCTACGCTATTATCTCTCAGTCACGGAAGAACGATTTGTCTCAATCCTGCTTTCACAATCCTATGTTGATACTAATGGACTTTATCAAGGTGACGTCACGAATCCTTGCACATATGACCACTATAGAAAAAACTTGTGTTTGTAATCTATGGGTAATTTTTGTGCTCTATAGGGAAATTTTTTTATAGTATGGGGAAATTCATTGAAAAATGGTAATTGTGAAATCAGCTGAGGTAGAAAACAAGAGATCATTTAGTTTAGATACCCAAAAACGAATTGAGTAGAAACCCAAAAGTTTAGTTTAGAAACCCAACCAGGTTTAGTTTTGGGTTTCTAAACCATTAGTTTAGAAACCCAAAAACGAATTTCCTGTACACAAAACAGGAAAATGACATGTTATCTTATTACTTTTCATGGATTAAGATGTAATTTAAACCAAGTTTAAGTAGTTATAGAAAATATCATTTTTATGCAGGAAATTTACAGGAATTTTCAATTTATATATATATATATATATATATATATATATATATACACACACTCTATAACCAAAACAAGAACAACAAAAAAAAAAAAAAAAAAAAAAAAAAAAACGATGCATCAAGAAGAAGTGGGGACAAAGATAAGTAGATGGGGTGGAATGGGTGGTCCAAATGGGAAAAAAATTGGTAGATGTGATGTACATGTGGAAAAAAACAATTGATTACAGTTTCAGAAAATCTAAGTGATTTAATCAAGAGAAAGGGACTCACAAAGTAAACAAGTCAATAACGCGCTGGTCCACTTCTGGCCCTTATGTACGCAGTTGTTCGGCTTGGTATTAATTGATAGAGTTGGCAGTTGTGCTCCTGTGAAGTATCGTGCCAAATTCTGTCCAATTGTTGCGTTAGACTGGTAAAATTCCGAGCTGGTTGTAGGACCCTTTTCATGATGCTCTAAACGTCCTCAGTGAAAGAGAGATCCGGGGACTGAGATCAACCCCATATTACTGAGCCGCCTATTAAGGGTATTGGAAGTCACTGAAGTATCAGTTGCACGTAGGATCGACGACAATGATGAATTGGTGCTTGATTCCATCAAAACCTGTATGTATGTCAATTTGTGTCCAGTTTGCATTACTCCTTGGTGCGTCACTTATTTTGTTATATATATATATATGTATATATATATATATATATATATATATATATATATATATATATATATATATATATATATAATATATTATAAGAAGTTCTTTACCAAAAAGACTTAGACAAAGCATTTCAAAAATATAGAATTTCTATATCGCATGAATATGGCAAAAAAAAAAAAAAAAAAAAAAAGAAAAATTTTTAAATTGAAGATAACCTTTCTAAAAAATAAATGATTTTCCAACACTATAGAACTAATCTTCTTTCATATAATTACAAAATAAGTCACACTTGCCTTGGTAGGTATAATTTTATTGATTGCGAAGAACACTTCAGAAATTTCTGCGGGTGGTTAAATTGAAAATGCGACAGCTGGGAAATCATAAGATATTTTTTGATAATTTCCAAATTTTAAGATACATTTTAATCTTAAGAAGATATTATCTTATGAAGCATGGATGATAGATTTGTAGTCCCTAATGAATAATGAATAGAGAGATTTAAACTGATTGACAGCTTGAAAGAAAAATATTTAAAAGAAAGATTTTAATTAAGTTTGCGAGATTAATTTAATAGATTCAAAGTTAAGAAACTTTTATATTTTGATTAAAACCGATATATACGAGAAATAAAATGTATAAAATGAATTGCTTTTTATATTTATTTTTACTTTATCCTTAAATAGTAAGTAGTGTATTTTAAAATATTTTAAACTTATATAGGGTAAGTGCTCCAGTGATTGGCATGCTCCAGTAATTGACATCTATCCAGAAATAATTAATAAATAAGAAAATTAATAAAATCATATATTTTGCAGATAAGAATTTTAACATTTTCTGTCAAATACTGGAGCATAGGGCGCTAATAACTGGCAAAATGAATAACTAGCAGTGTCATACACTCGGACATAGGGTGCCAATTACTGATAAAATAAAAAAACTGCCAGTGTCAATTACTGGAACATTAAGTGGGTGTCAAACAAAAATTCATAGAAAAAAAAAAAAAAAAGTTATCAAACGTATATATTTTAACATATATGTTGTTCTGACTGTCTTTCATAACAAATGTACTAACTTAAGATTTCTAAAAATATTTTCTGATGACTAGAACATTAAAAACTGCAGTATTTTTTATGGCAGATATTACTTTGAGAAAGGTATTAAACATATATCAGTTTTTCTGATTAAAAAAAAAAAAAAAAAAAAAAAGAAAAAAAAAAAAAAAAGAAAAAAAGAAAAAAAAAAAGAAAAAGTAAGAAAGAAATAATAAAAGAAATAAAAATAATAAAATTATTCAATTTAAACAAACAAACAAATTTTGTTTCACAAAACGTATTAAAGAAATTACATATACGAAAAAAAAAAACTTTTTGCAATAAAGGCAAGAGCACCAGTGATTGACAATTTTAGAGCAATCTCTGATGTTTTTATTGTTCTAATCATCAGGAAATATTTTTAGAAATCTTAAGCTAGTACATATGCTATGAAAGACATTCAGAACCACATATATGTTAAAATATATACATTTCATAACATTTTTTTTTATGAATTTTTATTTGACACCCACTCAATGTACCAGTAATTGACACTGCCAGTTCTTCATTTTATCAGCAATTAGCACCCTATGTTCCAGTGTTTGATACTGCTGGTTATTCTTTTTACCAGTTATTAGCACCCTATGCTCCAGTGTTTGACATAACATGTTGAAATTCTTTTATGTAAAATATATGATTTTATAATTTTTCTTATTTATTAATTTTTTCGGGATAGATGTCAATTACTGAAGCATGCCAATCACTGGAGAACCTACCCTATTTATAATTATTATTAGAATTCTTTCTTAATTCTACACAGCAGAAACAGAATAAGATTATAGCTAGCATTTTCAGTACTGAGAGAAACACAAGTGAGGTACGTAAATTAATGTAACATAATAATACATTAGAACATATATATTTTTTTTTTCATATCCTTACGCCAGTACGCTTATGTTACCTTTTACCACACATAACATAGTTCATCACGGTAGAATGTAGTTTTTATACGATTAAATATTTCCTGTAATAAAATTTAATAAAAATTCTTATCACATAAAGTAACTATTTATCGAGAAGTTAGTAAAATGTGAATTCCAATTCCAACAGTGTTATATTACACAACTGCGTGGATTGATAAATATAATTAATATATTCAATAAATACTTACCGACTCTCTGTCACCATTTGCCATCTTTTGAAATTCTGAAATCCATTAAGGCTCCAGTAACACTATTTCATTTTAGCATTAAATATAACTATTACCGTTAATCTTTCAGATAAATATCTCTCCAAGTTCAATTTTGAATATCTTTATAATGACATTTCTGAGGACAATTCAAAAGATTTTCTAAATTGAGTTGGATGGAATAATTTAAAGACAATTTCGTGTACTATTTAGGTAAATGAAAGATAACGAAATGAGAAGATGAAAGGAATGGTTCGGAGAAATATTAAATTAATCTCTAGGATAAGATACTCACTTTACAAAGGGGAACATATAAAAATTCAGTTTTTCTAGTTGAAATATGCAATTATAAGAAAAAAAAAATAACTCAAATTTCTTATAAAGTAATACGTAATGCTATTAAAAAAGGAAGTTTTTAAAAGAAATATAATTAATTTATAAAAAATTTACAGGGTTTTTCTGAACTCGACCAACAAACTTGGAGGGAAGGTTAAGGCGACCAAATATTCCGACTTTGTGTTGACAGTCCCCACTTTTTGTAATTTGTTTTCTTTTCTCCCGCATAAAATTGTTTTCCAAATAAAGCTTTTGTCGCAATTTATAATTGAAAATCGATGGTAGCGTAGTTTTCTTAGACAAACTGATTCGTCAAGGATTTATTTTACAAAACAGTATTAAGTGCACTTTTTTATAAAGGAATTTTTGCTAGCGCTCAAATAATTTTGCTGTCATCTGTATCTCATTTTTTAAAGAGATCATTCCTAATTGCTGACGAAAGTTTCTGCACAAGTTCGACGACGATTCTGGTTTCAACACGATGGGGATTCATCTCATTGTGGAATTTCCGTATGAGATCATAAGAAGTGCATAAAGAAGTGCATTTCGTCTCCGAAAACTGAAGTCAATGCTATTCTATGGGAAATTTTGTCCCGTTATAAACCATTAACTAATACATATTTTTAAATTCCGTTTTCACATTTAGAAAATTCACAACAGATTAACAGTTTATCGCTTTCTAAAAATTGATTTTTTTTTTTTTTTTTTTTTTTTTTTTTTTTTATTTAATTTAATTTTTTTTTTTTTTTTTTAAGTTCAAACATAAAAAATTTTGTCAATGCGAAAATTCGTATTTTTCAACCTCAAAATAAAATGTTAAAAATTAAAAAAGAATCAAATTTTTGAAAGCGATAAACTGTTTAATAGTTATGTATTTTCTGAATGTGAGAACGGAATTTAAAAATATGTATTAGTTAATAAATTTTAACGGGGCAAAATTCTCCATAGAATAACAATGGTTATACTTCAGTTGACGATAAGTAGAGAGTCCTCTTAATAATGCTTTCTGTATCATGTCTTTTCTTTGTCTTTTTGTCTTTTTCTTAATTGAAAGAGTCATCTGGAACCCAGCTATTATATGTGATTTTGATTCATAGTACTGTTTTCTACCTCATATTGTACGTGGAGTTCAGAAACACCCTGTAGATCATTGTGCTTATTTTCTTCAATATTGTATGAATATTTTTATATTCTAATCTTAATTCCGACGCAACAAAAGATAATGGAATATGTCATACTACTATATGCATGAACTATATCTATATTCAATTTCTATACAGGAAAGAAATTACCTTGAAAATACAATATCTTTTTTGACAAATGTACGCATCTAAACTACAGTGTTAAACATTATTAAGCTATTACTAACAAGACAAATCTTCTAATTTTATATTAAAAAATCATTTATTTTATTAAAAAAATACCTTTTGCGTTAAAAAAGAATAAAAATAAGAAAAAATAAAAAAAAAAACATTTCACTTACGTTTTGGCATTAGTGTTGTGAGATGAATACTGTAATTTTACTTTTATTAAACTACCGTTTTTATTTTAAACATTCGCTTTACATATATATATATATATATATATATATATATATATGTATGTATATAATATTCAACAGATAGTAACTTTAGAAAATTGGTGTTTTTAAAAATTACAGTTGTGGTATTAATCCAGTTGTGGTATTATTATTAAGTATTTTCAATCCATAGTGCTAAATTTCGTAAATTTTATACCAAAATTATCTAACTTTATCTATTGAATATATATATTATATATATATATATACAGGGTGATCAATTTAAAAGAGTACCCGTTGGTTTTTCTTATTACACTTAAATATGACAGATGTGGAAACTATTCTAACCCTAAAGTATAATTGTTTGAACTTTGTTTAAGTGTGGGAGACAATTTCTAACACTGTTGGACTGTTACATCTTTATTTGTGGGATAAAATAGAAATGAAGACGCACAATGTTATTTAATCCTGTGATAATTTTATTTATGAAAAACAAAATTTAATTCAAATTCTTTACATTATCATTCCTATATTACATTCAATTTCACGTTATCACTTTTACATTATTTCAGGGCTAATTATTAATAGTGTTTTCCAGATACGTTCTGCAAACATCGATGAATTAAAACAGATCATAACTGAAGAAATCTCGTCAATAACACCAACAATGCTGTGAAGTGTGTCAAAAAACTTGGTTGGAAGTGTTCATGTTTGCATTCAAAATGGTGACGAACATTTTCAACATTTTCCGTAAGGAATGATAATGTAAAAAATTTGAATTAAATTATGTTTTTCAAAAATAAATTATCACAGGATTAAGTAACACTATGCGTCTCCATTTCTGTTTTACCTCACAAACAAAGTTTCAACAGTCCAACAGTGTTAGAAATTGTCTTCCACACTTAAACAAGGTTCAAATAATTATACTTCAGTATTAGAATAATTGCCACATCCGTCAGATTTAAGGGTAATAAGAAAATCCAAATGGTACTCTTTTAAACTGATCACCCTGTATATTGGTCGGTATATATATATCAAGTGTCACATAAGTCTGTAGACATTTTAAAATTTCATAAAAATTAAGGGAATTGGTAGAACTGAATGCGATTTGCAAAACAGTTATTCTCGTAAAAAATAGATTTTTTTTTTTTTTTAAGGAAAAAAAAATAATTAAAATTTCCGTCAATAGAGGGCGCTGTAAATGAAGAAATTAAATAGTTCCGTGAAAAAAAAAAACAATATTCATTTGCCTGCAGTTATTTACAAACATATAAATTTTAATTTATATGTCCGCCATCACCGTACATTGTAGTTTGTAAAGAAGTTACTATACTACTAATTATTGCTTCAGTCAGCGGTTCTAACCGGAGAAAGAGAAGCTTCACCAATAAAACGCTTTACTCACCAAACCAGCCTCGCAAATAAAACTTCGCGTACGCACAAGTAGGCGGTAAAATAAGAAATAAGCTGTGTTAATCGTAAAAACATGCAATTTTCAGGAGTCAGATTTACATACTGCTAGTAACGCATCCGTATAGTGATATCTATCGAGAGAATTTTTAATTTTTTCTTTCTTAAAAAAAAAAAAAAAATCCATATCAAGTATAATTTTGATGAAAGCATGGAGGACATTGCTGCACCAGCAGATTTTATGAGCATCAGCCACCATTAGTGTACATGGCGGTCTTTGGCCAGCTCGATTATCGAACCGGTAATCTTGGAATCACGAGCACGATGCTCTACTGCGGCCCTTAATAATGTTTGAATATATATATATATAGGGCAGACCCGTGTACCTAGGGCCATCATGTACCTAGGGCCACCTCACTTTACTTAAATAATATTTAATTTTAAGTCTTAATACTCAGTTGGGCGAGTAACAGGACCAATTGCTACTTTTACAACTATTTTGGAACTTTTGAGGAGAGAGTTTTGACAAGTTTCATGTAGAAAACGAATTTACATGGTTTGAAGTAAAATTTTGCAGCTCATCTCTTTTGCTATTTTATAAAGGCAAGTAAAATATTTTTCTTTTATTTTTAGTGTATAATTTTGCTTGTTATATTGAGTAATAAATGAGATATTTAATTAGTCCTCTCTGCATGTGGATTGTTTAGTGGAAGGCATTTTGAATGAAGTTACCAAAACTTGTACCTAGGGCCAGTGTGTTTGGACGTTTTAACACTTTCGCGACCGCATGTTTTTGTCTTTTTAACAGTAAAGTCCGCCTGTGGGTGCTTTTCTCATAAGTTACAGTTTTTTAAAACAAAATTTTCCACATTTACATTTATAATAAAAATGGATATGCATTATAATCATACTCTCTCTCTAATCAAAGTATTTGCATCCATAGTATACTGATTGTACAAATATGAATATTGTGCATAATTTTTAGAAACAAATAACATACAAATTGCAAAAGAAACGCCCACTGGTGGAGTTTCATATTTTCAAATGACGCGAATCTACATCAGCGGTCGAGGAAATGTTAAGGAACACAGTACAGCCTATAGTATATGGATGCTGGCAAACTCTGGTAAACCAATCACTATATATGACGTTGCTGAAAGTGTTGGCAACTATCCATCCGCCTTTACTCCTATAAACACTCTTTCAGGCTTTCGTGTATCCGGCATATAGCAAATAAATCAAAACACATTCACTGAAGATGAATATTTAAGTTCAAATGTGACTGAAAAACAAGACCCGTCCATAAATAAATAAAAAAAAAATCCAGGAAGAAAGTGAACCAACAATGATAGAATTGGATGTCTCTGCTTCGTGTCCTGTTGAAATTTCGAAACCTTCAAAATCTAATACCTTTTCGTGTGTTATGCTTTAACAGGTACGAACCTAAGCAAAGCCTTTATCTAAAGCAAAACCTCCCACATCAAAGAAAAGATGTGACTGAAAACCAGAGAGATCTAGAAATCCAAGAGACACTTCAGGAAAAAAAAAGAAATTGAAGAAAAAAGAAAACATTCTGTGAGAATATCCCCCCCCCCCCCCAAAAAAAAAAAAAAAAAAAAAAAAAAAAAAAAAAAGTGAAAATTTTCTTGTTTTAAATTAAGGCAACAACATGATAATTATTATATGATAAACAAATATGTTACTTGATATTGTTTATTTTATAAAATACATGTTTATATGCTTATTTTCTATTCATTACAAAGTGAAATCTAAATTTGAGAGAATGGCCCTAGGTACAATGAGATCTGGCCCCAGGTACAATGAGGTTGTTGTACGTAGGGCCACGAGTGAAGTTTTTTTTTAAAATCTTCTATTTGTCGGAATTTATCATTTTAGGTATTTATATTAATCCCAATTGGAAGTAATTAGTCCTAAAGATATGTACATATCAGTTTGATTATTTTAAACAGGTTAAGGGCTCTGTTTTTGGGCATCGAAAAAAAAGCGGCCCTAGGTACACGGGTCTCCCCTATATATATATATTTAATTTCACTCTGTTTCAGTTTTAGTTCTGGTTTAAGTTAAAGATGTTTTTCGTACTCTATTTGGTTTTAGTTTGTTTATTAAATTCGTTAAGTTTTTGTTGACTTGTTTTATTCTAGAATTTTATGTTTAAATATGATTTTGGAGTTGGTTTTGCGTTTCAATGGGATGTTTAAATATATCTATCTATCTATCTATCTATCTATATCTATATATATATATATATATATATATATATATGTGTAAAGTTGTATTATTTTACTCAAAAGACTCCTAATATATTTTTATGAAGTGTTTTACATTTAAGATAAATAAAATAATTTTATCAGAATTTACTTATAATGGTAATAAGGCAATAATTATTAACATGTTGAGTTTTTATTTTTACTCAATCAATGCGTGTCATAAAAATAATAATAATGCATTTAATATTTCAATAGAAAGAATTAAAATACCAAAAAGTTTACAATTATTTAAATATTTCTATTTATGTTCAGCCTCCCCCCTCCCCCCCCCCCCAAAAAAAAAATAATAATAGAAAAATCACAGTGTTTTAATGAATTAAATAATTCGAAACCTATAAAGAAGATTGAATTTTCATTTTAGGCGTACAATATATTTATTTTTTATTTTATATGTATATATTTATAATATGTATTGTTACAATGATTGTAAAAATATAATACTTTTATTTTTATTTTTTAATATTTATATGCATTTTATTCATGTATTTTATTTATATATATATATTTTAATGAAACAATACATCAAAATGTGTTGCAGAAAACTGCATAATATTTACTAAAAATATGTAGCTTTTTCTTAAAAGATCACCTATTTACTTTGAAGTGGTTTGTGTTTTATCTGTAATTCAATAAATAAGAATTATTTCAACTTTATATATGTTTTATTTACTGCATAACCACATTGGAAATAGTGCGATATCACAATAGCTGCTTCTAATATGCATGGTTCGTAATTTATTTGTTCATAGTAAGTTTCTGGAAAATATGCAAATAGGTACTTACTTTATTTTACATTAAGTGCAACAAACTGCAGCTGTTATGAAAATTTATAACTGTTGCTAAACTCAATTTTGGAGAGATTCTAAATCAAATTATGTATTTCACATCACAGTAACGTGTTCTTTAGAGCAAGTAAAAACAATGAGAAACAGTTAATTTTATTAAAATGTTTTTGCATCGTTAGTTCAGAAGAATTTTACAATAAAATACAAAAATAAAATAGAAAGTTAATAAAGATCTTTAAATAAACTATACACTTTTTCATAATAAAACAATTTAATACATTCTAAAAGCACAGTTATTGGCATAATGTATATAAATCGAGATATTTTATTCATTAATATACAGGGTGATTATAGGTGAAACTACAATCAGCAGCCTGCATCAAATTTGAGAGAGCATATTTCCACCAAATTTACTATGTGCCAAATTTAGTAAGTTTAGTATGTTTATTTGGAAAATATGCACACAAAATTTAAATGAACAAATAAATAAATAAATAAAATGTTGCAGGTAGTGTCCACCAGATGGCGTTAATGAAAGAAGTATAGAACATTTAAAAGTGAAAGGATTCATGTGGGATAAAAACTAATAAATAAATGTTTTACTTATTTGTGCAGTTGTTAAGACTGATTTTATTTGTTGTATTTTACTATTTTTCAAGAATAGGTTAACCAGTGGAACTTTTTGTGCTAATTTTATTTTGGAAATCCCTTGAGTACATCCGTGAATAATCCAGATACCAAATTTGGTGGTCATCCACTCCCTAATTTCGGCTATAGTACGCACTTGACATTGGAAGCACATATAAAGCACATATAAAGTATATATTGAATATATATATATATATATTCCTGTTTTAAAACCTGTGAATTTTATCTTCTGTGTACATAGAATGATCAAATTATTAGTTTTTTTTTTTTTTTTTTTTTTAATATATTTTCTCGATTTTCTAAAAATATACTAAACGAAATGTCCTGTAACTTTACACATGCAAAGAACATTTAAAAACTGATTGTTTCCACAATCGATTTAGTCCAGAGGACAATAAGGGAACAAACCACAGATTGGAGAAAAGCGAAAATACTTTGGATCACCCTGTATCATAGAAAGCTACAAATGACTACTTACATTAATGCGTTTTTGCACATACTTTGTACAATATGTGTATGTTTTGGTACGAGAATAGCTCAATTATATAGGCAGATATAATTATTTTTTCAATAATTGCTAATTATTTTGACAAGTATTTTGCTTATAACTAGAACGGATTTCTATAAAATTAAAAAAAAAAAAATTGCAACAAAACATTAGGTAAATATTATTCTGAAACATAAAATTTAAACGTGTAATATTCAGTGTCTGCGCATGCGTCAAAAAAATATTGCATAGATTGAAAGCTTGATAGATATTGAGCAACATTTCTACTGAGCAACTGTATTTTAAAGCATGTGGAAATATTGTAAAAATGTTATATCAAGCGCAATGGTGATTCCAGTGACTAACTCGAAAATTCGAAAGGGATTTGAACCATAATGACTGATTCAGATAAATATATTAATAATCTGATCTCAAATGACTAAAATATGAACTATGTCATTAAACACCATGAATTGAATAAACATCAAAGTATTGCTTAGGATTAAAAATATTATGCAAAATACTTCATTATATATGAAAATTAAGTAGGCATATTTACATAAAAAAAAAACAGGGGAAGTTGTTTTAATTGTGTTGTTGCTTAAAGATCAAGGAAAATAAATTGAATCACAGCTCTATTTGTGGTCCACTGTTCTTGTAGAGTGTACGTATATGTCATCTAGTTTTACGCGATCATGACTAGTATTATTATTTTGGAGTTCTGAGTCGCTAATCAACTATCAATAATTCAAACCATTCACGAGATGGATTTCGTATGGCGTGATTTCAAAAACCTGCAAACAGCGAAAAAGTTCACATTGTAAAAAAAAATATATATATATATATATATATGTAACGTTATACCAAACATTTAAGGTTGTATAACTTCCGCAAACATTTGTTGTAATATTACAGAAATATGGTGTAATGTTACACAAAGTTTAGAGTAATGCTGCACAATATTTCATGTAATGTTGCAGTTTTATCTAGTGTAACTTAAGTGAAACACAGTTTATTAACATTACACCATATTTCTGTAACATTACAAGAATATCTTGCCTCAATTAGGTTGCCTCAAATTTATTTTTAGGAAACATTTCAGATGTGAGTAAATTTGCATTTGTAGGGACTTTAAGGTGTCCTAACAGTTATGCATTCGAAGTTTTTTTTTTTTTTTTTTTTCATACAACTATTTTATTTCTAAAAGCATCATACATAATGTATGAAGATAACGCTCTTTTGAAATTCCAAATAAATTTTCGAATGATAGGTGCTCCTGTGATTGGCATGCTCCAGTAATTAACATCTATCCCGAAATAATTAATAAATAAGAAAAATAATAAAATCCTATATTTTACGTATAAGAATTTTAACATTTTATGTCAAACACTGGAGCATAGTGTGCTAATAACTGGTAAAATCAATAACTAGCAGTGTCAAACACTGGAACATAGGGAGCCAATTACTGACAAAAGGAAAAACTGGCAGTGTCAATTACTGGAACATTGAGTGGGTGTCAAATAAAAATTCATAAAAAAAAGTGTTATCAAATGTACAGTCGGTAACAGAAGTCTCCAAACACTAGCAAAAATTCCTATATAAAAAAAGTACACTTAATACAGTTTTGTTAAATAAATCCTTGTCGAATCCTGTTCTTAGTCAGTCTAAAAATAGGATTCGACAAGGATTTTTTTAACAAAACTGTATTAAGTGTACCTTTTTTATATTGGATTTTTTGCTAGTGTTCGGACACTTTTGTTATCGACTGTATATATTTTAACATATATGTGGTTCTGAATGTCTTCCATACCATATGTACTAACTTAAGATTTCTAAAACTATTTTCTGATGACTAGAACAATAAAAACATCAGAGATTGCTTTTAAATTGCCAATCACTGGTGCTCTTGCCTTTACTGCAAAAAGTTTTTTTTTGTTTGTTTTGTTTGTTTTTTTCGTATATGTAATTTCTTTAATACGTTTTGTGAAACAAAATTTGTTTGTTTGTTTAACTTGAATAATTTTATTATTTTTATTTCTTTTATTATTTCTTCTTACTTTTTCTTTTTTTTTTTTTTCCTTTCTACTTAATCAAAAAAACTGATATATGTTTAATACCTTTCTCAAAGTAATATCTGCCATAAAAAATACTGCAGAAAAATTCAAACACACAAAATAAATAAATAAATACATAATAATAATGTTGAATAATTAATAGTGTGAACTAGAAAATTAAATAGCATAGTTTTAAAAAGAAAAGAAAAATTGTTTCAAGTTTAAATGTATAGACATAACACTTGAACAACCGTAAAAATATTGAGCAAGATTGCATTGTTAAACAGGCAGTTATGTTGTTAACTGTATTGTATCTCAGACATATCAACGTTACAAAGCAACATATACATCATTAAGTAATAAACTATTAGATGCTATGCCCCCCTCTGTGTAGTAAGAGAAAAACATGCAAAAATTTTGTTAATAGTTTACAATTTTTTTTTCTAAAATTCTCTTTTTTTCAAATGTATATTTTATCTTCTATATAAATAAAGAGAAGTGTCTCTGTGTGCGTGTGTCTGTATGTTTGTGTGTGTGTGTGTGTCTGTCTATGTGTGTGTCTGTCTGCGCTCTGGTGCTCACACTATTGATCACAGAGCTTCCAAATTTGGCATATAGGTACCTGGGACCCTGCAGGTGTGCACCTCATCGAGATTTTTTCGAATTTCTATTTTTAATTCTTTAAACGAATGTTTTTCCGATTTTAAATATTGGCTTTAGTGCTTCATTTTTCATAAATTTAATTCTTCGATTGTAATCGTTGGCGTATCTTAGCAACGGTTATTTCACTATTTATTTTTTATTTAATACATTCATTTAAAAGCGAATTTTTTTTTTATTTATTATATTTATTGAAAATCAAATGGTAATGCAATATAAATAAATTGCTATGTTTATGTATAATTTTTATAGTATAACAACTTTTCATTTTTCATTTTAAATTGAAACCTTTAAAATAAAAATCCTTTTTTTTTTTTTAATTTATGATGTTTATTGGAGGAAACATGGTAGTATATAGTGGAAAAGGATAAAACTGATTAAAATTTATTTGCTTTTCATGTATTTAATTCCTTTTAAAAGAAAATCTACTTTTTATTTCATTTTGTTATACTGGTCGGAATCAAATCGTAATAAAGTGTAAATAACGGGGGCTATAAACCACATGGTTCAAAAACAAAAACATATAGATGCTGAGATACAGTCATCTTTAAAATCGTAGTTCTTAAATAAGAGAAGATCCACAAGTCGTCGATAAATACTCAGATTGAAGTGCCCGGGAAAGACCTTTTTCAGACAGTGGGAACCTGGACCCCGCGATGCAGCACGGGCGGAAGAAAGGGCTGCCCTAGGCAGCGAGTTCTCGAAGCAAGGTCTAGAGCAATTTCAACGTTTATTTTTTTATTTATGTATAAATTATTATTTTTTTTTATTAAGATTTTATTTATAATGGGATGTAAAAAATAAATACTGATCCAATTCTTTTGAAAATTCATTAAAATATAGTGACCAGCGAAGCGGGCGTAGCCTGCAAGAATATAAAAAATTATAACCTTCTGAATTGAAGAATAATTCGTTGCTTATATGTTTTATATATAAAAAAAAAAATTCTTAAATTAAAATAAATAATTATATTTAACATTTTTTTTCACTTTCGGTAAAGTTCTGCTTTGTGTAATTTTAATTTGTTCATTAGTTATCAATCCACACATTTCACATATCTTTATTTTCACTCTTATTTAAAAAAAAAAAAAATGTTTCAGTATTCTACACTTACTAAATACCAATGGCAAGCTAAAATAAATCTTTTTAATCTAATTATATATTTTATCTAATCAAGTCACTACTTTCTTTATTCATTATATTTTTAACGGTATAGATTACCAATTCTGTTTTTTAAATCTAAATAAAGAACGACTTTTTTTCAAAACCGAAGGAAATTTAATTACGTTACGGTTTTATTGCTTACAAAAATCTTTATCGGAGCGCATTTAATTACAGTATAAGTGTGAATATTTATGTTTCTGTAAATTAATGGAAGATAAAAGTAAAGGGGGATTAACAGATCACTGATTGGACAACACAGTTTACAGGTACATGTACATTTACGTGACGTCACTTACCAAAAGTCCAATAGATTGAAACAGGAATACAATTTCGAAATACACCACAACTCTCCTCCCCTTAATTTCGTATACCATACCTGATGGGAGGTTTTCTTACTCTAGATGATCTTCTTACAACCTGTTCAGAAAAAGATAAGTTAGTATTTTTAATGTTTGAATGTTCAGATTTTAGTTCTTTATGTACAGTACTGTTGATATTTTTATCACAGTCAGTTTCTCCAGGCTTTGTAGACACAGATCTACTGTCGGTAAGCACTGGATCTGGTGTAATGGCAGGATCGGTTGGCATTGAGTCTGGTGTAATGGCAGGATCGGTTGAAACAGGATCTGTTATAATGGCAGGCCTCCTACCAGACTTAGATTCTCCATTGCTTTGTAGGTGTGGACTCTTGCTATCGGGAACCCTGGAAATATTTGCACCAGGACTTGTAGTTTCCTCCAGTTGTACTCTGGAACCTACACTTTTCAGTTGATCAACGTGTCTTTTCCATACACATGAACCTACTTGAATTTTGTAATGCAGTTTACCTAGTCTGGCAATTACTTTACCTATTTTCCATTTATCTCCTGATGTGTAATTGCGTACTCCAACTTTTTCATTCACTGGGAATTCTCTTATCTTTTTCTTGTTAAAAACATTTTTATGTTGTTTGTTTTCAACATAATTTTTAACATTTGGTACAAGTAAATCCAGTTTTGTTCTGATATTTCTCTTGAGAAATAATGATGCGGGACTCTCCCCTGTTGTAATATGAGGCATTATTCGGTATTGGAATAGAAATTCGTTTAACTTAAATTGGAGATTTCCGGGTTCTGAACTTAAGGATTTCAATCCTTTTTTAATTATTTGGGCATATCTTTCAGCCTGACCATTTGTAGAGGGATGATATGGTGCAGTAAAGATATGTTTTATGCCTTTACTTTGTAGGAAATGTTCGAATTGTTCTGAAATGAATTGTGGCCCATTATCAGACACAAGGGACACAGGATAGCCATATCTGGCAAAAAGCGAAGAAAGACAGTTTATAGTGTTCTCAGCTGTAGTATTAATAACAATGAACACTTCTGTCCATTTACTGTGGGCATCTACTACGATTAAAAACATTTTCCCCATCATTGGACCAAAAAAGTCTACACGTATTCTGTTCCAAGGTGTTGTAGGCCATTCCCAGTGATGGTTGTCCATTTTAGGAGGGTTGTGTTTTAATTTAATACAAACAGAACAGTTATTTGCTAAATTCTCAATGTCTTTATCAATACCTGGCCACCATACAAAACTACATGCCAGTGCTTTCATTTTAACTATGCCAAAATGGCCAAAATGTAAATCTTCTAACACTTTTTGTCTATGAACAGTAGGAATTACAACACGATTCTCTTGTAGTACGCAATTATTTAGTATAGAAATATATTCTTATTTATGTCCGAAAAGTATGTCATTTGGCATCTGTGTGCCTGATATTAAATGCTGGTACATTTCTTTCAATGTTGGATCTCGCTTAGAACTTGCACACAACGTTTTTGCAGTTAACGGTAACGAAGTGATTTGATGAATAAATAAACAATCGGATTTATCAGGGTTGCCAAATAAATTTGGTGACAAAGTTGGTGACATTTCTTCTGGCTGTAGCGAATCGGATGACGGCAGCAGTAAGTCTTCACTATGTAATGGAAGACGTGATAGAGCATCGGCATTTCCGTGCTCTGCAGATTTTTTATATTTAATATCGTAATTAAATGTTTGTAAGTATAATGCATATCTTTGCATTCTAGCTGCCGAAAGTACCGGAATACTTTTTACGGGTGAAAATATGGAAACTAGGGGTTTACTATCTGTATACAGTGTAAATCTCCTACCATATAAAAATTAAAAAAATTTCTTTACGCCAAAAGTTATTGATAACGCTTCTTTATCTACCTGACTATACCGCTTTTCTGCAGAAGACAAAGTTCTAGAAGCAAAAGCTATGGGTTTTTCGGAGTTATCTGGCATTTTATGCAAAAGTACTGCCGAAATTCCATAAGGAGAAGCATCAGTGGCTAAAATTAAGGGTAATTTAGGATTAAAGTGGGTGAGAATCCTTTCAGAAGTAATTTCCTGTTTAATTGCATTAAATGAATTTTCACATTTTTTAGTCCACTGAAAATTTACATTTTTACGTAATAATTCATTTAGAGGATAAGCAATCGTAGATAATTTAGGAACAAATCTAGAATAGTAAGATACTAAGCCTAAGAATGCTTTTACCTGAGTTACGTTTGTAGGTATTGGAGCATTTAAAATAGCAGAAATTTTTTCTTGCGTTTTGTGTATGCCATTTTTATCAATTTTGTAACCGCAGTATATAATTTCATCATTCATGAAAAAAGATTTTTATTTATTTATTTTAAGATTATATTCACGTAACCTTTCTAGCACTTGTTTTAATCGCTCTAAATGTATTTCATCCGTTTCCCCTGAGATACATATATCATCGATAAAAACTGAAATACCCTCTATACCTTTTAAAATTTGTTCTATAGTTTTCTGCCATATTGCTGGAGAACTGGCAATTCCGTATGGTAATCGCGTAAATTGAAATAAGCCTTTTGGAGTGTTAATAGTAAGTAATTCTTGTGAATTTTCCTCTACCGGTAAATGCAAGTATGCTTGATTTAAATCAATCTTTGTAAAATGTAATCCACCCCCTAAAGTTGCTAATATATCCTCAAATTTCGGTAGCGGGTATTTGTCAACCTTTAAAAATTTATTTACCGTGACTTTAAAATCGCCGCACAAACGAATTTTACCATTAGGTTTTACCACCGGAACAATGGGTGTTGCCCATTTACTAGTACTAACAGCTTTTATTATCCCTTCACTTTCTAATCTTTCCAATTCTTCATTTACTGCATTCCTTAATGCATACGCAACTGTTCGCGATTTACAAAATATTGGTGATGAGTCTTTCTCTAAATGTAATTCAGCTTTAACATTTTTTATTTCACCTACGTTATTTGTAAATAAATCCGGAAATTCATTAAGTAAATTATTTAAATTTTCCGAGATTTGTACTTTATTTACCGGAACAGTTTGTAAATTGTTTGGGAATATATTAAATGTAGTTATCCAATCCCTACCTAGCAATAAAGGAAAATTGTCTTTTTTAACTAAATATAACTTAACATTCCTAGTTCTGTTTTCGTAAGTTACATTTACTCTAACAAATCCCTCGGGCTGGAAAATTTCTCCAGTAGCTGTTTTTAATTGTATATCAGCAGGAAACATTTTATGTTCTGGAAATAATCTCCGAAAACGATTTATCGGTAAAGCGGAAATCGCCGATCCTGTATCAAGCTCCATTTCTGCTTTAGCACTATTTTCTATCAAAACCCAATTTTTTATAGGTTTAGTGCCTTCAGATTGTAATAACAAAATGTCTACAGTATCAAGAACATTTACATTTTTCTTTTGAGTAACATTGTTTTGTGCGTTCCGACACACCTCACTCAAATGACACACGTTTTTTACAAAATATGCAAACTGCATTTATAAATTTACAAACATTTGCCAAATGAGAGCTATTTCCACAACGATAACAATGAGTTTTACTTTTATTTGCACTCGCAGTTTTGTTCACGTTTTGTTTACTTAAGTTATTTTGAGAATAATTTTGTTTTGGTTTCCTAGCACTAACAGAAACTTTATTCAAATTTTTATTTGGTAATTCTATCATGTCATTTTCAGTACTTTGCATAGTTACGGCTTGTTCTACTGCTTTTTCAAAAGTCAAATCTTCAACCTGAGACATATATTTACTTTGGATTGTTTTATTTTTTAATCCGCGTAAAAATTGTTCTAACAAATTTTCTGACAGCGAATCGTCCGTAAACGCGCAATGTGTTTAAATTTCTTTAAACGAACACTAAAATCTTGAACTGATTCAGAATCTCCTTGAAAACATTTTCTAAATTTAATGTGTTCTCTAATTTTGTTAGGAATTTTACATAGATGTTTTGTTAAGACATCTACTAATTCACTGTAAGTTTTTGATTCAGGAAGATCTGGGAACAATAAATTTGTAAGTAAATTATATAATTTCGGTCCTATAAAAGTAATTAAAGCACTAAGTTTTTTTTTTCATCCTTAATATCAAACAATATAAAATTCTGTTCTAATCTTCTAATATAAGCGTCAAAAGACTCAACAGAATCATTGAATTCTTTAAAATTTTGAAACATTTTTAATGAAAATATGCTACTTCTAATAATAAAAAGATGCAATCAAATAAAAGAACAGAAAGAAAAAAATAAAATAAATGTGTAAATACCTTTTTCCCTCTCTTTCTCGAAAAATAAAAAATCGTAGACGAGTAGTTATCGATGGCGCCTATGCATTTCCGCCCTCACAGTAGACATAAAACTCACAGCTGCCGCATCCGATTTGCTTTATGATTCATTTCCAATAACCAATTTCTTCTTCGTGAGATATTTAGAACATATTCCGTTCTCTTTTTTTATGAATTGCAGATTTCATTTTTAATTATCTTCAAGTAGATATTTGTAAATGTTGAAAAGCAAATTTTTTTTGCTTTTTTCTTTTCTTTTCGTCGCCATTATTGTATTTTATGGGCAGGAGAAGATTTGTGATTAAGCCATAACTAGGATATGACGAGGCGTTTCATTTTAAACACATAAAATTTAATAGATGACTACGACATATACAGATGAAATACACAAGTAACATAAACGACTACATTTTGAAGACTGATCTGTTTTAGCAGAGATAAAAGTAAAGGGGGATTAACAGATCGCTGATTGGACAATACAGTTTACAGGTGCATGCACATTTACGTGACGTCACTTACCAAAAGTCCAATAGATAGAAACAGGAATACAATTTCGAAATACACCACATTAATAAAGATCTTTATATAAACTATACACTTTTCCATAATAAAAACATTTAATACATTCTAAAAGCACAGTTATTGGCATAATGTATATAAATCGAGAGATTTTATTTATTAATATACAGGGTGATTATAGGTAAAACTACAATCAGCATCCTGCATCAAATTTGAGAGAGCATATTTCCACCAAATTTACTATGTGCCAAATTTAGTAAGTTTAGTATGTGTATTTGGAAAATACGCACACAAAATTTAAATGAATAAATAAATAAATAAATAAAATGTTGCAGGTAGTTTCCACCAGATGGCGTTAATGAAAGAAGTATAGAAAATTTAAAAGTGAAAGGATTCATGTGGGATAAAAACTAATAAATAAATGTTTTACTTATTTGTGCAGTTGTTAAGACTAATTTTATTTGTTGTATTTTACTATTTTTCAAGAATAGGTTAACCAGTGGAACTTTTTGTGCTAATTTAATTTTGGAAATCCCTTGAGTGCACCCGTGAATAATCCAGATACCCAATAATCCCAATCCACTCCCTAATTTCGGCTATAGTACACACTTGACATTGGAAGCACATATAAAGCACATATAAAGTATATATTGAATATATATATATATATATTCCTGTTTTAAAACCTGTGAATTTTATCTTCTGTGTACATTGAATGATCAAATTATTAGATTTTTTTTTTTTTTAATATATTTTCTCGATTTTCTAAAAATATACTAAACGAAATGTCCTGTAACTTTACACATGCAAAGAACATTTAAAAACTGATTGTTTACACAATCGATTTAGTCCAGAGGACAATAAGGGACAAACCACAGATTGGAGAAAAGCGAAAATACTTTGGATCACCCTGTATCATAAAAAGCTACAAATGACTAGTTATATTAATGTGTTTTTGCACATACTTTGTACAATATGTGTATGTTTTGGTACGAGAATAGCTCAATTATATAGGCAGATATAATTTTTTTTTCAATAATTGCTAATTATTTTGACAAGTATTTTGCTTATAACTAGAACGGATTTCTATAAAATGAAAAAAAAAATTGCAACAAAACATTAGGTAAATATTATTCTGAAACATAAAATTCAAACGTGTAATATTCAGTGTCTGCGCATGCGTCAAAAAAATATTGCATAGATTAAAAGCTTGATATATATTAAGCAACATTTCTACTGAGCAACTGTATTTTAAAGCATGTGAAAATATTGTAAAAGTGTTATATCAAGCGCAATGGTAATTCCAGTGAATAACTCGAAAATTCGAAAAGGATTCGAACCATAATGACCGATTCAGATAAATATATTAATAATCTGATCTCAAATGACTAAAATATGAAATATGTCATTAAACACCATGAATTGAATAAACATCAAAGTATTGCTTAGGATTAAAAATATTATGCAAAATACTTCATTATATATGAAAATGAAGTAGGCATATTTACATAAAGAAAACAGGGGCAGTTGTTTTAATTGTGTTGTTGCTTAAAGATCAAGGAAAATGAATTGAATCACAGCTCTATTTGTGGTCCACTGTTCTTGTAGAGTGTACGTATATGTCGTGTAGTTTTACGCGATCATGACTAGTATTATTATTTTGGAGTTCTGAGTCGCTAATCAGCTATCAATAATTCAAACCATTCACAAGATGTATTTCGTATGGCGTGATTTCAAAAACCTGCAAACAGAGAAAAAGTTCACATTGAAAAAAGAAAAAAAAAATATGTAACGTTATACCAAACATTTAAAGTTGTATAACTTGCGCAAACATTTGTTGTAATATTACAGAAATATGGTGTAATGTTACACAAAGTTTAGAGTAATTCTACACTATATTTCGTGTATTGCTGCAGTTTTAATTAGTGTAACTTAAGTGTAACACAGTTTATTAATATTACACCATATTTCTGTAACGTTACAAGAAGATCTTGCCTCAGATAGGTTGCCTCAAATTTGTATTTAGGAAACATTTTTGATGTGAGTAAATTTGCATTTGTAGGGATTCTAAGGTATCTTAACAGATGTGCTTGTACATACGAAGTAACTTGCACAGAACTAACTGAGCAACTGGTAAAAAAAGTGCCACATCCTTTGTATTATAAGTACACTGAATCAATGTGCAGATTTAACAGAATAAATCAGATTAATGTATACAAAAAATATTTCCTACGTCGTTTTTTTCATACAACTCTTTTATTTCTAAAAGCATCATACATAATGTATGAAGATAACGCTCTTTTTAAATTCCGAATAAATCTTCGTATATAGCTTTTTTTTTTTTCGTATATATAATTTATTTATAAGTTTTTTTTTTTTTTTTTTTTTTTTTTTTTAAGAAAATTAGTTTATTAGTTTCAAATAAATAATTTTATTAATTTTATTACTTTTTTAATCAGAAAAACGGTTATATGTTTAATACTTTTTCAATTTTTCTAAAAGTAATATCGGCCATAAAAACTACTGCAGAAAAAGTTAAACACACTCACAAAAATAAATGAATAAATAAATAAAAATATTAATGTTGACTAATTAATAGTGTGAACTAGAAAATTAAATAGCATAGTTTTAAAAAGAAAAGAAAAACTTCAACAACCGTAAAAATATTAAGCAAGATTTCATTGTTAAATAGGCAGTTATGCTGTTAACTGTATTGTATCTTAGACATACCAACGTTACAAAGCAACATATACATCATTAACTTAAAAACTATTATACGGTATCTGTGTAGTAAGAGATAAACATGCAAAAATTTTGTTAATAGCTAACAATTTTTTTTTCTTTCTAAAATTTTCTTTCTAAAATATGGTAGTTTTTAGTGGAAAAGGATTAAACAGATTAAAATTTATTTGTTTTTCCTGTATTTAATTCCTTTTAAAAGAAAATCTACATTTTATTTTCTTTTGTTATACTGGTTGGAATCAAATCGTAATACAGTGTAAATAACGGGCTATAAAACACGATTCAAAAACAAAAAAACATATAATAGAGGCTGAGATACAGTCATCTTTAAAATCATAGTTCTTAAATAACAGAAGATCCACATGTCGTCGATAAATACCCAGATTGAAGTGCCCCGGAAAGACTTTTTTGCAGACAGTGGGAATCTGGACCCACCCGATGCAGCACGGGCAGAAGAAAAAGCTGCCGTAGTCAGCGGGTACTCGAAGCAAGGCCTAGAGCAATTTCAACGTTTTTTTATTTATTTATGAATATATTATTATTTTTCGTGTTAAGTTTTTATTTATAATGTGATGTAAAAAATAAATACTGATCGAATTCTTTTGAAAATTCATTTAAATATAGTGACCAGCGAAGCGGGCGTAGCCTGCTAGTGTATAATGAATTAAAACCTTCTGAATTGCAGAATAATTCGTTGCTTACATGTTTTATAAAAGAAAATCTTAAATTAAAATAAATAGTTATATTTAAAAAAAAATTTCACTTTCGGTAATATTCTGTTTTGTGTAATTTTAATTTATTCATTAGTTATCAATCCACACACTTCACATGTCTCTATTTTCACTCTTACTTAAAAAAATTCTTTCTGTATTCTACACTTACTAAATAGCGATGGGAAGTTAAAATAAATCTTTTTAATCTAATTAGAGATTTTATCTAATAAAGTCATTAAAAAATTCTTTAAAAAAAAAAAAAAAAAAAAAAAAAAATCGTTTATACAAGTATATAGAAATTTAATACCTAAATTAAATTTCCGCGTTAGCGTAATTTCTTATCCGAAGAAACTAAAACTACTTTCATTATTCATTATATTTTTAACGATATAGATTACTAATTCTGTCTTCTAAATTTAAATTAAGAACGATTTTTTCAAACCGAAGGAAATTTAATTACTTTACGGTTTCATTCCTTAAAAAATCTTTATCGGAGCGCATTTAATTACAGTATACGTGCGAATATTTATGTTTCTGTAAATTAATGGAAATGAAAGTATAAATATGAATTCTTTTATTAGTTCCCCATCATACTATAGGTATGGGGAATCGTGAAAATTTTCGACCTCGGTTTTTTGACTTTTTTACGCGTTTTCAAGTGTGAGAAATCCGAAAATGACAAAATTTGTATAGTGTCTGTTAGTCTGTTAGACTGTTAGTCCGTTAGTTTGTTAGTCTGTGTACACGATATTTCAAGAACAAATTGTCGCAGAGAGGTCAGATCAGTTTTAAAATATTACTTTCGACACTGGCAAGAACCCTATTCATTTACAACATTCGAATTTAAAAACTTTGTAAGTTATTAGAAATTTACGATTTTCTTAACATTGCAGAATAGGACAAAAATTCACTTAAACGTACATTAAATGGAAAATTTTTACTGTAAAAATGTCAGACCAGTTTTAAAATATCCGTTTTGATGCCGGAATGTGCATCAGTAACTATAAATATGCTACTTTGAAAATTTCGCAAGTTATTGGAAATTTACGAATTTCTTAACATGGCAGTATGGGGCAAAATTTCACATAAACGTCAATTTTGAGCGATATTTTCATCGTAAAGATGTCAGACTACTTTTGAAATATTATTTAGGACACTGGCATGAATATTAATGACTATGAATTTTCATATATAAAAATTTCATATGTTATTGGAAATTTACGAATTTCTTAACATGGCAAAATAGAGCAAAATTTCACATAAACGTCAATTTTGAGGGATATTTTCATCATAAAGATGTCAAACCCCTTTCGAAATATTATTTAGGTTGCTGGCATGAATATCATAGACTATGATTTTTCCAATTTAAAAAATTCGTAAGTTATTTGGAATTTACGATTTACTTAACAAATCAGAATTAGGCAAAATTGAGCATAAACTTCCATTTTGAGGATCATAAATACATTACACAACTTCAAAATTACATTTATAATATTTTTTTGAACATGATTGAATACAAATATTCTAATAGGAAAATTTCGTAAATTATTCGTAATTTACGATTTTATTAACATAGCGAAATTGTAATTTTTTCATATAAATATGAATTTTGAGGATCATTGCATTGGAAATAGTAGCATGAAACATAAACAATGGAATTGACCCTGATAAAATAAATTAATAGATTAGAATAAGATAAATATATCGAAGTGAACGATGGATAGCCTATTAGGCGGGGATTTCTTTCTGTCACTGTATCAAGCTTTGGTCAAATTTATTTCTTTTAACATGATTATAATATGTCTCGCACCAGCACTGTAAACTTAAATGTCTTAAATTCAGTTTAAAAGGTGTCTTAAATGGATGGCGATTTTTTAAGGAAAAAAAAATGCCTTACTTTTTAAGACACCTTTTTGTATCAGAAAGTAAGATACTGCAAGTGTCATAAAACGCCGCCATGTTTTAGGCTTAAAAACTCCGCCATGTTAGGCTTAAAAATACTACCGTTTTTAAGGCTTTTTAATAAATATATGAATAAATAAATACGGCGTGCGATTATGTTTTTCCGTTAAAAATATATTTTAGAAATATTTAGAGCATTAATGAAATATTTATACAAAAAAAAAGAAAAAAAAAATCCCATTTTCCGGCATTGGGATTCGAACTCACACTGTCTAAGGAGATCAAAACCTGAAGCCAAGCATCGTCGGAATGAAGCATTTACCAATCACGCTACCATTGAATACATCATTACGTGTTTTTATGATATAATATACTGCAGTATTCGTGAAACTAATCGCAGTGTTATGTTTTATTTCTTATTTTTTGACATAAAACTATTGATAGTATGGTATCTTAAACTAAAAAAATATTATTATCTTAAATTTCATATTTAGAGGACCAGAATTTTTAATAATGCATAATAAGTATGTGAAGGTTTCATCCCTCGCTGATAACGATTTCTTACCTTAAAGTGATATTTAAATAAAAACGAACTATAATCATTAATACAGGAAAATTTGTAGTTTTACATTTAGATGTAGGTGAATTTGTGAAAGAAAAAAGTTTTTAAGTGAATAATAAGAAGAAAGAAATAAAAAATATATGCACAAATTATTCATGATTGTTCACTTATAAATTCGCTTTCATCTCTACAAATTACTTGCTACATCAGTCTTCACACTTTTTCTTTTAATATAAGAAAGCTTTAATCACATTTTTTTTTTTTTTTTTGGGGGGGGGGGGGCAAAATAAGCTTTGTGTCTATATATGTTTTTTATGAATTGTGTTAAAGATAATAGCATGCAAATATCATTCACATCCCTAAAGTATTATTCCATAAAAATATAATTTCATAAAGCTACCATATTTTAAGTAGTTTAACTGCTTATTATATAAAATAATAATATATTTATTGAACGTGGAAAGAAGTAGGATAAGCATATTTTCTTAAAGTAGATTCCATATGAAAAAAATTCTAAATAATGCAAGTGTCTGAATTTCTAAAGTGTCTGAAAATTCAAACGCGTTTTGCTGTCTAAAAATTCGCGTATTTACGTGTTTCAGACATTTTTTTGTCTGAATTGATATTTCAGACATATTTCTGTCTTAAATAAAATATCTATAACGTCTAATGTACATTTTAAGACATTTACGTGTCTTAAATACAGTTTCAGTTGTTTTTATGTCTTACTTTAAGACCCTTTTATTTGCAGTGAGAATATTGAGACCATAAATATGGTGGGGAGCTGAGCAAAGTCCACCTATGCCAACTAGATTTTATAGTCTAGTAGCAAGATCATGCAGTGTACGTAAAAAATAGTATGTAACGGCCATTACAAAACATTCTACTTTATTTTCTGAAATAAATTCACGGGAAGTATAAATTATTTGTTTTAAGATTACTATTAGTTAAAAATTATTTTTCAAAATTTAGTAAAGACGATTCTCATCTCAGAGAAATATAACAAATAAAATCAGTTTTATTATCTATAGACAAAAGTTAAGAAAAAGCGTCTTCTTAACAGTTTTCGAGAAAGTTGAAAAGTATTAATGACTTAAGTTTGTCTGTCTGTCTGTTTTTCCGCGCTCTCACTAGAGAAAACTAGAAAAAAGCAAGAGTAGCCACATGTAAAACTCTAACACAAACTGGAGAATAGGAAGATGCCAACAAATTAATGAAATTAAAAATAAAAACATTGCAAACAACGATTAATCGATAAAGAATTAACATCTGAGCATTTTCATTAACGATAAAATTCACTGAGTAATTATTTATTGGGTTAGTTAAATTATAATTTTAAGTTAGGTAAATTCTAATTGAAATTGTACGTAAAGTATTTTTTATTTAAAGCTTTTTATTTCGTGCTTTTTAATTACCTGAAATATTTTGTGTTTTTTAACAAAAAAAAAAGTTTCTTAAAAAAACTCATCAATAATTGATCAGATACTGCGCAGTCAACGAAAAATTTTCTTTTATCATTTCACCCCTATTCTACTAATTATCTGCAAAAGACGCCGGATCTTAGGGAATCGAACTCTCGACCACCGCGTTATTAACATGACGCTCAAGCCAACGAAGCCAAGGAGCGACAAGCGAAATATCTTAATACTTACTTGTTTATTAGCGCCTTGTTTATTAGCGTGACACGGAGACACGAAGACACAAAGTCAATTTCATATTAAAAGCTTCTAATAATTAGGCATTCATTTTTTATTGTATCGAATAGAGTACACTTTTATCCAATGTTTTTGTTTTCGGTACATAATCGAATTTCATTTTTTGTATGGGAATGAAATATCTGTAACAATTCCTATTGAATCTTATGGAAGTATTCTACATAAAATGCGAATTTTCATGTTATGTAGACTTCGGCCCGAAACGGGCCAAAATCCGACAGCAGGGATAAAAATTTAGAAAAAAGTGGGAATTTGCTCCTAAAGTTGACAGGCACTAACATGTATCACGTTCAAACTAAAAGTGTAAAAATAATCTGGTGTCACTCACACGACTTTCTCTTACCCTGAAATTTAATACTATAAATACAGGTTGCAGATTAATAGGTAAGATAAGGAGTACTGTTATGTAAACCTGTGTTAAACAATTCAAATTAGGCTTCGTAGGAGTTTTATTTGATAATTAGTTCTGTGTGAGGGGGCTGCCGCCCCGCTCACCCCCCCCCCCCCCGTTTCATTAATGCATATACATTTATATAGAATTTAATTCGGCTATTAAAAAAATAATTTATTAAAATTGTTATTTAAAAAAATTATCTTTTATGATAATGCAGACGATTTCCACATTAAAGAAGTAGTATAATACTAAATATATAAAAAAAGTCCATTTTATTCTCAAGAAAAAAAAAAAAAAAAAAAAAAAAAAAAAAAAAAAAGATTTTTTTTTTTTTTTTTTTTTTTGTTAAAAGTAAAAAAAAAAAAAAAAAAATTCGATAACGTTGTTTTAAATTATCGCAGATCGATGGTTCAACCATTCGTTTTAAAGGTATTGGCGAGCTCTTTTGAAAGATACTGATCATGAAAATTTACTCCCCTCGAGGGGGAATTTCCCCCCAGGGGGGAGGTGAGGCTCCTACATACACAATTGTTTTCCCTGTTGACTATCTCTATTACAAAAATATACATTCGTTTCATTCAGTTTAGTGCAGTCTATAGATGTTAAACTCTACTTACCTGCATTTCCCCCCCATAGACGTAATGTATTTGAATATTTTTGAGTGTCCCTGTACACGAACCATTTGCTTGATCTCGACGAAAAGTTTAGTGTAGCATCCTTATATGATACACATTTAGAATACCAAGTTTGAACTTTCTGCCATAATTTGTTTTTGAGACATGCTGATAACAGACAGACAAACACAGACACACAGACATACACACAGACCATTTGCTAAAAACATGATTTTCGTATTCAGGGAATCTCAGAACATGTAAGTATAACAAAAACTCGCGTTCGAAAATTTGACCCAAAAACAATTCTTTCTCTACCGTATGGGTAAAAGAAAGTAAAAAGGTAAAAAAAGAAAAAAAAAAAAAAAAAAAAGCTTTTATAAAGGTACCTAAAAAGTGAGAAATTAGAAACACTTTGGAGAGTTTTGGTCTGTTTGAAGGAATATAAAAATAAAATGCATTCAAGGATAGTAAGTTTTTTTTTTTTTTTTTTTTTTTTTTTTTCGTAAGACAAACAGCTTCGAATATATTCAATGCTTTCTTATTGTAAGAGGTATCGTTGTCTCCAAAATTATCACCCAATTTACTATCGTTATCACTTTCAAGAAAAATTTATTATAGTCATTTATTAATATTATTAATCTGTTTATTAATATTATTATGTAATTTAACATATAAATTTATTATAACAGCTTAAATGCATTACATCGTTGCGCAAATATTTTCCGAAATGTTTTGAACGTCATTTGCCGGTTCGTGGATTCTTTATTTTTGATAAAGTCCAGTTTATTCTGTTTTTTATACATGTTCATAATTTTAGTTTTCGAGAAGGGATGTCATTTCCCTGCTAACCTACTTGAAACATGCTATACAACGCATTTCTTTCTTTCTTTTTTTTTCTTTTTTTTCTTTTTTTTTTGAAATAGCCAAAATAATAATAATAATAATAATAATAATAATAATAAACCATTGGATAAAATAATAATAAAAAAAAAATATCAGTAATGAAAAATTAATGTGCTTCAATATCGACTTTGTGTATAGCAGAAAAATATTAAATGAGAATAACATAAAAATTGCTTCTTTAATAAGTTGCTTCAGTAAAAGTTGCTTCATTACAAGTACTTTAACTAAATAAAGTAAAACTGTTTTAAACAATGTATCCATCACAGTTGTACATTAAATGTCTGTCTCTTTTCTGTTTACAATCTTTATAAGTAGAAAAACACTAGCAGCTAAATATAATTAATATTTAAATATACATCTAGAAATATGTATCTCTCCAGTCAAAATTTTATCGAATCGAATACATCCTTTTTATCAGATCATTAGAAAAAAAAAAAATCAAACACTGATATTTTTATAAGATTGTATTGTTTTCAAGTGTTCATCACATATTCTTTCTTTTAAATTGAAAAAAAATAAATTTATACTTTTAAAAAATTAAAGAACACGCTTTTATTGAAATGTGAACTAAAAAGCACAAAATATCTATCTTTATAGTATTAAAATGCAGGGTAAGAAAAAATTGTGTGAGTGACATAAAATAATTTAGAATTAAACAAAAACCATTTTTGAAAAATCTCATCTGAACGAACTCGAACGTTAGACCTTTAGGTTCGTAGCACGGAGCTTTACCTCACAGCCACAGCGTTCACGTAGGGAAAGTCTTTTTTTACAATATAGATTTTTGTTTGCTCCCAGAGTGGTTACAAACATACATACAGGTGAAGCTAATAAAAGCGTGTTAAAAAAAAAGAAAAAAAAAATGAAGCCTACTTTGTTATACTTTACTCGTAATGATCATGTAATGCAGGTTTCCATTCACTAATTAACAGGAAAATAAAATATTAGTTAATAGTTAATTCAGAAATATTTTGTTCATAGTGATAAAAATGTTATTGGTAATTTTGTTCGGGCATGTAAAATATATTCATATCTATCATAATTACTGACATTACGTTAAAATTTCTAACTAGTTTCCTAGTTATTTTAAGAATTTCAATTTTAAGTATATTGCATTATTAAAATCCTTCTCTCTCTCTCTGTTTTGTTCCCCATGAAAAGTGAATGGGGTACAATACTTCTAAAAATAATGTGCTAAAAGGGTATATTTTGCACTCTCTTTCCAAAATTTACTGAATGAGCTTTTGTAAAAATATATTCCTCTAAGAGAAGATGATAAAACTTGTGAAACCTTATATGATCTATGAATTCTTCGCATCCAACGACCAATAATTATTCTTTTAAACATATCACAGGAAGCAATATATTTTCGAAACTGTTTGACAAATGATCTTTTTCATTTATTCCACGAGATTAATGACAGATCATTTTAAATATTTTCTTTCTTTTAAGATTTATTTGTTGGGGTTACAAATAATGTATGCAAGAAATATGCTTTAAAAAAAGGTTCTATACATATATTTTTTAAATATTGCCTTAGCATAAAGTTGTTCCGGCATAAGTATTTATTAATTATAACATAACACGCAATATTTTAACAAAGTAATTAATAATGTAATAAAAGTAATGCTAAATGTTTCGAAAATTTTAAAAAGAAAACAATGTTTTTTTGTATAGATTTGTAGATTGCATCTTAAATATGCATTAATGTTCTTTAAAATAATTATTAAAAAAAGTTATTAATTTCATTTTTAACAGTGAAATGAAGTTGTTTATTACCGGTCTTGATGGATATTATATTACCTCTTTCATATTTACCTCTTTCATGAATTTATAAAATATTTTCGAAACAATACTTTGATTTTAGAATATCTTCGTAAAATAATGCCTTTAGCAAACAAAAATTACATTTAAAAACTTATTTAATTGTTCATTTTAAATTTTACATATAATGATAATTGTGTCTATAATTTTTAATAAATACATTCTATGTAAAACAAATAAATCGAATGTCTTTAACATAAAATGGAAAGCCATTATATATGCGAGAACTTAAAAATAGGTGGTACCATGCGAATAGGTGGATATATAGTTCTCAAGATATAGACTTCGAAGATTTGCATTAATTTTAGAATATAAAAAACCCACAGTATTTTATACCGTAATAAATACAACAGTAAATAATCTATTTAAAGAACTTTTAAAATTCAAATTCTTATTATAGCGTATAATATAAATCTTTTCGAAGTTAGAATAAAATTTCATTTGAAAAAAAAAAATAATAACAATAAACCAAAATTGGGGAAATTTGAACTGTGTTAAGAAAAAAGAAATTATTTCTTAAAATTTACAAAAGATGGCAGCACCACACGATTGCCTATAAGTTTTGTGATTTCATTTTCTGATTAAGGGCCAATATCTGAGGTTTAATTATTCGTTTGAGGCACCTTTTTATTATCATTTTAGTTTATTATTATTTTTTATATATAATTTAACTTAACATTTTACTGATTTGGTTTATGTATTTTTCCTAATCATTTTTATTTTGTATTGTTAATTGTTTCATTGACATTTTAGTGAATATTCCGCCCAATAGAGGGCGCTTGTAGTCCACAAAAAGCTCTTCTTAACACGCTTTTATTAGCTTCACTTGTATGTATGTTTGTAACCGCTCTGGGAGCAAACAAAAAATCTATATTGTAAAAAAAGACTTTCCCTACGTGAATGCTGTGGCTGTGAGTTAAAGCTCCGCGCTACGAACCTAAAGGTCTAGCGTACGAGCCCAGTCAGGGGAGATTTTTTAAAATTGGTTTTCGTTTAATTCTAAATTATTTTAATTAAATAGTTAAATGTATGTAAATATTATGGTGTGTCACTCACATGATTTTCTCTTACTCTGCATTTTAATACTAAGTAAGATAAATATTTTGTGCTTTTTAGTTCACATTTCTTTAAAAGCGTGTTCGTTAATTTTTTAAAAATATAATATTATTTGCTTCTAAAAAGATATGTAAGAAAAAGACTTCTTAAAAAACTCTTCAATAATTCTTAGAATACTGTGTAGTCAACGATAAATTTTCTTTTATAAATTTACATCTTTTCTACTAATTGTCTGCAAAAATTGACACTCCGGACCAACGGATTACTAACATGGCGCTCTTACCAACTGAGCCACGGAGAGACAGATGAAAAAGCTTGTATTTTCCTTAAAATATAAGCGCATTTTTTATTTGGTTGAGATTCACAAATATTCCGTAGTGAATGACAGTAAGTACATAAGAATTTGGGGGGAAAAAATCATTGTTTTCATAATATGAAAATGAAATTTCTCATAAACGTGGAAGTCCAACCAATGACCATCACTTAATAAATCTCGGCTATGAACTGCGAAATTAAATAACCGTTGACTGTAGGAAGGTTGGATAGGTGGAAGGTTTAATAATCTCATTCAAAATATGTGAAAGTCCAAAATATAGGGCATTTTCTGGTTGTTGTGACTGCGCAAGACTGATTTTTATAGCTCACGGCAAAGCTTCTGTGCGATTTTAAACAAACTGCGATTTTAAACAAACAACAAACAAAGCGATTTTAAACAAATATAACCAATCAACCAGAGTTATAGATTGATTTTCGGAACTTTCAACAGATTTTGCGCTACGTTCATCAAACATATTTTCAGAGACTTTTTTTTAGGATTGAACCTAAAATATATTTGTTTTGAAATAGCAGGTATTTGTATTAATGAAATAATGATGCAATTTCAGTAAGTTCGTGAAAATTGAAGTTTCTCGAATATACTGTACATACTACATCCTATCAACTGTTTCTACATATTTATCCAAAAAAAAAAAAGCCTTATTACAATAATAAATAAATCCCAGACAAGCAACACTTGGAAGAGCATAGCCAAATCTGTTGTCAAAATTTTGCCACCAAGAATATTTAATGAACTTAAAGCTAGTGTAATGTTTACAGTGGTGAACCACCTGCGCAAAACAACAAAGCAGACAGAGATATAAAAATGGTCAAAATTTGTTCAGGAAATCTCAAAGTGTGTAATCTGTCGAAAACCAATGATGGAACATTTTCACGGATCCAGTTATTTATTCTTTTTATATGAAAGAAATTGCAAAATTCACAATGTTTGAGTTAAATTAATCTCACGCTAGAGCTGATTGTTTGAATCCATTGAAGTTCAATTATAATTAACAGATGATGGTTGTAACATGTATCTTGAATGCAAAATTAACCAACTCCCTAGTTACAAAGCTTATATTTTGAATTTAAATTTAAATGTGTACCCTACTGGTAAATGTACCTTGGTTGTACAAATTATAATATGAAGAACTGAATATATGACAATAATTAGATTTCTTGAATAAAAACTAATAATCTACTTTAAAAAAGGTTAAACGAATTAATCTAGGTGCAGCTATGCTTTAATTTTTTAAAAGCGTTACAGATTTATTTCACCATTTTAACAACTAATGCGCTTGACATGAAATAAATTTTAATATCTTAATAAGTTTACTTTTTATCGATTATAGAGAATTTTAAAGTGTCTCTGAAACGATTAAGTTACGTAGGAAACAGCTGGGAATTAAAAGATGTTTTTTGATAAGTTCCAAAATCTGCGAGATATACTCATTTTAAATAGATAATATTCCTTTGAAATTATAAATGAGATTGGTAATTTTCAGGAAATAATTAAAAGGAAGATTAAAACTTTTTACTTGTTTTTAATTAATCTATGAGTAAAATTGAAAACGAAATTATGCTGGACAATTTATTGTTTTATGTTGGAAAGTAATTTTAATCACAAAAATTTTGCATTTGAGCCTTTTTTTTTTTAAGCCAAATATTCCTTAGTAATTAAAATTTGCAGTATAATAAATAAAGAGCAGATTTAAAAATTGTTATTATATGAATTTATTTTGACAATGTTTGATTAAAATAAGGATTATGGGATATTAGTAATAATAGTAATAATAATAAAGAAATGAATAATGAAATAATGATAATCTTAGTGATAATAATAAAAATGACAAGGATAAGGATGAGGAGGGAACAATAATATTAATTTTAATATTAATAATGATAATATATATATATATATATATATATATATATATATATATCGGGTGTCCCATAAAGCTATAGACATTTAAAAAATTCATAAAAATCGAAGGAATTGTTAGAATTTAACGCAGTTTGCAAAAAAAATTATTCATGTGCAACGTTTATTTATTTATTTATTTATTTTTTTTTTGATAAATTAAATAAAAACATGTTACTTTTTTCGTCGATAGAGGGCGCTGTAAGGACGCGTAACGAGAAATATGCAAATCAAAGTCTTAGAATTTACACAGTTTTACAATTAACACAGTTCATCTCTTATTTTGTTTGCTACTCGTGCACACGTGAAGTTTCCATTGTGATATCGACTTGGTAGGTAAAGCGTTATTGGTGAAGATGTTTTCCCTGAACTAGAAACCGCCGATCGAAGCTGTAATTAATTATGTAGTAATTCGTTCGCAAACTGTAATTTGTGGTGATGGCGAACATACAGAATAGGATTTATATGTTTGTGAGCATTTGCATGGAAATAAAAATAGTTTTTCATGGAAGTTTGTGATTTACTCACTCACAGTGCCCTCTGTTGACGAAAATATTAACTGATATTTCTTTATTTACCAAAAAAAAAAAAAAAAAAAAAAAAAAAAAAAAAACCCCTTTTCATGAGAATAACTTTTCCGAAAACCGAAAAATTTAAAAATCTACCAATTCCTTCAATTTTTATGAATTTTTAAAATGTGTACAGATTTATGGGACACCCAGTATATGTATTTACTATTTGCGTTTCTCTTTTGACTCTTGGCCAAAATATAAAATAGTTAGTTTAAACTACCTTTATGCATCATTTCAAATATGTGTTTATAATGTCATATTGTAATTTGTCGTTTGACCTTTGTAAGGAATGACTACTTACCTTTAAATATGTGTTTAACTCCTTGCCGGCTCGACCAGGCGAAATGTACTTTTCTGGATCACCCCGAGTGTAGCTCGGGCATCGGGAAGATATTAATTGTAAATGCAGTGTCTCCCGAATTATTTCACATGTGCTTTTAATCGTTTTATTTCCGCCTCTGTTTATAAGATACAGCATTATACATTTTGTTTTAGGCTGCAGGAAGTAGAATTTACTGTCTGAATTGCGACGTTGGACTCTATGTAGAATTTTTTTTTTTTGGCATTTGTCCCGCGTGAGCAAATTCTGATGCTCAATATCATGACTTATGTTATGCATATATACTGGATATAAATAAAACATGTAATTTGGTATATAATAAAGTATGAAATCGCAGAAGTTATTTTTAGCTAGTATGAATTATATCCAAAATTTATTAAATTCTGCCTTGCAAGAAGAGAACTTTAAAGGTAATTTTGCTTAAATTGAAATATAAATTTCTTTACATTGTTTTTTTTTTTTTTTAGTAAATATTGTATACGAATGGTGATAATATGTTTAAAATATGTATATATTTTGTTAAGAATTTACGTCAGTTTTACGTATTTTTATTTAAAACGGATTAGTCTGATTATAGAATGCCTTTTTTTTTTTCGTTTACTTTAATTTTCCATTAAAACAACTCTTTTTACTTTAAAAATTAAATGTAGAAATCTTTGTGACAAATTTAGCAAGTTTACTTTCCAGTGGTGACTATTTTGGTAAATTTTGTCAGGAAAATCTTTATTACCGATTGTCTAAGTTCTAAATTGAATATTTCTCGAACTACCGGGAATATCGGGAATATTCTGAAATTATTTGAGGCTATATAAAAAGTTCGCATTCCAGCCGTTGAGTTCAGTTGAACGCTAGTTACTTTATATGTAAAGAACTCCATGACTGAACTCTTGTAATGATTACAACTTACGCTGTGTGCTACTTTTTGAATACAGCTTATACTGTGCGTTAATGCTTTATACAGTTATGAAAAAGAAATATACAAAATAACTTTCAGCATATCAATCTTAAAAACTTTAATAAATTTTATTTATTTCCAACGTTTCGGTTAAATTCCTTCATTAACCTTCTTCAGGGAAGAAACGATGTTTAAAAAACTAAAACATAGATAAAAACTATGTTTTAGTTTTTAAACTAAAACATAGATGTTTCTTCCCTGAAGGAGGTTAATGAAGGAATTTAACCGAAACGTTGGAAATAAATAAAATGTATTAAAGTTTTTAAGATTGATATGCTGAAAGTTTTTTTGTATATTACTTTTACATTATTAAAACAACATATATAAAAAAGTGGAATAAATATTTCTGCTTTAAACAGTTTACGCTGTAATTTTTATGTTGTAAGTTATTATTTAAGCTGTGTTTTTTAATGAAACGGAAGTTGATACTTGATTTAAAGACTTGAAAACTTCCTGAATATTCTGTAAGTGAACTTTTAAGCCTCTGCAACACCTACCATACATTAACGGACAGTTCACTATCCCCGAGTACGCAACACTGACATTTTTTGACCTTCAAAGATGGGATAAATTGAGCCGGCAAGGGTTAAAAAAAGTTTTCTTTGTAACATTTTTAAAGCTACATTCTCTGAAATGGGTAATTCTTGTAGGTTTGACTTGACAAACGCAAATATTTTCTTACTAGCAAACACGTGCGAAATTTTCGCACGTTATTTCTTTTGTTATTTACCTTTAAAATTTGAAACTTATAAATATTATACAAATTTCACGACCTAATTAAAATTTTAATTTTCTAGAAGCCAAATTATTATTCTAACCAAATAAATTTTGTGCAATAGTTAAACCAGAATCATTCAAGGAAAATTTTAAAAATAAAATTCATTGTTGACGACTCAGTTTTCATATTTTTGCAGGCAGTACAGCTTTAGTAAAGGACCCCCATTACGCCTTTTAAACTTTTATCGCCAAGTATGCAATGACATTTTATTTAATTTGGCGTAAATTTTTGAAAAAAAAAAAAAAAAAATCCCATTTTGATTATATTTTTTTATGATTGCGTTTTTTAGTCAATTTATGATAATAATTCATATTTTGTTTATATCATTAAAATATTGCTAGGTTTAAGATGACGCTTGCAATGATTCTGAAGAAATAACTTTTAAAAATACATTTTCCATAAAATAATGTCATCATACAAATGTCATCATGTTATCGAATTAGATCTTTGAGCTGAATCCGCGTGCCTAAAAATTGTTCATTGTTAAACATATTTTTTATCCTCGTGTATTTTATTAATTTTACCGACCACTATCATACCGTTTCGACAAAAATTAATTGAAATTGGTCCCCGTTAGAGAAATATTATATAGATTATTTTAATAAATAAAATCAAACAGATTTTTCTGATTCATTAACAACTATCTTTATTCACAGACGATGAATCATGTACATACGGTCTAAATATTTTATTTCGATTTAATGAGAGAGTGCGTTTAACGGTAAAATATTTTAAATGGTGGTTTATATATATATATATAAACTCTCTCACAAAGTATTTTTAAAAGGCCAAAAAAATGTGATAAATCTCAAACCAATCTCAGTGTAAGATTTTATTAGACAAATATATATATATATATATATATTATAATTGTGTGTTGTTAGTAGTGTAGATTTTTTTAGAATATTCGCGTGCTCTTCTCTGTGAGAACAAAAGTTTCATATTGCAGTAAAATTTTATCATAAAATGAATAACACATTTTCGTTAACGCATTTTCATTTTCAATTAAATAAATAAGACAGAATGTCCAAAAAAAATTTCTCATTTCTCATTGTTCTTATATAATCAGGAGGCAATATATGTTTGATTAATAAGTGTTTTTATAATATGAAACAGTCCTTTATTATGTTTTAATATACACATTATATAATATATAATACATACACATTATGTAATATATAATATTTTTACGCTATATATATATATATATTTTTTTTTTTTTGTAAGAATACACAACATTATTGAGGGAACTTATTTTCTTCAACCATGTTGAGAAATATTATCAGCTACAGCTGTATAACAGAGACATACAGTGGAACGTTACGCAATTACAACTTGAGGCAGCTTACGTGCCACAACCATACAGAGAAATGTTACCACTTGTAATTGCGAAACGTTCCACTATATTCCTATTGAGGCAGCTTACTTGCCACAATCACATAGAGAAATGTTACCAGTTGTAACTGCGTAATGTTCCACTATATGCCTCTGTTACACAGATATAGCTGATAACATTTCTCAACATGGTTGAGGAAAATAAGTTCCCTCAATAATGTTGTGTATTCTTACAGAGTTTTTTTACAGTGTTAGTGGAAAATATCTTAATCATTTTTATATCCTTAACTTCTCTTGCACAACTTTTTTTTTGCAATTTTTAGATTTTTATGACACACGAAGTTGCACTTCAAATAACAACAAATTACAGAGAAAAAAAAAAAATCACATGTATTTATCTTTTTTCTTTGTACATTACTGTGCATGCAGTAACACATTTCTTTGAATTTTACTTAAAATAATTTTTATACATATTTTCAGATTGTCACTCTTTAAACAACAAAGGTCTTTGTATACGTTTCTTTGAGTTTAGAAAAATAATTTCAAATTATCTTTCTTTTCTTTTATTACTAGGAGATGCAATTTATCATCCGATTAAGACAATGCTAATTTAGAAGATTTACAGTTCATTAACTTCATGGATCTCCTTTCAGCAAATGTCTCTCGCACAAGAAGAAAAAAGTAATACCGAGACAGCATATAATTTTGCACAAAGACAAGTTGCTGCATTTTCAAATTTTCCGAAACATTACACAGACTTTCCTTAGTATTATGTAAAATGACAAAAGAGGATGTTTTTTTATATTTTCTAAATGAAATACGTTGGAATTTAGTCTCGATATTTGAATATACACATGAATATATATGAATAAATGCGAGTATTTTTTTTATATTTCTCATCTTTTCAAAATGTATTATAACACCTTCCATTTCATGTAAACTATGATTGCGGTACCAGTTGATACATGAATCTTTTAAATGCGACCACATATGAAAATTTTTGTACGTATAAAACTATTAATATATAATACATTTAATTACAGTTTTAATTTCATGTATGCAATGAAGGTATTAGTTAACATATGAATAATTTATCTTCGGTGATATTACTTATGAATACAAATGAATCTTTTATTATATTTCTTAAGAAAAAAAAAAGATGTCGTTGCAACAGATTTATAGTATTTCTTTATTCATTGCTTAATGGAAAAAATAAAATGCAGACACAATTACATATTGATTTAAATATATTTGCAATGCAAAACTGTCGAAAATAAAAATTAGAAAGTGTCAACTCTTTCTCTGTTTAACAGAATAGATAAATGAAATTTCTGAAATTTATAATGTAAGTATATACGGTATATTTTAATTCCTTCAATAAAAATATAGTATAGGCAGATTATAAAAAAAAGGATAAAACTCTATTTCTTTCTTTTTTTCTTTATTATTATTTTTCTTTCTTTTTTTTTTTTTTTTTTTTTTTGAGAGACACAGAAATTGAACTCATTCTATCGATGATATCTTATTGAATTGTAACCAAATATGCTTGGGATTTTAATACATGTAGTTCAATATATTTAGCTAATGAAATACACTAACGAAATTTTGGTTATGCGCAGTTAAAAATTCTATATAATATTTTCCTAACGTGGGCCAGTTACGATTTACAATTGTCGAAACGATACGATGGTGACATAAGTTGTTATCTGATTAATAAATCCAGTTCAGATTCACCAAATCATAAATTTGCCTGCTAGAGATTCCTCCTATAGAATTTAATCTAATGCACCTAAAATGCACATTTTCTGAAAGAAATTGAAAAAATATTAATTTTTTGTACTGAAACATATGCTTAAAATTTCATATTTAGAAGTACATTTGAAAGCAATGAAAACCAGTTAAGCCTCGCATTTCATCATTGGCTATTCGGCGAGATGGAAGTGGCGCCATCTATTGATCAAAATCGAAATCATCATATTAAGATTACAATTGATACCTAATAATAATTTTATTTAATTTTAAGAATTTTAACTTAGCAACGGAAACAAAGTATATATATATAAATTTTCTGAAAAATGAAATTATAATGCAAATGCTGAAGTTTTAAATCTTTGTTAATATTTAAAAAAATATGGGAATGGAGGAAATTTGCAAGAGAAAAAAATTATTATTTTATGAGATTTTTCTAAAAAAAAATATTAGGTATGTAAGCACTATTACGTAGATGTACAGCGTTGGAAAGTCTAGTATTAAGTAAAACGTCTCATATATAATCATAAGTTGCATAATTTTATACACGATATGTATTATATCAATGTTGCTAAGAATGTCATGGCACTGAATTAAACAATCTTAATATATATAGGGTTAGTGCTCCAATGATTGTCATCAGTGCTGCCAGATCGAGGGAAATTTTTATTTAACACACACCAATAAAGTTTAATTGAAACGCTTTGCTAATTGTTTCGAAACATCATTTACCGAAATCGTCCATGTAATTAGATAACCGATACAAGTGAAATTTAACGGTGGATGTTGAATAAAAATTTCCCTCAAATCTGGCAGCACTGATTGTCATGCTCCAGTAATTCACATCTGTTCGGAAATACTTAATAAATAAGAAAAATAATAAAATCATATATTTTACATATAAGAATTTTAACATTTTATGTCAAACACTGGAGGATAGGGTGCTAATAACTGGTAAAATGAATAACTAGCAGTGTCAAACACTGGAACATAGGGGGCCAATTACTGATAAAAGGAAAATCTGACAGTGTCAGTTACTAGAACATTGAATGGTTGTCAAATAAAAATTCATGAAAAAAATAAGTGTTATAAAATGTATATATTTTAACATATATGTGGTTCTGAATGTCTTTCATACCATATGTACTAACTTACGATTTCTAAAAATATTTTCTGATGACTAGAAAATTAAAAACATCAGAGATTGCTCTCAAAGTGTCAATCACTGGTGCACTTACCCTATATTTTCAAAATCTGGTGTGAATCAACCACATGCATTCCCTTACTAATTATTACACATATTATATGCAATTTTTTTGGAGATAATGTGAACAGCAGACATAAAATTGACGTAACGAAGTAGACACTTAAAAAATTTCCAGTAAGAGAAACTTGATACACGTATAAAGACATATAAAACAGAGTTTACATAGCGAATGAAAAAAAAATGTAGAGTTATTTTTTGAAAGACCAGTTTCTAAGATCTAAAACTGACCTATCTAAGCAGGATGACTGTATCTAAATATATCTAAGATGAAATTATGTAACAACTTTCAAGAAAATCGTTAGAGCTGTTTTTGTGATACCAAAATTTTCCCCAAAACTTGGCATATTCAATTATTGACCGGAAAATAATAATCACATACAAAAGGATATTTAAATGGGAGTTAATATGGCGAGTTTGAAAAATAAAATCATACAGCCGTTTTTAAAGGAACGCACTTGTGGGGCCTGAACCTATTTATACAGGACATCTATAAATTTTCCTGGACTAACCAACTATATCTTTCGAAAGGACATCTAATTAAGTGTTTTATATACCAACTTTCACGAAAATCGTTTAAGCCATTTTTGAGATACGAACTTCCGGTCTCACTTCTGGTTTCGATTTCTCACTTCCGTTTTTCCAATTTTCACCAAAATTTGTGAAATTCATCTGTACACCAGACCTGTCTCAATTCTGAAGTTTCGTACTTCTATCTTTGTTAGTTTCGGAAATATGATAGCCAGAGGATTCCCCACTTACACATACACACGCACTGAATAATTGCAAAAAATTACTTTTTTAGACTCGGGAGGCCTTAAACGTGTAAATCAAGTGAAAACTCGATATTGAATTTTTGAACAGAATACAATACTTCCATTACCTACCTTCGGGTAATGGAAGTGAAAATAAATACAAAATTTTCAAGTGTTTTAAATGAAATTATATACCTCCATACATAAAAGTGCTATTTAGATATACACATAGAGATTGTACCTATATATATTCTATAATAGAAATATAGAGAAACAGAACATTCAGTAGTAATATAATATTATCAGTACAAACATTTGAAATTTAAAGATAATTTAATTTCAGTATTCAAACAATTATTCTGATCAAAAACGAAGACTACCCAAATCAAACCAAAAAAGAAATAAAGTAAAATCTGAATAAATTATAGGCGAAAATTAAAAAATAATACCTAGAAACTTGCTAATTAAATGATAAAAGTAGTCCGAAATGATCATTAAATTGAAAAACACTGAATGAGAATTGTAATACACTGATTGAGAATCGTAATAATGTTATAAATAATAATAATAATAATACATACAATGCGTAGATAGCAGCTATAAAAGGATGTATTTCGAATTTTTTTGCAAATTAAAAATTTGCTTATGTATTAGCAAACATTGTGCATACACATAAATGACATAAAAAAAAAAAAAAAAAAAAAAAAAAAAAAAAACCTTTAGAAACGAAAATAAAAAGCTTCATTTCCAAATAAAGCGCTATATGCAGCATTACCTTAGAAATAATAGAAATATAGAGAAACAGAACGTTCAGTAGTAATATAATATTATCAGTGCAAACATTTGAAATTTAAAGATGATTTAATTTCAGTATTCAAACAATTATTCTGATCAAAAACGAAAACTACCCAATTCAAACCAAAAGAAAAATAAAGTAAAATCTAAATGAATTATGGCGAAAATTCAAAAATAATACCTAGAAGCTTGCTAATTAAGTGATAAAAGTACTCCGAAATGATCATTAAATTGCAAAACACTGAATGAGAATTGTAATAGTGTTATAAAGAATAATAATAATACAACATAAAATGCGCAGGTAGCAGCTATAAAATGATGTATTGCGAAATTTTATATTCTACATATTACTTATGTATATTCTAATATTTATTCATTCGTTATTTGCAGTTGAACATGATTAAAAAATAAAAAGTATTTCCATTATTAGAATGCTCATCGCCGACAAATAGTTCCATTAATAGAATGAATATAATAATTATTGTCTTGTAGAAAAAAAGTAATAATCCTTTATGGTTTATTGTCCCAGGTTTTGGTTTCAACCACGACGGCCACTCTTTATTATTATTATTATTATTATTATTATTTTATTAACTTTGCATGCAAACTTCGAGTTATCAATTCAAAAATATTTTTTTTTCACTTGATAATCTAATTCAATTAATATTTTCATGATATCTTGATTAAATACAAATATATTACTTTAAGTTTACAACAATGTAAATAGTCAATTAAAAATTCATATGCAGTTTAATTTTATTATTATTAAAAATGATATTTTATTTTTTTTTTTCATACAATTTCTGTCTGTTAAACTAAAATGTTTCTTTAAAAAAATCTATTAAATTCTAAGGCCTTTTGTTTAGGTATTTATTTCGTTTTGAAAATATGACATAACTGTCCGTTTGCGCACTATATTTTTCATTAAAGATTTCAATTTCCCATGTATATTGAAACTTCATCAAAATAGTTATATTAAACATTTAATTCCTCACAAGCTACATGAAGCTTTATGTGTAAATGATTTACCAATTCCATTCTATTAAATCGATTTTGTGAACTTCTATTTCAGCTTTAGAATCCTAACTTTCGAGAGACTATTCTGCAATGTCGGTGATGACAATGCTGTATAACAGCTGCTTTGTACATGGTAATTTATGTAAAGCTGTTAATGTATTTTCATGAACAGATTTGTGTACCTATTCCAAAGTTCCAACTATAAATAGATGTTCTAAATAAATTGACTAAAGATAGTTTGGTATTATTTATCTTGATTCACAATAAATAAAGTTGTTGTTATTTTAAAATGAAACTTTTTCAAGTTAATATTATATTGTGTCAATCATAATATTAGATTTTCATGGAACTTCATGGAATTAATAATTTTGCAATAAAAAGATACAGAAACTTTGCTTTAGCAGTAACTTCTTTATAGTGATCAGATTTATCTCTTGACAGTGTTCTCTAAAATAAAATAGATTTTATTCACCACTTAAATTAATACATTATCCATGACACACTTTTCAGTTTTTTGAAAAATTCTTATATTTCTTAATGTATTTTAAAATATAAGTTTTATTTTCATTGATGAATGTTTTTGGGTCAATTCATAAATCACATTTTTCGTTTTACTTACTTACTTAATTTATTTATTTTTGGTTTCGAATTTATCTTTATGAAATTAATTTATTTCAAATACAATTTAAAAAATCCCAGGTTTGAAACCCGGTCGCGTACGTCGGAGTAGCCTTCTGGAGTTTTTCATGGTTTTCTCCGAAACATGTGTTAATATGGGCTAAGAACCCATAGAATTACCCCACGGAGAGCACTTCTCCCCAGGTCTAGAACCCTAGTGCAGTCAATTGGTCTTACCCACAAAACCACACACACACACACACATATATATGTATATATGAAAAACTAATTGCTCTCTCAATATATAAAATGAAGCGATAATCGTTTCAACATTAAATCAATCTTTCTAGTTAATTTGCAATGTTAAAATGAAACCGAAACTTACTATTTAACTCAAATAATCACTCCGTCTGTCTACACCCGAATACTTTTAATACGGTGATTATTTACAGGAAGTATTTACATGGTTTCAAAATGATTAGGAAAAGTACTGTAAATCAGCACCTTCTGTGCTATTAATACATAAACGTAAATACAGAACACTTTGTTCTATCATAATTTATGTGAATCCGTCTGACTACACACTTTAACGACGACTGACTGTTTTTTTCTTGAATTTTTTTTTTTTTTCCTGTTCACTACTATTGCCATTCTGCAGCGACAAACAATGAAGCGGTGAAGTTGTAGTTGTTATTTTCTAGAAGTGGGAAAGTTGAGGTATTTATTCTTCGCATATATATATTGCATAATTAATTACTTCCCCACCAGATAACACCCTCTTACTGTGTTGGTTTTGATGATAGAGAATGTAATATATGTTATGAAACTTTATTCAACTAACAAAATATATTTTCAACTAATTAATTAAATATATTTTCTTAGTCATGAGAATAAAATTTGGATTTTAATGAAAGTTTATTTTGTTTGAAAACCTCATTATTTAACAGTTTAGTTTTACTATTTTCTTTTTCATTTTCTTTACATTTATTTAAAAGTTGAAATGTAACTCAAATTTCTTCTCCTTGCTAAATTATATTTATCTTCTGAGAGCCTATTTTTAAATTTCCATTATCTTTCTATAAATTACGGAAATTTAGGAGAAATATTTCATGAAGATAAAAGACGGTAATCATACTTACCGTTCGGATGAAGAATTGTCATGAAAATTTTATCATTTTAAGATTTTGGATCATTATGGATGTAGACAATTGAAGAAAGTCCTTAATGATAACGTTTATAAGAATTCCATATTTAGAAATGTCTAATGGGGGAAATAGTTATAAATGGAAATGTACAATTTGTGAAATGGTATTTAAATTGATTCATGAATCATATTTTAATATTTCTGTAGGAGATTTAATGTAAAGTTATATTTTTCTCTGTATAAAATTTTCTCACCGCACTGTACGGAAAGCCATGTTTTCTATTTTGAATAGAAAAAGCTGTAAAAATATTTCACAATTTCAGGTTTTGGATTTTATACATATTTCAGTTAAAGAATAAATTTTCAATAAATTTCAAAAATTTTATTTGAATAAAAAATACTCACAGTTATTAAAACAACAAAAATTTCTGTGAATAATAATTATCTGTTAAAGAAATGATTTGCTTTTTTTTTTTTATTTTTTTTTATTTTTAATTTCTCCTTAAAAAAAAAAAAAAAAAAGAAAAAAAAAAAAGGTAGAACACGAAATAATACATATTTTACAAAAATTTGTCTTTGATAACGATATACTGCAAAGTTTCATAAAAAGTTTCTCTTTCTGCGATAAAAAAACTTCATTAAATATTTGAATTAACCATTTTCTTGTACCTCAAGAACTTTACTATTAACGTCTTTTTCAGCAAATCCATATTTTCATAAAACACTGGATTACAG
>CAWVNO010000577.1:71782-94782 GCA_963930645.1 Salticus scenicus | reverse complement strand
GTATGGAAATAGGTAAAAAAAAAAACCTTGAAAAATTTAGCATTAAATAAGAATTTTCTTTTCTAGTGGATAACTTTGATCTTATCTGCTTATCAGGATCATATGAATTTTTTTCAACACCCGAGTATAGTTGAACATGTTCTGCTTTATCATTAGCAGTAGGAAAAGAAATCTGTTATTAGAAAAAATACTGACTATGTTGAAAATAAAACATATATATATACATATATATTTCAATTTTTAAAGTATTCGACATTTTTTTATTCAATTAAAGTTTTAAAAATTTTAATTATATTTCATATAATTATATTTTTGTTTCTTGTATGCCCCAACTGTAGCTTAATAAAATTCATATAAAATCTTATAGAAAATTTTAGAAAATCCCCGTCAGTTCTAAAAATTTATTTTAAAGCGGACAATACCTAATCTCGCCGGCAGCCTGGACCCATGTTATTCTATGGGAAAATCTGTTTACATAATTACTCATTACCTAATGAATATTTTTTAATTCTGTTTTCACATTTAGAAAATTCATAAACGTTCAATTAGTACTTGTTTTCCAGAAATTGATTTTTTAAAATTTTAGTATTTCATTTTGCGACTAGAAAATAAGAAAAATGCATTTTGTGAAAAATCGCATTTTTGAAATCAAAATTAAAATGTAAAAACATAAAAAAATGAATTTTTCAAAAAGAGTACTCATTTAACGGTTATGAATTTTCTGACTGCGAAAGCAAAATTAAAAAATATACATTAGGTAATGTGTAATTGTCGCAACAAATTTTCCATAGAATAACATTGTCCACGGCTGTTCGCAGGATTAGGTATTGTCCCCTCTTAAGTAAGTAAAACATGATAGTGATCAGAATGACCTGAAAAACAAAAATCACAATTCCTGACGGAATTAATTTTTTTTAATTAATTTTTTATTTAAAATAAATTATAAATTAAAAATAGGAATCTTATTTTTTTTTATGGTGTATGGTGATATGATGCGCACTGAAAAATTTTATCTGAATTTACTAATATATTTCAAATTTTATTACTGATTTCTTCGCACTTGCTAGAAAAACGCATGTTTATTATAAAATACAATAAAACTTTTAGTACGCTTACAGACAAATCTTATGGGGACGAATTTTCGATTTTTCCATTACCCCCAATCCCCCTCTTCGCCACCCCAATAACATCCCCTACATTCAAGGTCGTAGAATTGGAAAGTTGAAAGAAAATCCTTCTTCTAGACATGGATTAGGAGAGTCTATAGGATATATAACGAACGTTACGGAAAGGTAGTAATTTTCATCTTACATATAGAGGGCTACCAGATCTCGAGAATCCACCAATCAGCGCGTCAATCAGCGCGTTTGTTTAAATTTGTAGCGGTTCATTGGTCGTTCTCGGAAATCGGATGATGACAGAAGCCGAAGGGGCGGGCTTCCACTTTCTTTCGATAAGTTTCAAAGATACTACACCAGGCGGCGATCGGATCGTTTTCCTCTACGCGGCTGAATTAATGCGGAAAAGAAAGCTCCGTTTTCCGCGCTGGCTGCCCTATCTCGTTTATTATCCTATAGATTCTCTTAATCCGTTCTTGTAGAGAAACGAGAAAGGAAAGAAAAACGATATGTTTTGTAAGATCGTAATTCGTAATGTGGCGGTCGTTTTAAAAGCTGTAATATTTTATACAGATCCCGTGCTAAAAGTATCTACACTGTAGAAGAAGTAAGAATCCATAAATATATATTCTTCATTTGCAATAAGAATATTTAATTTCATGCGATGTCATTCTAATTTAAATAAGTAAACATTCTGATATCGATGGGAATTCATAAGCCTTGTTTTTGAGAATTCCGTGATTTTGCGGCCTGTGGTGGAAATGGAAAGAAATTGCTGGCTGTGAGTTGAATGTTTCTGTAGGCTAGTTATTATTTATTGAAAAATGTTAGCTGCATAAAAGTTTACCTGACGTTTCCTTTTCTTTCCCTAAATTACATTAAGTCTGATGCTTAGGTAAACAAAGAGGTATTAAAAAGTATGTCGTTATTATTATTATTATTGTTATTATTATTATTATGAAGCATGTGTTTGATATTTATATAATCTTCTAAAAAAAAGTATTGTATTACGTAATTGTGTGAAACTGATAGATGAAATTTATTTTATTTCTATTGCGTTTTACTCTTATGAATGCAATACAACGCGGTATGAACATTATCGTTCTGCATAATCATAATATAAAAGAAAAAAGTCAAGACAGTCGATTTTATGAGTCTATTAAAAGTAATAATAAAAAATAAAAAGATAATTTTTGAAAAGATATGATCATAAATGTATACGTCATACTTCTTTGATTGAAGTTTTGAAAAACAATATAAATATTACTTTCTTTTAATGAATTTTAAGACATTATTATTCATCAATTGCAGAAATATTGAATATACAAAACATAAAACAAAAAAGCTTTTACTTGATATACATACTACATTACCAGGAAAAAAAAAAAAAATCTTGTTAGAATGATAAAGATTATTGATGACAATAAAAGACAATTAATAAATATCATTTTCTTTCAATGAGTTAGAATATTATTGATTGATTAAAGAATTATAAATACATAAAATACCTACTGAAAATTTTATTACTGTTATTATTATTATTGTTATTATTAAACTTCAGTTTTATTAAAATTTTTAAAATAAAATTTTTAGGTGGAATATACTGAATTTTATGAAAAATGCGGATTTTTTACCGAATGCTGTGTGTGACAAATTATATTGCAAAACAAATTTTCTTTTCACAATCAAATTTTTAAAGTTTCGATTTTTGGAGTTGAAAATTATTCATAAAAAGTGATTACGTATATTTAATTATTTGTTTTGACTTATTGAAAACGAAAATATTTAAAAAAAAAAATAATAATAAAAAAAAAAATAACTTATTATGCCTAAAAGTTTATGTAAAAATATTGGTATATGTATAAGGTTAGTAATTTTTATTTATTTATTTATTTATTTTTTTAAATTCTCATTTTTTTTTTTTTTTTTTTTTTTTTTTTTTTTGTGTGTGTGTGTGTGTTTATTTATTTTCTATATGCACAAAAACATGTATGGTGTACTTAGCATTAAGCTTTACAGAGTGCACAAAAACATGAAAACTACAATTAGAAAATGCAGAAATTGCTTTTTAGGTTGTGTTTAAACTTTTAAATATTTTTTAATTTCCTTTAAGAATGACTATTACTTATTTAGTCTGTCTTTATTCCAGTCCGCTTATTTTTTCTATTGTTAAAAACTTAATTCAATTAACTCAACAAACCAAGGGTAAATATGATAAAGTATAACTATATTTTCTATACGCTCGGGTATGATCCCAGGTCGTACTCGTAGGCCTAGCCGTTCTAAGTTTTTTATTTATTTTTTATTTTATTTTTTTTCGAAAATCGCGTGCATATCGTAAAATATTTTACAGAAATAATTCCTCAATATGTTTTAATCAAATTATATAAAATAAAAAAATAATACAGCGTTCGGTAGGTTTTGTCCTGTTTAATAAATGTACAAAATCGGTTGAAAGATGCAGCTTTGTATATCAAATTAAAAATCCAGACAGGTAGAACGACAAATATCTGTCTATTTACCATCACCCCCCAATCTCTCTCTCTCTCTCTATATATATATATATATATATATATTATATATATATATATATATATACACATACATACATGTAATTTTTCCATGAATATAATAAAAAGAATGAGAACGAAAACTATATATACATTTATATATAAGCCAGTAAAAAGCAAAAGACAATTAGAAAAGAAACGGAAAATAGAATATGAAAAAGAAAAGAGAAAAAAATGAAAGCATAACAATTATCAACACGTCGTAATAAATTTATTATTGTTTATTTATTTATAAAAACAGAGATCGTGATTTTGATATCGTTAAAAATTTGTATGGAGTAAAAAAAAAAAAAAAAAAAAAAAAAAAAAAAATTACATTTAAAAACTAGCAAAGACAGAATATTTAGCAGTTCGTAAAAATGAGTAAATAAATAAATAAATAAAAAGTTACATAATACAAACTAAATGATGCAATAAAATCAATTGCTAGAGATAATTTGTTGAGATCAATTTAATCCATTTCATACCTCTTAAATTAAATGAGAAAATCAAATCAAATGTGTGAATCAAAGAATTAATATCATCTTAAGTTGCAAAAATTAAAACACTGTGTGTAAAATAAAAGGAAAAAAAAATAGTATAACACTGAAAATTTAATTATGATTAAAAATTATACTGATTTCACTTTAACAACCGACAAAGATTATATTGAAGGAATATTATATGCATATTGTATATGTATTTATTATAAAACCTTAAATTCGAGTTAATAGTTTTAGCTGCATGATACACAATAGGTCTGATCAGATATAAGAAAAAGCTTCTGTGAACTTCGGAAGCAATACAAATCACGCCGACAGTGCGATAAATGCGAGTACAAGAGTGAATACTTTCTTAGCAACACTAACCGAGTGTTGCTTGAAATTGCTAGCGACAAAAATCGCCTCGTCTAATAAGGGTTGTTAAATAAGGGTAACCTATGCCTTAAATTACGAATAAATGAATGATAAGAAAATTTTATTTTTCCGACTGAGTGAAAATAAGTCGGAAAATAAAATTTCCTTAAATATGATTTTCTTCCAATCAGTTGATTGTGATTTTAATAAAAATTGTATTTCTTTCTCCCATTGTTTAATGGTGTTTTCCTTTACCTGCGGCTTATTTCTGTTGAGCTATCTACATGATAGACGAGATGTTTCTGCCTAAAGGTTGTCTGAGTGTAGTAATGCTGACCGGTTGTCGGCCTGGATATCTCAATTGGTAGAGCTTTGACCTTGTAAGTCAAAGATCCGAGGTTCGACTCCCGGTCCAGGCATTATTTTCACTCAGTCGGAAAAATAAAATTTCATTAAATATGATTTTCTTCCAATCAGTTGATTGTGATTTTAATAAAAATGATTGATAGTATTAATTACATTTAAGTATGTGTCCTCCATTATTTCACTATCTCCATAGCTAAAATAAAAAATAAAATCAATTAAGGATAAATTTCACATAAAATTGTACGGGAATGATATTGGTCGCAGGTAATGCGATGTAAGAACTACTCCATTTTCAATGATCAGTGTTTCTTTTTTATCGACCTAATTTCGAAACTATAAATGACGAATGACAGGAAAAATGTCCTATCATGCATTGTAATCTTTGTTGTTTATCTCTTACTTATTCAAAATATTTTTTGGATATTTCGTATTAATATTCAATGTCACTATATTAACATATTTTTAATAGGAAAATGTTAGGCTTATAGTTATCTGTGTAGTATTTTAATTTTTAAAATAACAATATGCACAGTCAATGTCTATCTCATTAAAAATAGTGACGCATGATATATTTACTTATTCTTTATTCCATAAGTAAAGAAGCATTTTTGAATTATATGGTTAAATTTTATTAAAGCTATGAAGTTGCTCTCTGCCACACCAGTAATTTTTCTCTGTTTCACTTATCATTCTTGTCAATTCTATAATTATAGTGTAAGTTTATATACCGTACATATAGTACATTTATTTATAGTATACGTTATTTAAGATGTTTGTTAACACTATAATAACAAATATTTTTTTATAGCATCGTCCTATAACTAAACATCTATTTTCAGTGAGGCAATTTTCAACTGTTTATTGTATTTTAAAAATAAGAAAGCCTAATGTTCTTTATATTATAACTTCAAAAAAAAAAAAAAAAAAGAAAAAAGAAATGATTATAACTTCAGTTTGTCTGTCTGTCTGAACGCTCTATTTACTATAAACATATCTGTAATACTTTGAAATTCATATTTATATTATTTATGTTCGTTATAGTAAGTTCTCTATTGAAATCATTATAAATACCAGTAATATCTAGAGAACAGAGGCATACAAAATTATACAAAACTATTACTGTTTAAAATGGGCTTATTTTTAGTTTCTTTTAATACTTCTGTAAAGTAGAAAACATGCTGAAATTAACGTTTATTTAAATTTGATGTACTAAGCATGTTTACTATAGAATTGTGCAGGATTAATATTAATAATTATTTTACACGGCCTCATAAAATATTTAGAAACATTTTCAGATTAAAATTAAAATAGCTCGAAGAGCATTTTTAGTTGTAATAAGAGATTTTTTTCCAATAAATGAGAATGTTGTTTATCATTTAATTTTGTGTGGTCTATCCGTCTAATTGTCTGTTTCTTCGTCTGTCTGTTTGAAATCTAAGGAAAGAAAATATCATTAGAGTATTTTAAAACTTGTATATATTGTTTAAGTTCACCGTAGCATGTTCTCTATAAAAATTGTAAAAATTGCATGACTACTATACGTATATAAGGACATCCAAAAGTATTTCGATGCAACGTGTAATGTAAGAGGTATTTATTTAAAGCATATTTTAATACTTTAAATTGAAAATTTTAAAATGAAATTGCACTGTAAATGAAAACGTCTTAAATTCAGTTAATAAAGTGTCTTAAACGGATGGTCATTTTTTAAGCGAAAAAAATATGTCTTACTTTTTAAGACAACTTCCTGCATCTGAAATTAAGACACTACAAATGTCTTAAAACACCGCCATGTTAGGCTTAAAAAATCTGCCATTTTAAAAGCCTTTTTAATAAATAAATAAATAAATAAAGGTGGCGTATGATTCTGCTTTTCTGTTTAAAATGTATTTTAGAATTATCTAGAGCACTAATAAAACATAATAATTATTAAAACAAAAAACAAAAAAAAAACACTACCTGTCCCTGGAGTTGAACTCACTATCTTCAGTACTACAGAGTAGCATACTTCCCGATCACGCCACGACATCACGCAGAGAGTTTTGATAATATACACTTTAATATTCGCGAAATAAATTATAGTGTTATAATATAATCAGTATTTTTTTTTCTTAAAACTATTGAGATTAAATCTAAAGCTCTATATATATTAATTCTATTAAGTTTTATGTGTAAAAGCTTAGAATATCGTAAAATATAAACGAATAATATATCAAAACCTCAGACTGTGATGTTTTGAAAACGATTTCTTTTTATAAACTGCTATTTGAAAGAAAGAAAAAAAAATGCATATGATTATGAAAAAACCAGAAAAGTTTTGTTTTACTTCCAGGTACAGGTAAAAATGTTTTAAAAAAGAAAGAGTTAAATCGAAAAAGATTTAAAAAAAAAAAAAAAAAAAGGCAGCTATTTACAAATTGTGTAAGATTAGTTTTAAATTCACTTTCTTGGCTACAAGTTATTCTTCGCTACAAGTTCATCTGACTTTTTTTTCATTCAATTAAATGAACGAGCTTTAAATAAAAAGTAACATTTTTTATTTACATATTTATTTATTTTGTAATCAAATTATTTTTGCTCCGAATTTTTTTTTTTTTTAATTAAGTATTTCAAGCATAATTCCACGCAAATAAGATAACGACATTTAACATTTATGCATATTTGCTATGTTAAATATAAAACTTTTCTAATAAGTTTATTTAAATTTCACAAATAAACGTTTTAAATAACGCGATTTTTGTAATTTATTTTATTATTTTAAGCTTTATTAAAAAAAAAAAAAAAAAAAAAAAAAAAAAAAAACTGTAGATAGCATGTTTAATTGAATAAAAGTAATATAAGTATTATAAGTATAAAAGTAAATATAAGTATTTTTATCTATTATTAAAATGAAATTTGATATATTTAAATTATTTATTTAAGGGAATTGAAGAAATCTAAAGCTAGAAGTAAAATCAGAGTGATTAGCCTTTCTCACTTGACATGATTTTCAGAAAAATCTCACAAATAAAAATACTAAAAAATTTTATTTATTTATTTAAAAAAAGATAAAAAGAGACAGAGAGATTTAATTTTTTGATATTTGCATTATAATTTGAATTTAAAAAAAAAAAAAAAAAAAAAAAAAAAAAATTCGCTGCTAGTTAAAAAATTCTTAAAAGTAATCATCATTGTTTTAAAATAGTATCTTGATATGGAAAAAAAAAAAAAAAAAAAAAAAAAAAAAAAACGAGGCGACGAAGATGATTTTGATTTTCATTGATAGATGGCGCCACTAATAATAATTAACGATGAAATGTGAAATGATTTATTTTAAATGTCTTACTTTAAGACATATTTCTTTTTTAAGTCACTTTATATAAGTGCATTTGCCCCACCAGTTTATTAAGACACAAAAGTGTCTTAAATTAAGATAACTATTATGTCTTCACTTCATATTAAGACATTTACATGTCTGAAATGTATTTTCAGACATTTTTTTGTCTTACTTTAAGACACCTTTATTTGCAGTGTGTTTGTTTGTTTATTGATAACGCATATACATCAGATTTTTATCCTTGATTCGAAGTCCGCTTGTAAATCTTCGTCAGATAAAGACAGATAACACATGACAGAACTGCAATACGAAGAATTAGAAAAAACACCCAGGGCCAGCACGGGGATCGTACCCGCTCTCCTACGCTGGAAGGCGATTAGCACTGTGGTGACATAACCACTCGTCCACGGAGCACAAATTTATACCTCTACAATTAAAATTTAATAGAATTAATACATATTGAGCTTTAGGCCCGAGTGTCTGCTGCAGTGTATAGGCCGGTCGCTAAAAACATTAAAAAAAATTCCCAAACTTAATCTGGAACCGAACGAACCCGCCCGGTGTTTCCCGGGCCCATGATACCTTAAATGAACCTTAACTTTGTATGAATTTACATATTTAAGTCGATTTTGTTTGAATTTCTATCTTTTAATGAAAGCTTCACAAAAAAATAATCAGCTGTAACAAAATAATTGCCTCGAATCGAACAAAACTCTGCTTTGTGACCCCGGTGCCTGCGGCAATGCATACACGGATTGCTAATAACATGAAAAATTTCCCCAAAATTAACCTGGAACCGAATGAACCTGACCGGCGTTGCCCGGTTCCATGATAATAACCATAAATGATCTTTAAATTTATATGATTTTATATCTTTAACTAGATTTTGTTTAAATTTCTATTTTTAAATGAAAGAATCGTGAAAAAAGTAATCAGCTGTAACAAAAACATTACCTTGAACCAAACGAAACTCTTCCTTGTGACACCCGGTGCCTGCGGCAGCGCATATGCGGGCCGTTAATAACGTAAAAAAATTTCTAAAAGATAAACTGGAACGGAACGAAACCGATCGGCGTTGCCCGGGCCCATGATAATAACCTTAAATGAACTTTAAATTTGTATGACATTATATCTTTAACTCGATTTTGTTTGAATTTCTGTTTTTAAATGAAAGCATCGCGAAAAAAATAATCACCTATAACAAAAAAATACCTCAAACCGAACGTAACTTGGGCTCGTGACCCCGGTGCCTACGGCAGCGCATATGCGGACCGCTAATAACATGAAAAAATTCTCGAAATTTAACCTTGAACCGAATGAACCTCTGACTCGCGTTTCCGCTATCTGTGGCTGCGCCACCGTATAGCAGGCATTCTAAGCACGCACTGCAAAATCCACTTTCCTCCACCGGGGGCGCAGTATGCTGCATACGAACATCATCAATCGCCTTGATTTTCCAAGACCTTTCAAATAAGGTGTCACATGGTGGTGTCAACTGAAAAATCCTTTATTAGTTTCACTTTCCACCACCAAGGGCCGCAGTGTGTTCTGTACGAACATCACCAACGGTCAGGAAATACCAAGACCTTTAAAATAAGGTGTAACATGATGTGGTCTACAACAAAATCACTTAGTTACATTTTCCCCACCAGGGGGCGCACTAAGTTGTATACGAACATCCCCAATCGACACGAAATTTCAAGACCTTTAAAATGAGGTGTTACATGTGTGGGTCTAGAACGGATTTCCCCCCTCAAACTAATTTTCCCTTTCCCCTCCCCAAAATCTATTTCCCCCCCCCCTTCCCACCTTTAAAATCAAAAATTCTAAATTCGCAGAAAGGGATTTTTTAGTATTTGAGTCTAGTCACCTCATGTACAATTTCTTCACCGTGAAGTCATTTGGAGCTGAGTTATGCTCGCCAACGTGTGTTTAACCCCTGCCCCCCCAGGGGAGAACCGTTGGACTTTTTTTATTTTTCTCTTTTCATAACATATCTACAGACCAAGACCTTTTATTAGACACTTCAACCAAATTTTTACACCTAGCCGCACTCTCAATTTAGTGGAGACAGGCAAAAACACGTTTCAAATTAATATATAGATTTGTGGTATTGTTGTTTCAAAGGGTATATAGGATCACAAAATATTGACTTATTATTTGTTTACATTCTTTATTCCTGAAATAAAACGAAAATATAGAAAAAAAAATGTCTTGAAAGTTTTATTTCTGCATAGTTAAAAACAAAATATATTTTTAAAGTGGTATGAATACTTTCAAGTTTGAACAATGTGACTGTTAAGTGCAGTTGGAAAATGTTCTTAATCTACATCAGCCATACCATATTTCTTTTTTGTATTTAACTAATTTTACTGAAGATAAAATATAGTTCTATTGAAATTATATTAACTATTTAGAGATCGTCTGGGGAAAATGGAAAGAAGGAGGCTGTAAATACTATTAAAATTATGCTCAGTGGATATACGAGAAATATAAATCACAAGGTTTCCATTTAAATATAAAATTGCTCCCGAAAGTGCATTAAAGACGATGATTTTTGCTGTATTTCCGGGAGAAAAGAATTTCAGCTACAGTCGGCAGCAAAATTATTCGTTCGTTAGAAAAAAATTCCTATATAAAAAAAGTACACATAATAATATTTTGTTAAATAAATCCTTGTCAAATCTAGGGCCCCTTAAATAAAATATATAAAGGCCGACGCATCGCCACCATTTTTTTTTTTTTTTTTCTTCAGAAGAGGGCAGCATTCCCGCTTGACGACCTTATAGTTTTCTTGTGATTTTAAGAAATCTTGATCTAAAGCTACGATCGGTCAACAAAAGCAATGAGCAACAATAATATTCCTAAAAGCACATTATTTTTCACATTACATTATCAGGATATCCTGTGGGATGTACTGGAAATGAAATGTGTTATTAGGGCTGTTTCTGTTTCTTATACAAAATGTTGCCAAAACTCAAATGCACAGTAATAAAAGGTCTTCTTAAATCACTTTATCAATATTAATATAAATAATATGATTAAAATGACACATTTTTCTGTATTCATACATTAACACATGTCAGAAATACAAAGGGAAATATCAGTAAATATAAGTAATATTGTTTTATTATTCTCAAGTTATCTTATGGATATCTGAACATTTTATGTTCTTTTCTTGAGTGATTATAGCAGTTTATCGTTAAAAAAAAAAATCTCATATCATACTTTATTTAGCTAAAACTATGAAATATAATGAAAGGAGTACTCTAAAGTTACACAAACGATAAAAATAATGACTGCCGTTTATTTATCAGAGGAACGTGCTAGGTACATGTGGCAACCCTAAGGCAACAAAATGCCTGATGCGCCAGCTCGTATATATAGGAGCCTAAGTCAAATGATGTTCTTAGTCAGACTAAAAACATGATTCGACAAGGATTTATTTAACAAAACAGTAATAAGTGTACTTTTTTGTATAGGAATTTTTGCTAGCGCTCGAATAATTTTGCTGCCGACTGTAATCTATTTCTGCTAAAAGTTGTAAATTGAAAGATAAGCATATTTAGTTGCATGTTCACGTGAATCCCAAGATGAAACAAAGGCAAAGTAAGCAGTCAATTGAAATAATATTAAACGAATTTTAATAATTTTTAGGGATGATCATTGTTAATGGAAAAGTTATTATTTATTAATGTACTACTATTGAAAATTTTAATGAATTTCTCTTCCTGTATCACTGTCTTTCTATTTTGTCAAAATAATTAGAAAGAAAAGAAATATAAGGGGGTATTCTGGTCTAGAAATTTAAAAAAAAAAAGAACTTCTCAAGAGCTGAATTATGAGAAGGAGGAAGGCCCAATGTATGGATCTGGGATCGCCGATTGATGCAAAGTGAGTATAACATATTATTTTCAGAGTTATTCCATTAGAATTGTTTCCTAAACTTTAAACGCGTTTTTCTCGAAACTACTTATTTTGAGGTGGTTGACATAATATTTCAAGTTCTACTGAACCCATTGCTTTTAAATTTGGTATATATCTTGTTTATACAACTCTCTATCGCGTCTGCCTTGGATTTTAAAAAATTTTGATTTTCAATATTTTTAAAAAATTTGAAAATGTCGAAAAAAGTCGGGTAAAAATTTTTTTTTTTTTCAAGTCGACGCCATTTTGTCATTTTTTTTTTTTTTAATGGTCAACCCGATAGCGACATCTTTATTAATGAAGAATTTGTTTGATTTTTTTGTTTTAGATCACTACAAGGGTTGAAATCATGTCAACCAGGACGCACCGTTTTTTTTGAAGCCCCCACTCCATCGGCCTGTATCTCGGCGAATTTTTTTTTTTTTTTTTTTTTTTTTGTGATTTTTTTTTTTACATTCTCAAAATGTCAATAAAAAACATATAAAAAAATGGATAGTAAAAATGTTTTTCATTTTTTTTTTTTTATCTTACTTTAGAAAATGCCTAAAATTCAGGCTTCTAGACTAGAATACCCCCTAAATACAGACATTTGACCTCCCTGGAAATGGGCAAAATTGTAATTTTGATTTCACTATATAAATTTTAGAATGTACTACAGTAATTAGATGCAACTATACATTTAAAATAATTTTTATAATTATTATAAATGGTCTTCACTTTTATGTCGTTTTTATTTAAAGGAAAATAAAAGACATAGAAATCCATAATTATGCATTTTGAAATGCAAGAATGATGCTGATTTAAGGAAAAAAAACTAAAAAATAAAGCTCAATGAACGGTGCATCCGAAAGCAGCAGTCAGAATGTAAATATAATAATTCAATTAATCAAATATAATAATACAAATATAATAATACAATTAATCAATATCGTAAAATTTTCCATCTAATTTTTAACTTAATTGCCAATTTTTAAGAGCTAGCAATTATTAATTTATTGTTATGATGTGAATTACTTTTATTAAAATCGCTAGCATTAAAACAAGTAAGTTTTCTTGTAGTCACAATTTAGATTCACTGTATTTGAAGAAAGTTTATCCTGTATTAAAAAATTAGAAAATTTTTTAAATACATTCAGTCAAAATTCATGCTTTTATCTTTTGTCTTTGATGACACCCGTAGTAATGTACATGACATCCTCGAACTACTTATTGTATTTTCTTGTAAAATCGCTACAGCAGTGACCAAGCGGTTCTGCACTCAAAGCTAGTAGACGGGAAATTCTGGGTTCGATTTTAAGTTGTTCTCGATTAACTAGTCGTGCGAAGTTTACCGTCGTTTTCTCCGAAACTCGCGTAAATACATATTAGAACTCTTTAAAATAACCCCCACAGTGAGCATTGGCCTAGTACACTAGAGTAGTCAATCGGCCTTATCCCATGCAATTACACCTTTTTTGTAAAATTAATATTTTATGCTTTTATATTAGTTTTGCTTATATTAATTAGCAATTAATTTCTAAAAATGGTGCGGAAGGTTCATAACTAAAAAACTGAAATATATATATATATATATATATATATATATTAACCGTTTCATACAGATTTTTATTCACTAAAACAAAAACTAATTGAAAAAAATTGTATCATATCAACTCATATTTTTTGATAAATTTTTGGTAGGACCATAGAATCTGGTAACATATATTGTTGAATATTAAAACCATATTCATTAATTATTTCTTACTTTATTCATATGATTAAGTTAAAAAATATATATGTTACCGATAAAATGCAAAAATCAGTTAATGTGCAGATTAGCTAGGTAATCTGCACATTAACTAGGGTAATCCGTTAAAGTGCGAAATTTTTTTTTCATTCCTCAAATTACTTAGGTAATGTGCGAATTACCTAGATAATCTGCACATTGCCGACTAGACACTCGTTAATCTGCCAATTACCTACGAGGCACTCGTTAAATTGAAAATAGGATCTTTGGTGAACATTTCTGTACGCTTAAATTAAATGTTGTTTATTTATTTTTCGATATCTAAAGAATCAAGTTAATTCAATCGAACAATAATTACGTTAGTTGATAGAATCAATCATCAATCAACTGAAAAACTACAATACAAACAATCAAGCGGTTTAAAATATTATTGCAATTAAGGGAATTGGTATAATGTTTTCTATTTATTTTTCGATATCTAAAGGATCACGTTAATACAATCAAGCAAACAACAAATTAGTTGATAGATTTGAATCATCAATCAATTGAAAATCTACAATACAGAGAAACAAACGTTTTAAAATATTATTATGATTAAGGAAATGAATTTGCGAATTATATGAAACAATTATGCATACTTATAAGTGCAATCTAAAGATTGGTGACACTTTGAATTGCATAGCAATTAAATTCTGTACGGGAGATTCAGAGAAAGCCACGGAAAACCCAGAACACCTTTATTCCAATATCTCCAATTCTAATTACAACTAAATTACTTATAATACGTCATTCGAAATATATTTTAATGTAATTTTATTGCAAACTTTTAAACAGATGTAAGCCTTTAAGTTCAGTACGGGAGTTTCAGAGAAAACCACAGAAAACCTTGAACACGTTTATTCTTTTTTATTTTGCAAACTTTCAAATTCTGATAATCCGGTCACATTTCATATAAACGATTTTTAACACTACTTATTCTGAAATTACGCAAGTTAAGGAGAAAAAATTGAAAAGTCCGCCACAAATCTTTTTTAAACAATTTTTATATTACTTTTGTATATCAGCTTCTATTTAACAGTACTTCATAAGTAAAATATCATTTTGAAATTTATTTGAATTGGAATTGAAGAGTACATGTTGCAAATCTCTGGTCGCAAGAAGCCGTTTTAGTTTTGTTACAGTTAAAATTTTCAAAGCTAGTTGCACTATGGGCGAGCAAGCTATTGAAAGTTTTAAAACGGGAATAAGACGCAGTAGACGCCACCGTGAGGGTCTTTTATACGGTCAGAATTTCCAAAGACTATAACACGATGAGCGAACAGGCTATTTCAGATACGGAAACGGGAAGTGGGCATCGCAGGCGCTACCGACCGGGAATTTACTACAGTTAAAAAAGCAAAGCCCCGGTTCGGGAACGAACCAAATTCCGAATGCGGAAATTTTTTTTAAATCAAACTCAAAATGTACAAAACTCGGCCTGAAGGTGCCTGCGTGCCAATAGATCAAAGTTTGTTAATGAAACCATTTTTTAATTCATGAAATCAATGAATTTAGTGAATCAACGAAGGCTTTTCTCGCTTCGCTGGTCTCTATATTTAAAGGAAACCCTTATCTATATAGCTTTACAAACAAAAATAAAATTTAAAGAAATCATGAAATTGCTTTAAAGCCCGTATTGGTTTCCCGTTGGTTTATGTTATTATTATTATTATTATTACTATTATTTTGTTTGATTGTTTCTTTTCTTTTCGTTTTCCTTCCCTATTCATATTTACTGAATTCGATTCTTTGTTTTTCAATGTCACGTGGTTGAGCAGACAATTTTTTTATTTATTTAACGATCAGTTATATTTCCATTAATTTTTGGAACTCTCGTGCAACTTTATAGAAATTGTTTTTTTACTCCCTTTACAATTTTCATTTTTTCATGTGCATGAGTAAAATGTTTTATAATTTTTATTTTTCGCGTGAAAGCATAATTCATTTTATATTTGGGGGGGGAAAATGTATATTATTATTATTATTATTTTTTAAGCAGTAATTAAAATTTTAAATGTCTACATATAAAGGTTAAACCTGTTAAAAAGTATAAACCTGTTAAAAGTATACTTTTAACAGGTACTATTTTCACATTTTAATTAATTTTTAAAAATTGAATCCAAATTTCGTTACAATCAACGTACCAAATGAAAGGGACATTTTTTCTGAATCCGTCGGTTTAATTAACTTATCGATCAGACAATTAGATTTTATTAAATTAACTAAAATATGAAAAGCTGGGGACAATCTTTTAAATTAACTAAAGTATGGAAAGCTGGTAGCAACAACACACAGACAAACAGAAGAAAATCTCTCTTAGCCAATCAACTTGCGTCCAGCCATGGACTTACAGGAACAAACTCCCTTAGCCATTTATATATGGAGAGATAAGCTCTTGCAGGTCCTGAAACAGCACCGCAGGCGCCACCGAGTGGGAGTTTCGTTCGGTCGGATTTTTCAAGGATCGCAAACCAGCTGGTCGTTGAAAGCGGCTAGTCTAATATAATAAAAGGAAAGGTCTGTCTGTCTGTCTGTCGGTCAGTCTGTCTGTTCTTCTATACGTTCAGCCCTATTGAACGCAGAACTACAAGAATTGACATACGGATGCTCAGGAGCCTTCCCGAGGGTCTCCTGAAAACATAATTTAAAAATTTTATATAGTTTCGGAGATATAAATTAAAATGTCGACCTATATCTAATCAAAAAGCGATCTCAGTGACTGAGAATTCAGCGCGACTGCATACAAACTAAATAAATATTTTAATGGAGTTAAAAACAGAAAAAGTGGAAAATAAATTAGAAATATTAGATCGATCGTTACAAATTCGGTACCAAATGAAAGGGGCGATTTTTCTGAATCTAAGAGTGCAAGCGGCTTATCGATACAATAATAAGATTTTTTAAAATTAACTAAAGTGTGAAATTTTGGTGGTATCATCATTTCAACTGCCAGACGACTGTCTGCAATGAAAAAGGAAATATTGTAACCTATTAAGATGTCACGTGTTTTATAGTGGGGAGAAAGATTGCAATTTTCAAACTTTTTCAAATTTTCGTTCACGTTACATTTAAATTAATATTCGGCCTAGACAGCATATTATAAAGCTATAGTTCAATTTTTGTGAAAATATGTGAATAAGCAAAAAAATTACATTTTCATTGGGAATTATATGTATTACGACTGATGTGAACAAAAGATAATGTAAGATTAAGTTTTCTTTTATATTTTGCAGTATTTTAAATTCAGATATGCCGTTGGAATTTCGTAATATTTGGTTTTAACGCCTGATAATTAGTTGTGAATATTTTTGAAAGTGTAGAATTATTAAGAAGGGCTTGAGAGGGGATGGGGGGGAGGGGCAAAAAAAAGAAAAAGAGTTACAGCGTTTGAAATTAGTATTATTAGGTTTAAAGGCAAGATAAATCGATTGCGGATATTTTCAAGTATAATATTATTAGGAAGGACGGAAAGGCGGGAGGAGCGAAGGGGCATAAATGTAGAAAAAGAACGAGAATTTCGGAGAAAACAACGAAAAACCCAGAACGCCTTTATTATTTTAAATTTTGCAGAGTTTCGAATTCTGATACTCCGTTCACATTTCATACTAAGGATTTTTAACAGTATTTACGCAAATTTCCGTGAAACCCACAAAAAAGACAGACATAAATCGTTTTATAACAGTATTTCTAATATCTTTGTATCTCAGCTTCTAATTAGCATAATTTCAAAAGTAATATGTCGTTTTAAAACTTATCTGAATTGGATTTCAAGAATACACGTCGCAAATCTATGACGCTTTAATATCATAAAATTTCAATATCTTCAATTCTAATTATGATCAAATTACTAATATAGGGTAGATAGCCGCCACCGAGTTAGAGGTTTGCCCCGATAATAATTTTCAAGGGTGGTTTTCACGAGGAACGAATAGATTGTTTCATATCGTGAAACGCAAAAGGGCATCGCAGTCGCCACAGAGCAGATATTTTCATGAATTAGAATTTTCAAAGGTTATTTCCACTATGAGCAAGCAAAACGTTGTAGGCTCTAAAATAGGAAGAAGGTGCCACAGGCACCCCCGAGCGGAAGTTTAATCTGATGAGATTTTCCAAGGATCGCTTGCACGGTGAATGAACAAGTTGTTTAGATCATGAAACGGGAATACGGCGAGGCAGGCGCTACTAAGCGGAAATTTGCTATAAGGTCATTGTGCCTAAATGCGACGTGATTTTTGGTAAGTTTATCGCATTTAGGAAACTTATGACATTTTAGTAAACAAATAATTATGAAAAGAAAGAAAAAATGGTTGAATATTATACTCATAGTTCTAAACTAGTGTTTTGAGTCATTTTTTTTCAAGATATTAAAAAAATATCAGTAATTTATGAAAATATAAACCAGCGTCGCATTTAGGAAATTTTTGTCGCATTTAAGGTACTATATCCTAAATGCGATGTTCAAACTCCCTAAATGCGAAAATGCATTTAATGCATGGGAGTTACTTTAATGTTATTAACACTTTCCAAAGAAGGTTGAAAACTGTTATTAACACATTCCAACAAGGTTGAAAAGTGTCTATGACTTCGGTTTGTCTGTCTGTCTGTCTGTCCGTCTGTATGTCTGTCCGTCCGTCTGTCTGTCCGCGCTCTAACTCCCGTAAATATTTATGGAATTTCTTGAAACTGATATATGTTATTCAAGATTACTATTGGACGTTCCCTATTGAAAATGGAGTTCATAGCTCTACTAGTTTGTGTACAGGGACACCCGAAAGTATTTCAAAGCATTGTGTTCTATGAGAGGTATTTTTACAAACCATATTTTCTTACCTTTACTGTAGACATATCTTAATGAAATTGCAATATGTTATTAAAGTTTACTATAGGATGTTTTCTGTATAAAATGGAGGAAATATCACCATCGGTTTATGTACAGGAACACTCAAAAGTATTCCAAAGCATCGCGTTCTATGAGAGATATTTCTATAAATCAAATTTTAATAACTTTACTTTCCACGAAGTTTTTGGAAATTTAAATATGGTATTTATATGCACAAAAGAATGCTTTGCACAGAATATAGCATGATTAGCATTAGATTTACAGGGCGGCACAAAAATATCCAGTTACATTGACAGCTATTTAAAAAAATGGCTAGAATTGTACTTCCGTTTACGTTAAGCGTTTTTAACACATTTTAATATTTTTTAAGGGTGAATATGATACCTCTACTGGTTTGTGTACAGGGACACCCGAAAGTATTTCAAAGCATTGTGTTCTATGAGAGGTATTTCTATAAACCATATTTTCATACCTTTATTGTAGACATATTTCAATGAAATTGAAATATGTTATTCAAGGTCACTATCGGGCGTTCCCTATTGAAAATGGAGTTTATACCTCTACTGGTTTGTGCACAGGACACCCAAAAGCATTCGAAAGCATTGTGTTCTATGAGAGGTATTTCTATAAACCATATTTTCATACCTTTACTGTAGACGTATCTTAATGAAATTGAAATATGTTATTCAAATTCCCTGTTGGATGTTTCCTGTATAAAATGGAGGAAATACCACCACCGACTTATATAGAGGGACACTCAAAAGTATTCCAAAGCATTGCGTTCTATTAGAGATATTTCTATAAATCAAATTTTAATAACTTTACTTTCCACGAAGTTTTTGGAAATTTAAATATGGTATTTGTATGCACAAAATAATGTTTTGCACAGAATATAGCATGATTAGCATTAGATTTACAGGGTGGCACAAAAATATTCAGTTACATTAAGAGCTATTTAAAAAAAATGGCTAGAATTGTACTTTCGTTTACGTTAAGCGTTTTTAACACATTCTAACATTTTTTAAGGGTGAATATGATTTCAGTTTTGTGTATCTGCCTGTCCGCCTATTTGTCTGCCTGTCTGTCTGACCGAGCTCTAAATCTCATAAATATTTATGGAATTTCTTCAAAGTGATATATGTTATTCAAGTTCACTATCGGATGTTACCTATTTAAAATGGAGTTTATACCTATACTCGTTTGTGTACACGGACCCCCGGAAGCATTTCAAAGCATTGTGTTCTATAAGAGGTATTTCTATTGGTTTTACTGTAGACATATCTCAATTAAATTGAAATATGTTATTCAAGTTCACTACTGGATGTTTCCTGTATATAATGGCGGAAATACCACCACCGATTTATGTACAGGGACAGTTAAAAGTATTCCAAAGCATTGCGTTCTATGAGAGATATTTCTATAAATCAAATTTTAATAACCTTACTTTCCACGAAGTTTTAGGAAATTGAAATATGTTATTTATATGCAGAAAAAAATGCTTTGCATAGATTACAGCATGATTAGCATTAGGTTTACAGGGTGACACAAAAATATCCATTTATATTAAGAGCTACTGATAAAACAATTCTAGAATTGCAATTTCGTTTACATTAAGCGTTTTTAACACTTTCTAACATTTTTAAGTGGGAATATGATTTCAGTTTGTGTATCTGTCCATCTGTCTGTCCGTCTGTCTGACCGCGCTCTAACTCCTGTAAATATTTATGGAATTTCTCAAAACTGATATATTTTACTGATGTTCACTATCGGATGTTCCATATTGAAAATGGAGTGAATATCTCTTTTGGTTTGTGTACAGGGACACCCAAAAGCATTCGAAAGCATTGTGTTTTATGAGTGTTATTTTTATAAACATTATCCCTATAGAATGTTCCCCATTCAAAACGACATTAATAGGTCCTGTACAACTAGTTTGTTTACAGGGACAACAACAACAACAACAAATGCCAATGCATTACGGTTTAGGACAGAATTTTTTGAAAGTTAAGTCTTTCTACTGCAAAAATCATAAAAATATTGAAATGTATTGTTAATATTCTAAAATAATGTTTTGTATAGAATGTGGTATGATTAACTTTCTGATTTAAAGGGCTACACTAAAATATTCAGAGAGATAAAAAGCTGTAATTATAATTTAATGGCTGCATTTTATTTTGCGTTAAGCCTTTTTAACTCTTTCCAAAATGCCTAAGAGTAATTTTAAAATCAATTAGTCTATCTGTATATTTTTCAGTCCTTCTGTCTGTTGTGTGATAACGTTGTAAAGTTTGCGTTGACGCAAACTCCATCTTAACTTAATTAGATCACTAAATGGATAAGTAAGAGAACACAAGACTTGAAATTAACAATAACTAAAGTTTATTAGAGCATATTAATGGGGAGAGTGGCCTGGCAATTAAACTAGCTCAGTCAGTGTATTACTCAATCAAAATATATATATCAACAATTAAATTAGATTATCTTAAATATCTCACCCCAGCAAGCAATTGAAGATGTAGCGACGGTTGCACTCGTAACTCTACTGCTGCGACTTCACTTTCGATCAGAGGATTCCCTACAGATCGAAATTCACTTTCACGAGCGCTAGCAAATACTCGTACTAACACTCATCATGACTCTTTCCTCACTCCTCTAAATTTCTACTACTCAATATTCGCCAAAATAAGACTTTCAACAATCCACTATAATACTCCAATATCCACACTATAATATGCTCCGACATCCACTATAATATCCTCCAACATCCACTATAATATCCTCCAACATCCACTCCCATCTACTAAAACCATCGCCATTTTGTACTTCTTCCTACATCCTCCTCTCTCTTCATTTCAATCCGTCCTTTTAAAATCACTTCTAATTTATCTAACATTCAAAATCTAAGTCTTTCATTGCAGCACCCTGCCGACACAAAGCTAACTCGACCTCAACTTTCGCCGAGTCACTGGCGACGAAGCGATTTTAACCGTCCCCACTTTCTACTTTGCTGGATCCAGCTTAATTAAAACAACTGTGGTGACGTTCTGACGTCTCAACCTCACAACGTAGGCAAAGAATATTAAAAGTTATTCGATACAACAATTACGTACAGTTGGAAGGTGTTACTAATCAATGAGTACTGCATGATTTTTCTTTCTTGTTTAAGTCTTAACGTGTTTTCAATTTCTGTATCTTTGTGCCCGAATCTCCATTTGTCTATCTGTCCGTGTACCGCACTTAGCGTCCGGAAATATTTTCTGAATTTGTAAAAAAATATATGTGTTGTTCATATTCACTATTGAATGTTCCCAAATAAAAAGGGCATTAATAGGTACTGTACAACATGTTTATGTACAAGAACGCGCAAAAAATGCCAATGCGTTGCATTTTAGGACATACATTTTTATAATTTACATTTAAAGAACTTTCATACTGTACTTTCAACTGTAAAATCATAAAGAAATTGGCATTTATTGTTAATTTGCTAAAATAATGTTTTGTATAAAATATGATTTTATTAACCTTCAAATTTACAGGGCTACACTGAAATTTTCAGATAGATTAAGGGCTGGAATTACAATCGAAGGGCGACGGTTTCTTTTGTGTTAAGCATTTTTAACACTTTCAAACAGTGTTTAAGAATGATTAGGAATTCAATTAGTCTGTCTGTATGCCTTTCAGAACTACTGTTTGTTTGTTGTGTGATAACGTAGGTACAGAACTTTCAAAGTTATAAGATACAACAATTACGTGCAGTTGGAAAGTGTTAATAATCATTGCGTAATGCATGATTTTTCGTTCTTTTTTTATAGTTTATAAAATACTTAATACCGCATAACTATTTCAAGATAAAATTCTTTGTAACTCTATGTGCAACTCTGCCTTTAACAGTGTGTGTAACTCTTCCTTTATATTAACAGTGTGTGGAACTTTGTGTCTAAATCTGCTGTTTGTTAACAGTGTGTAACTCTTCTTTTTTTTTAACAGTGTGTGTGTAATTCTGTGTGTATTGCTGAACTTTTCTAACAGTGTACGTAACGCTATGTGAAATTGTCACTGTGTGTGCAACCCTGTATGCAATTAACAGTGTGTGTGTAGCTCTTCTTTCTTATTAACAGTGTGTGTAACTCCATGTGTAATTTTGTTTTTTATTAACAGTTTTTTTTTAACATTGTGTGTGTAACACTGTGTGTATCGCTGATTTTTAGCAAAAAACATGTGTGATTTTACTTATGTGTAACTAACAGTGTGCGTAACCCTGT
>CAWVNO010000577.1:47582-71582 GCA_963930645.1 Salticus scenicus | reverse complement strand
ACGTAATTAAATGTGTGTGTGCAACTCTGCCTTCTTATTAACTCTGTGTGTGTAACTCTGTGTGTAACTCTTTATTAACAGCGCCTTTTTATTAACAGTGCATGTGACTCTGTGTATAATTCTGCCTTTTTATTAGCAGTGTGTGTAATTCAATGTTCTTTTTTTTTTTTTTTTTGAACAATGTGTGTAACTTTGAGTGTATCACTGATTTTTTGCTGTGTATAATTCCGCCTTTTTATTAACAGTGTGTGTAACTCCGTATGTAAATCTCTTTTTTTTTTTTGACAATGTGTGTAACGCTGTGTGTAACGCTAATTTTTTGCTAACAGTGTGTGTGTAACTCTGCATTTTTATTAACAGTTTGAGTGTAATTGTGTGTGTAACTCTGCATTTTTATTAACAGTTTGTGTGTAATTGTGTGTGTAACTTTGCCTTTTTATAACAGAGTGTGTAATTCCGTGTTTAACTCTTCTTTTCTGAGTAGTGTATGTGTAACTCTGATTCCATGAATATTTACGGGAGATAGAGCACGGACAGACAGACAAACCTAAGTCATTAACACTTTTCAACTTTATTGGAAAGTGTTAAAAACATTTAGAAAGTGATAAAAACGCTTATTGTAAACGAAAATGCAATTCAAGCTATTTTCCAACAATACCTCTTAATGTTTCTGAATATTTTTGTGTGGCCCTGTAAATATAATGCTAATAATATTGTATTTTATGGAAGGCATTCTTTTGTGCATATGAATAATATACATATATATATATATATATATATATATAGATAGATAGATATAGATATATATATATATTTACGACTTGTGCAAAGTAAAATCATTAAAATTTGGTGCTTAGAAATACCTTCCATAGAACGCAATGCTTTTAAATACTTTCGGATGTCCCTGTATACAAACCAGTGATGGTATTTACTTCAATTTACATGGGGAATATCCGGCAGTGGACTTAAATAATATATTTCAATTTCATTAAAATTTGTTTAAAGTAAACGTATCAAAATACGGTTTATAGAAATATCTATCATGGAACACAGTGCTTTGGAAAATTTTGGGTGTCCCTGTAGACAAATCAGAAGAGGAATTCCCTCCATTTTCAATAGGGAACATCCGATAGTGAACTTGAATACGATATATCAGCTTCAAGAAATTCCATGAAAATTTACAGGAGTTCGACTGCGGACAGACAGACAAACCGAAGTCATTGACACTTTTCAATCTTGCTGGAAAGTGTTAAAAAAAGAATGAAAAATCATGCAGTACACACTGGTTATTAATACTCTCCAACTGTACGTGCTTGTTGTATCGTATAACTTTCAATATTCTTTGCCTGCATTATCAAACAAAGCAGAGAAGCACAGAAAAATATACAGATTGACTAATTCAATTTAAAACCGCTCTCAGACATCGTTGAAGAACGTTAAAAAGGCTTAATTCAAAAGAAAATCCAGCCGTCAGATTATAATTGATCCCTTAATGTATTTGAATATTTTAGTGTAGTCCTATAAATCTGAGAGTTGATCATATCATATTCTATACAAAACATTATTTTAGAATATTAAAATACATTTCAATTTATTTATAATTTTTACAGTAGAAAGTTATTTAGATGTGATTTATAACAATGTCTGTACTAAAACGCAAAGCATTGGAAGTTCCCTGTGCACAAACACGTTGTGTGGGACATATTAATGGCATTTTAAATAGGAAACATTTCATAGTGAACTTTAATAACATATATCAATTTTTCAAAATTCTGAAAATATTTGAGAACTCTTGGGACGAGAGCCAGATAGAAAGACAGACAATCGGACAGAAAGATAACCAAATTAAAATCATATTCGTGCTTAAAAATTGTTAGAAAGTGTTAAAAATGCTTATTGTAAAAGAAAATGCAATTACAGCAAATTTTTATTAATAGCTCATAATGTAACTTAATATTTTTATGTGGCCCTGTAAGATTAATACTAATCATACTGTATTTATTAAAAAAAAGCATTCATTTTTGCATATGAATAACATTTTTCAATTTCATTAAGATTTGTGCAAAATAAAGTTATTAAAATTTGGTTTCCAGAAATACCTTTCATACAACGCAATACTTGTAAGTCTCCCTGTACACAAAACAGTGGTAATGTTTTCTCCATTTCACATAAGAAACATCCGATAGCGAACTTGAATAACATATTTCAATTTCATTAAGATTTGTGTAAAGTAACGGTATTAAAATATGGTTTATAGAAATGCCTCTCATAGAAAAAAAAAATAGTTTGCAGTACTTTCCGATGCCCCTGTACACAAACCCGTAGAGGTATTCACTCCATTTTTTATAGGGGACATCCGATAGTGAACTTGAAAAACATATATTAGCTTCAAGATATTCCATAAATATTTACCGGAGGTAGAGCGCCGAAAGACAGAGAGATGGGCAGACAAACAGATACACAGATACACAAATTGAAATTATATTCACACTTAAAAATTGTTAGAAAATGTTAAAAACGCTTAATGTAAACAAAAGTGCAATTCCAGCAAACTTTTCTTAATAGCTCTTTATGTATCTGAATATTTTTTTGTTGCTCTGTAAAACTAATACTAAACATACTATATTCTATAGAAAGCAGTCTTTTGTGCATATGAATAACACATTTCAGTTTCATTAAGCTTTGTGGAAAGCAAAGTTATCAAAATTTGGTTTATAGAAATACTTCTCATATAAACGCAATGCTTTGGTATGCTTTCAAGTGTCTCTGTGCCCAAACCAGTGGTGGTATTTACTCCATTTAATATATAAAACATCCGATAGTGAACTTGAATGGCACTTCTCAATTTCATTAAGGTTTGTGTACAGTAAAGGTATTAAAATATGGTTTATAGAAATATCTCTCATAGAACACAATGCTTTGTAAAAGGTTTGGGTGCCTCTGTACACAAACCATTAGAGATATTAACTCCTTTTTCAATAGGGAACATCCGATAGTGAACTTAAATAACATATATCAGTTTCAAGAAATTACATAAAGTAATTATATTCACAGATGAAAATTGTTAGACAATGTTAAAAACGCTTAATGTAAACGAAATTGAAATTATAGCAAATTTTTATGAATAGCTCTTAATGTAACTGAATATTTTTGTGTGGCCCTGTAAATCTAATGCTAATCATGCTATATTCTATGCAAAGCATTCTTTTGTGCATATGAATAACATATTTCAATTTCATTAAACTTTGTGGAAAGTAAAGTTATTAAAATTTGGTTTATAGAAATACCTCTCATAGAACGCAATGCTTTGGAGAACTTTCGAGTGTCCCTGTGTACAAATTAGTGATAGTATTTATTCCATTTTATATATGAAACATCCGATAGTTAACTTGAATAACATGATTCAATTTCACTAAGATTTGTATACAGTTAAGGTATTAAATATGGTTTACAGCAATACCTCTCATAGAATACAGCGCTTTGGAATACTTTCGGGTGTCCTTACAGGAATTAGACCGCGGACAGACAGACAGACGGACAGAGGGACAGACAATTCTAAGTCACTTTTAAACCTTGTTGGAAAGTGTTAAAGAGGAAAAAATGCTTAAACTTCACTTAATATATCAACTGTAAAATTCGCCGCATTTAAGGGATAAAATTTGTCGCATTTAGGAAAATGGTTTAAACAGACCCTTAAATGCGATAAAAATTTTAAACCCCTCTTTTTAAAAAAATGTAGTATTTTTTTTTATTTTCTTCTGGTAGGTATGAAGGGTATTCAAGCACATGGCGTAACAGTGGTTATTTGATTTTGAAAGATGAAGGGATAAAATTACAGTTACTATTTGAAAATATTTTATCGCAATTAGGAAAAGACGTCGGAAAGCCATAATGGACAATGTTTAAGAAAAGAAGTAGAATTTTCTGCAAAAGAAAATTCTACTAGAAAAAACTTTTAAAATTTAATGAAAAGTTTCGCGAACTGTTCTTGAAATGTGTATGTTCCATTATGATTTATAAGTTTGTGATTTAAGCATTTAGATTTTCAGTAGAAGAACTTTGTCGCATTTATGGGTTATCGCATTTAGGCACAATGACCTTAGTTAGAATTCTCAATAAAGGTACTTGAACAATAAACGAATAAGCTGATGTAAGTCTTGAAATGAAAAGAAGGTGTCGTAGGCGCCACCGAGCTGGACTTTAATACGGTCAGATTTTTCAAGGATCGCCAACCAGCTGGTCGCCGAAGGTGACTAATGAGAAATAAAATTAACGGTGACACCAAACTAAAAGTGGAGGAAGAGGGGGGACGGAGAAGGGAAAGGAAATGAGAGGAACAAATTTTTGAACTTTAACGATACGAAAGTCGCTAATGTGCAGATTACCTAGTTAAAACGCGGAAAACTCTTGATTCCGCTCTTTAATGGATCACCCTAGTTAATCTGCAGATTGGCTAGGTAATCTGCACATTAACGGCTTTCGAGCTTTAATGGTAATATATACAAAATGGTATATAGGAGGGATAGAGTTAAGTGGGGAGAGGTGGCACGGGCGAAAATGAAAGCGTGGTCGGAGGGCAAGCAAATATAAGAAGAAAAGGATCCACAGGCCTGGCATTAAGCGTAAACACAGAATATAACATGAAGGAATTGTTTAATTATGAAAAATAATATGTTAAATTCAGTGTAAGAAAATCAGTGTTTTTTATTGTAATTTCCTCTTATTTTATAAAAAATCGTATTCGATGGGCAGAAATAGAAGTCATTTTTGAATTTACCATACTTCAAAATATAAAATTAAAATTTACCCCAAAAAATTTTATGCAGTTGCTATTTCTTTTACATCTGTATAATTAAAAATTGTAGATTTTTTTTCTTCTTCTTTTAAGAATCCTGAAGTACTGCAGACATGCTACATTGGGGATCAACCTTTTATGTGCGTGCCAAATCCAGTAAGTATTCCATTTTACGCATTTTTCATATTTACACAATTTCGAAAAACTTAAAATGTACTAGCTGGATTATCTCAGAATTTCCACGGCACGAAAAACATGTTATATCTCATATATTTCAGCGAAGGTTTTATTTAGAAAAAATAAATATATAAATAAATAAATAAATAGATCAGTACAAATTAAAAAGTGTTTGTGATCACTATGAAAACGATGCTTGAAGTTAAGTTGCAGTTACAAAATGTAATTTGGCCCTTTTTAATTAAATGTATACATTCTATGAGAGAAAAAATGTATATAAAAGATGATATTAAAGTTTAAAATAGTAATAATAATAATAATAAATAAAGTATTTTTTTTTTTTTTTTTTTACAACATGAAGGGTAATCGAAGCAAGTCAATATCAGCTCCTCACTCCTTAGGATTTACCCAAATTTTTATTTTAATCCAATTAATTTCAGTATTGTACACGTTGACAGAAAATGATTATGAATAGGACCTTTTATTTTTATTTATTTATTTATTTATTAGAAAAACTAAAATTTAGTTCACTCGATCTAAGACAACTTTTATAATTTCACTGTATTTACATGGGATTTTCATTTAGATAGCTCAACACATTTAGCTTGTAAATGATGCAAAAAATTCAAGAAATTTTTAACGCTTGAGCGATAGTAGTTAAAATTATTTAGTACAATTGCTGATAAATAATTATATATATATATATATATATATTGGTGTTTCTATGCAGAAATTTTTACCATATTTTTACAGCTACTTCTGTGATTATATGTTAGAAAAATACCGGTGACAAAAAAAGCGGACCTATTTCATTCTGAATATGTTGTCATTGTAACTGATATGTTATGCCAGTTTCATAAAAATAAGATTATATTTTGTTAATTATTTTGCATACTTTAATTAAACTCTTGTATTTTTTATATATCTATATAGAGATATATATATAGCCATGAATATGCGTGCTATTTAGATAAATGAATATAGATAAATGAGAGATGCCAACTACATAGTACAGTTACAATGGATTTCAAGCAGTATTTCTTTAAGAGTTCTCCCAAGCATTTTTTTTTTTTCTTTTGGTTTTTACTGTGTCCTTTTCTCTTTCCGGACATAACCTTTGCTGAAGTATATGTAGTTTGGGGACAGACTGAAATTCTCGCTCGCTTGCAATACTGTGATCACAAATCTGAAATTTGCGCTGGACAAGAAAGTTTCATTCAATCAAGTAACGCTATAGGGTGATAAAATAATGACGTTCGATTGCAAATTTGCCAATTCCGGTTTCTAATTTATCCATTATTTCGAACGATAAATCACAATGATTGTCTAGAGAGATATCTAACAGGTTTGTGTTTATGTTAACGATTTTTTTTTTTTTTTTTTAATAATTTCTTTGTTATTTTTTAGTTAACCATGTTGCAATATTCGATATGCACATTTAAAAAAACTTTCTAATCTGATACTTCTTTAAGTTCGAGATGCTAAAGAAGTGAGGAGATATTTTTAAAGTCAATAAATTTATAAACAATGCTTGTTTTAATTATTACGGAAAATCGTAATTAGAGATTTGGGAGATATAATGCAATCTGTATTTATTTTCATTATTATCTGTCATTTCATTACCTGTATTTATTTTCATTATTATCTGTCATTTCATTATAGGTATTTATTTTAATTATTATCTGTCATTTCATTATGTGTATTTATTTTATTAGATTTCTTAGTCATAAAAATAAAAATAAATATTTGCATTAATAAATATTCAATCGCTTGGATAATTCAATTAGTAAGTTTTATTGTAATTATATTACTATTCTTATAACTTTATCATTCATCCTAGAATCATTTATTTTAATGTAAACTGAATTTGAAAATATTTTGCTTTGATTTTTTAATTAAAAACAATCTTTAAACAAATTTTTATTTTCATAAATTTTTAATTATTTTTCTATTATTTTTTAAAGCATTGGTATGTTGGTAATAGATTTTAAAAAGAACTTAAAAAATTTAAAATACATATTAATAAGGCTTTTATTCTCTAAATCAACACTTTGGAGCTATTATTAAGAGACGTTAATGAAAGAATTATATAAAAAAATACTTGTGTTAATTAGTTTAACATACTAAAAACATAAATTATATTAAGCTAAATTAGCAGTGTTATAACTCGTTTGCAAACTTCAATTTGTAGTGACGACAGACACATAGAATAGTAATTATATGCTTGCAAATATTTGCATGCGAATAAGTATGGTTTTTCATGAAAATGTGTGATTTAGTCACGCACTGCGCCCTCTATCGACAAACAATTTATTTATTATTTTTCTTAAAAAAAAAAACTCTTATAGGAGAATAATTTTTTCGCAAACCGCGTTCAATTTTACCAATTCCTTCAATTTTTAAAATTAATTTTTAAAACGTCTACATACTTATGGGATATACGATATATATATATATAATTATTATTATTAATTCCAATTTAACTTATTAATTTGTATTTAAAAAAGCAGGTGTAATATTATCTAATTTTGTTAATTCATAAAACGTGAAACACAGCGTTGATCAAGGAATGAAACGGAATGAAAACTCCGAATTTATTTAGCAAAGTTTTAATTTATAATATTAAATTTTAACATAATTAACATTAATCTAGTTTTAATGGAGTGCATTCAATAGAAATTCAATAATTATCATTAAAGAATAAGTTACACTGTTATTGTTTAAATTAATGTGTTATCATTATTATTGTTATTATTACAGTTATTACTTATCTTTTTTAAATAAACCTAACACAATCTCAGTAATAACTATATACAGGATCTCTTCTTTATTTTAAATTCTGTAGTTAGAAAATAAATAAAGAATAAAATTTCTGTGATCTTTTTATAAAAAGACTTTAAACAAATAAAGTATTCTATTTAAAGTTTACATAAAAAAATATAATAATAATAATAATAACAATTTTAAAAAATCAACTATTTGAAAATTGACGCAGACTCTTTTAAATTTAACATGGATTTAATAGCAATACATATGTATGAAAAACACCTTAATATTCTGTTTCAACAAAAACGGTTGCCACAGTTACAGTTGAGACTTCACTTTAAAGACGTGTTTTCCTGTCTAGTTATATTCTTTAGCCTGTGAGTTTTTCTTTAGTTTGATCACTAATTTTTATCATTAACTTACTTTTTAGTTCCCCATCATACTATAGGTATGGGGAACTTAGGTAATCGTGAAAATTTTCGACCTCGGTTTTTTGACTTTTTTACACGTTTTCAGGTGTGAGGAATCCGAAAATGACAAAATTTCTATGGTGTCTCTCTGTAGGGTGTCTGTTAGTCTGTTAGTCTGTTAGTGTGTTAGTCTGTTAGTGGGTCAGTCCGTTAGTTTGTTAGTCTGTGTACACGATATCTCAAGAACAAATTGTCGCAGAGAGGTCAGATCAGTTTTAAAATATTACTTTCGACACTGGCAAGAACCCTATTCATTTGCAACATTCGAATTTAAAAACTTCGTAAGTTATTAGAAATTTACGATTTTCTTAACATGGGAGAATAGGACAAAAATTCACTTAAACGTGCATTAAATGGGCACTTTTTACTGTAAAACTGTCAGACCAGTTTTAAAATATCAGTTTTGATGCCGGAATGAACATCAGTAACTATAAATATGCTATTTTGAAAATTTCGCAAGTTATTGGAAATTTACGAATTTCTTAACATGGCAATATAGGGCAAAATTTCACATAAGCGCCAATTTTTAGAGATATTTTCATCCTAAAGATGTCAGACTACTTTTGAAATATTATTTAGGACACTGGCATGAATATTAATGACTATGAATTTTCCAATATAAAGATTTCGTAAGTTATTGGAAATTTACGAATTTCTTAACATGTCAAAATAGAGCAAAATTTCACATAAACGTCAATCTTGAGGGATATTTTCATCGTAAAGATGTCAAACCACTTTCGAAAGATTATTTAGGATACTGGCATGAATATAATAGACTATGATTTTTCCAATTTAAAAAAAAATTCGTAAGTTATTTGGAATTTACGATTTCCTTAACATGTCAGAATAAGGCAAAATTGAGCATAAATTTCCATTTTCAGGATCCTAAATACATTAGACAACTTCAAAATTACATTTATGTTATTTGTTTGAACATGATTGAATACAAATATTCTAATGGGAAAATTTCGTAAATTATTCGTAATTTACGATTTTATCAACATAGCGAAATTGTAAATTTTTCATATAAATATGAATTTTGAGGATTATTGCATTGGAAATAGTTGCATGAAAACTAAACAACGGAATTGACCCTGATAAAATAAATTAATAGATTAGAATAAGATAAATATATCGAAGTGAGCGGTGGATAGCCTATTAGGCGGGGATTTTGTTCTGTCACTGTATCAAGCTTTGGTCAAATTCATTTTTTTTTTTTAACATGATTATAATGTCTCGCACTAGAAATTTATGTGAACATAAATATGGTGGGGAACTGAGCAGAGTCCACCTATGCCAACTAGTTTATAAACAGCATAAGACAAAATCATGATTCAACAAATACAGTCGAACCTTGTTAACGTGAACACTGTTAACGTGAATTACTTTTAACATGAACTGTTACCACAGTCCCCATCAAAATGAAGATTAGTTTAGTTAAAGGAAGATTAGCTACTGATAGCATGAAATACTGATAACATGAACGGGTTTTTTATCCCTCTTGAGATTCACGTTAACGAGGTTCGACTGTTTTTATTAGATGCAGATCTTTTAAATACGAATTATTGCTAGCGCTTCAATAATTTTACTGCTGACTGTACGAAATTGGCGATTGTCTGAATTTCACCTCTAAAGGTCATCGGAAAGAAAATCCATCCCAATTTTGACTTTCCGTAGAGGGGATTACTGGTCATATGCAAAGGTGCAGTGGTGAAAGCGGAGATTTAATCTACATAACATGATATATAAAACTTAAGATGAACTTGCCTAACAAGAAATACATTTTTCCATGAATTACACATTATATATTTAAATTTTGTTTCTTTTTTCTTCCTTTGAAAAGAAAATTACATAGTACACATGTCTCTCAATTCCTTAGAAAAATATTGTGCTCACTTTAGAAACTTTGAAAACCATTCAAGCGGGCGTCTCTTAAATTTAGTGTATCAAAAGGACCATCCCCACTAGTGTTACAGTAAACGGCAGTCTCATTCAGTGTACAGCGATTTCCCCTTCATCTAGAAGCATTGTAAATAACGGATTGGGAACGTTAATATTTAATTTGTTTGTACTTAATAGAAGTATTATTTTGTCTTCATAAAAGAATTATTTTGCGTAATCAAAATTCGTTGTCGTTTCGGAAAAATTTTGCAATTTGCTGACAAAAAATACAGCGACCACGAACGTGAAAATAAATTTATAAATCTTATTTCTAAAATATTAAAAGTTTATATATTTCACTTTTTTTTTTAATATTCATGTGATACAAATTTGTCATAATATTTCTATAATAACTGTACTTTATTCCATGCAACTATTTTTTCAGGCTAATGCTACACGAGACTGTTTTGACGAGGGTTGTAAAGATTTCACAGATAAGGTAATTTACAAATACAATTTTTGTATATTTACGCGATCCTTTCATTATACTCACGGGAAGTATGAATCAGTAAAATTGCTATTGAAACCAAACCAAGCTTAACCCTTTATCTACTGCAATTTTTTTCGTGCAATATTTTTTTTTGAGTCACTACATCGAAAATTAAGGGATATACATAAATAAAATACTCATCGTTGGGAAATTTAATCCGTTAGAGCTAATTAATTAAATTGGTACTTTAAAGTACCGTCAGTACACGGAGGACTAAAACATTCTCATAATACAAAAAGCCCGTATGACTTTTTTTAATGCAGTTTTAACTCTGAAAAATGTTAATAACGAGCGAACACTAATATCTTACAGCACAAAAAAAATTTATTTTTGAAAATTACAAGTTTTTTAAAATTTACTTACTTTTTTGACACATATAAGCAGGTTCTACACATAAACTTAAATTTGATGATATTCAAAGAAACAATTTTTCTTTTCATTAATACGCAAAAATACATTACAAATTGTGCATTTTGAGTGAGGTTTCGATTGAATGTTTTTTAAAGCCCAAAATTCACAACAACCCCGATTCGAAACAAAAGTTGGCCAATGGCATCCACGATTTTCTAAGCAGATATCTTTACAAACAGACATGTTCCCTTTCCTCCTCTTGTTTGCACAGAAAACTTGCTCATTGCCATTAGATTTGGGTCTTCCTTTTCGTTTAGGTTGCGATTTTGATTTTGTTAGCAGTCCTTTGGTTGTGCAACGCCTATATTCCAAAGAAGATATGCTTTCTTGCTACCCTTTATATGCTATATATGCAGCTAAATGTTCAAATGTGGTATCCATAAACTCAGATTTTTATGGGTAAAATGGGAATTTTGGTCTGGACACCTCTTTTTTTTCCATTGCCTGTTCACTCTTGATTTACTGCATCCTGGGGTAAAAAAAACTTTATTTTTTGAACATGAACTACTGCACCCTGGGTCTTGTTCAGTCTCTTGATCGTCTTCTTCAGAATCTGACGAAAATTCTAGCAGATTATTTGCTAGGACTACTTCATCTGAAGAATCATCTGTTAGTGCACAACTGCTTTCAGATGGTAGGCTCTGTAATAAATACGAAGCCTCTTGAATTCTGAGCTTCATTTTTCCAGACATTATAAGAAAAGAAAAAAAAAAGTAATAGCATCTTGAAAACCTTCTATTACTGTTAAATCTCAGTTACACACAAAGAAATTAAAATGTTGGTAATTTTTGAATAAAGAATAGATATTTCATTTAGTTGTGTGGCAAAAAAAATCAAGCTCTGATAAAAATTTTACAACTTTTTGAAAACGTTAAAAAAAGTAAAAAAAGCGAAATATATAAGTAAAACTAAAAAGAAATGCCAAAAAAGCATAACCCTGTTACAGTTTAGTAATGTCACTACAGAACAATGAAATACAATAACAAACTACCTGGACGAAAAGTAAACATGAAGTGCTTTCTCTCACATCCAGTGTACTGACGGTACTTATAAGTACCACAAAGTTAATCAACTGTAAAATCAATTATATACACTTTGCACTTAAAATAAACAGTCAAATCGTTTTCTGAGGTCTTAACTAACATATAAAAAAATAAGGAACTTAACCTTTGACTTTAACTACTTTTGCGGAACAAAAATGACAAACTTGGCAATCCGATTATAATGGCAGCTGCAAACGCAACTTCAGTTTCAAAACTATTCGCCTTCCCAGCTAAAATACTCATCATAGAACCTGTGCTGCCATGTATCCTGGAAGAATGGAATTAAAAGAGTGTTCCTGCTACGTATCGTCAGAATATTCCTAAAAATGATTATTCTATGTAATTTTGAAGTGGGTGGTACTTATAAGTACCGTCAGTAGATAAAGGGTTAAATTATAGAGCATGGTCGAAAACATTGTGTACCGTACAAATTTGCTGCAACAACTTCCATGGGGTGAGATATGCCCTCTATTAGTTTTAGTTATTTCTATAAAAGACAACAAAACACGCAGCGTAGTGTGAACGGATGGTGCAGTGCTATCGTGCTTGGCTTCGGCTGCGGAGGTCGTGGGATTGAGTCCCCGCAAGGGCGTTTTGTATTCATTTTTTTATTTTATTTCAACTGAAATATTTATTTTTGACATTTTTAATTAAATTAAATCATTATTTTAAGAGAAAATATTAATTACATTAAAACAAGTTTTTTTTTTTTTTTTTTTTTTTTTTTTTTTTACTTTTTTCAGCGCGGACAATTTAATATATATATATTTTTATTTTTAACCAAATTATTTATTTATTTATTAAATTTAAAGAAATTAAATTTAGATATGATTTTGTTAATGGTTACATTCAGATAAAAATTTGTTAATGATTGTTTTATATAAATTATATTTTTTAACGACGACATTAATAGCAAGAGTTAATCATCTGCTCTCAATTGTATTACTTATTCAGGCAATTTTTTGCATGAAAAATTCTGAATGATGAACAGTTGTTGCTTAACTATTCGACGTCGCATTTAACTTTTTTTTCAAATATTTCATTAAACAACTGTCAAATTTCATGGTGTCAGAAGAACTGACAATAGTATTGAAGACAATGACAAAATTTATCAAAATGATTTTGCTAATTTATAATTAATTCACATCTAAAAAAAATTCAAAATCTGGGTAAATATGAATTTTGCAAATCAAGCAATCTCGACGAAAAGCCAAATATTTAACAAAATGTTCGTGATGAATAATAATTGACGGTAAACAAAATCGAAATTCAAATAATTGTGATCAATCTTTTTATATTTCTTGTTCTAATTGTGAAAAATACTTATGGTTTCATGATTCTTCTACTTTTAATCATAATTGGTATAAATTATAAACTATATTCGTAGTTTTAAACATAGTTTTCTTTTTTAGAAAAAAAAAATTATAAAAATGTATTTCTTAAATTCATTCTCAATACTTTATTAATTGGAATACTCAAAAAAAAAAAAAAAAAAAAAAAAAAATCTTAATGAAATAAATATTTTATCTTAAGCGGGACTCGATCCCAGGACCTCCTTATCCGAAGTCAAGCATGCTAGCACTGCGCCATCCGTTCACTCAACTATGCGTATTTTGTTGGCTTTTATAGAAATAACTAAAACTAATAGGGGGCATATTTCGCCCCCATGGGGGTTGTTGCTGCAAATTTGTATTGTACCCTATGTTTTCGACCATGCTCTTTAGCATTTTTACTGATTCATACTTCCCTTGTTAGTGAGATGTCCAAAATCATTAAACGCAATATCGAACAAAATGCGACAAAGTGGGGGTCGGAAATGTAATTTAAATGAATTAAAGAAATATTTATAAATATATTAAATAAAAATAATTTTTATTCAAGCATTAAGCATAAAATTTACTTTATTAAGGCATTCATATCATGTAAATAATATATAGAAAATAAAATTTCTTTGCATGGAAAATAAAACTTTAACACAGAATTTTTCATAAAGTTTCATATTTTTTCATAAAGTCTGAAAGTTTTGTATATGTTCATACAAAGTAATAGAATAATTTCGAAATGTGTCCAAACAGCATTTTTTGACTGTTTAAATATCTGTTCTTTTGTAAGTTGTTGTGTCTAAAAATGTAGAAGTTCTTTTTGCGTTACTGAAAATTCCATACATTTTACTTTATAAAATGATTAATTTATATATTGCCATTTTTTTTTTCTTTTTTTATGTAAGTATAAAGAAATTCAAATTTTCAAAATATTGTATTTCACATAATCATATTTTCTGAGAATTATAAATTAAATCAAATAAAAAATTAAAACGATTCAGTACGTCTTAAAATTATATAATTTATGTATGCAGAAAATGTTAAAAGTATATTTTAAACTGTTCTATTATATTAAATTGCTCAATTATTAAATAGGTTATTCCAAGGTGAATAGTTAAGCTAATTAGTTGATTTTATAATTAGATTAAATGCTGCAAATTGAAACGTCTTTCCAGTCTTGCAGTATTACAGCATGTTTAGAAAATCAAAGACCACAAAATTTATCTTAAATACTAGAGTTTAACTTAATTTCTGATTATCTTTGTAAAAATTAACATTTGTGCGAAATGTAAAACGTTTTCGTCCTCATAAAGTAATTAACTGCCAAAACAGTTTTTCTAAAACCTACATTCCTACAATGTTATATTTAGAGATTTTAAAAATTAAGAGTCAACTTACTAGGCCTAGAGTCTCACTTACCTAGAGCTCATTACTCAATAATAATAATATTAATCTCAAATTAATAAGTGTTGGCTTGTGTCCCCCACTTAGCATTTGTGTAAAGGTAGTAGTAAGTCAAAGAGTTTTGTACCTTCCATATGACAGGAAATACTGCACCAGCCTCTTGCGTCTTGCCACCTGCTACTTGAAACACTGAGCTGAAGAACAACTGGAGGAAATGCTAGACCGGTTTTTGTAGAGCTCACGGAGTATTATTTAAATAATACTTCGTGGTAGAGCTCCTATAATACAGGCTGACGCATGAACGGCCATTTTTACGCTTCAGAAGAACTGGAACTGAAACGTGTTACTAGCTTGGCGTCATTATCATTGTTACGGCGCAATTATTTGACTGGTTTAAAAAATGTCGATTGAATATCGTGATCACCTTAAGAAGGTAAAATGTAACACATTCCTGTGTTAGAGCACTTTTTCTAATAGAGTTCAAGAAATATAAGAATGTTAATCAGCAATTAATGGATAATCATGCTTTTTTTTTTTTTTATTATTATTATTCTTCTGTTTTACTAAATTTGAGATTCTTTTAGAAGAAACAATGTGTGAAAAAAAAAAAAAAAGATAAAGGAGATAATAAAGAATTACAGAAGAAGAAGAAGCAAAAAAAACTTTCATCATACAACTAAAGAACAAATGAAAACGTTTCCATTAACTCGATTTAAGCAGTTTAAAGGTAATTTTTGAATAATAAATATCGCCATTAAAATATTACATCACTATATATATATTTTTATTTTTTTTATGTTATTCGAGAAAATATATCAAAATTTAAATAGATCTTAAAGCTTTTGAAAAAACAATTAATTTACGTATCTAATCCCATTTTCGATTCATGAAATAATTTTATGTCATTTATTATTATACATACCATCATTAAAAATAAATAATAAGTAAATTATTATTGTAAGAAATTACGTTTTTTGAAGTACTTACTATTTTTGTCATTGACTGGTATCTAACATGTCATTTTATTTTATTTTAATAAAGAATTACCATATATTTTACTCCCGCATTATACCACATAAAAAACTTCCTTAATTAAAAGCTAGAATATTGTGGCTATCATAAAACTTTCTTCTGTATCATTCTATAAATCAGATTATATTATGCTATCATCATTCTATAAATCTCAATAACAGTGCCATTTACTGATTGGCATCTACAAAAGTCAATCATAGCTTCTCGCAATAAAGATGTTGGAGTTTGATGCAATTTTAATCAACAGATGCTTAGATATAGTCATGTGGGAAATCATACAACGTGAGTAAAAGCACCGCCATCTATCGGCCGATTACACCCAAATGAAGTCAACATTCGTTTTCATAATGGCTATCCCACATGTCAGGTTTGATGAATTTATATATGCTATAGTATAGATATTGAGATTTGGCCTTCCTACTCTCCGAGTAAATTGCAGCACAGTGACGCTACCTGTCGGTCGATATACACCCAAGTTTAAACAGTGTAGTGCTTAAAAATGGTCCTCTTACATACTAAGTTTAGTTCATGGGGAACATTTGGGTACACAACATTAACATCATTTACCCTTCTCGTTCATGGGGAAAGTTGCTACATAGCCAGCGCTACGTATAGGCTGATTTGTACCTAAACTGAGCAAGCATGTTTCATAACGACTCTCTAGCATATTAAGTTTTGTTCAATTATACACTATGTAAGCTGAAATATAGCCTTCTCTTAAATGGAAGAAATTGCAATATATAAGGCACCTGTAAGACGATTTGCACCAAAAGTTGATAGGCACTAATTTTATGTCAAGATGCAACTGTATATAAATATATGTGAAATTCTGATAATACACACACAGGGAAATTTGCATAAGAGGCCACCTACCATACAATGAAAAATTATCCTTTAAGAAAGGTGGCTTTTTAATAGGGGTTGACAAAATTTTTAATTTATGTAACAGATTATATAAATTAAATTATTTTAACTATGCGAACTTACACTCTTTTTCTTTAGAGTTTCCAATAATCATTAATATAGGTTTATTTGGATTTTTAATGCTTTTTAACAATAATTTTGTTTTCCAACAACTTCTTAGAATATCATTGTTTAGCTTAAAATCTTTTGTGAAGAAAAGATATATCCATTAATCTATAACTATCCATAAAATTTGCCTTGCAAGAAATACTAATAATTTGCTTTTAATTTTTAATCTTAGGTTAGACTGGATAAATACTTTTATTTTGCCAATTACAGTCAACGTTATCCATTTACAAGCCACTGAATTATCGCTTATTTCTTTTCTCTACGTGGATTAGGATTAACCGTATTATTTAGTTGGCAGTTCAAGTCAAGAAGAAAGAAATCTGCTCTCGCAAAATATACACATTTGTAACTGGACTTTTAATAAAGAAAAATTAAATGAGCCTTTAATAGAGGTATTAAATCCTATGGAGAAAGATTGTGACTGAGAAAAACTGGCCCTAAATGGAGGTGGTCCGTGAATAGAGGTGGGCTTTTAGAGAGATAGTACTATGTATATATATATATATATATATATATATATATACATATATATATATATATATATATATATATATATATATATATATATATATTATAACCTATGCTACGAAAAAAAAATCAAAAGCGGATAACTGGATAAACGAGAGACTTTCTTTATTTTTAATTTTAATATACATAACTTTTTTTTTTTTTTTAATGTATATATATGTATATAAACATAGCTTAGAAAATGTAGTTGAGGACCAAATGTTCAAACCGTGTTTTCTTCTTCAAGAAAATAAAAAAAGAGTTAGTGATTTTCCTTTGAACCTAACATAAAAACAGTATGTCTACATATTAAAAAAAATAAAAAAAATCATATTAACTGAAGAACATAGTTCATATTGTATTTATAAATTAAATTAAAGATAAACAAAATATTTGGTATCTGTAGAGGCAGTTAAATATATATATATATATATTAATCGAATAACATAGTTATATTGTATTTATAAATTAACGATAAGCAAAATATAGCATAAATGAAAAGAAAATAAAGAAAATAGTTTTAGATGTGTGTGTTGGTATTAGGATTAAGGCCAAATGACTATCCGAGGGTCCTAGGCCTCAGGGGAAGGGTCAACCTTGGTGGGATCTTTCTAAGGGGTCTTAATCCGTATTTATGCAAGTTTTGGAGAAAAACAGGGAAAATTTCGAATGGCTACCCCGACAAACGCGACCTGGCATTGAACCGGCCACTCACGACTATCAGCTTCGACAACAGAACCTCTCGGTCGCTTGTGAGTCAGTAACTAACGCTATGCTGCTTAATATTATTACTATATTACCCATTATTCTTTCAATTTGTGCACTGAAATTTCCAGTATTTTAATAATACATTTTTTAATATTATGTCATATTGTCAAGAGAATATATATATATATATATATATTATTACTAAAAACATTTACTGGCTACTTAGTATTTTTCAAGCTGTTGTGAGCTCAGATATATATATATGTATAAATTAGATTACAAACAGCCTTCTATTTAAAGAGTTAAAAACTTTATTAATTCATTTATTTTTATTTTCTAAAAATATAGATAACTGAAATCATAAAATATTCGCAAAATTCAGCTATCATTGATGCAAAGAATAATAATAAACAATATTTCTTAAAAAAAAAAAAAAAAAAAAAAAAACATACCAAAAAGAAAAATATGAAAAATATAAGGTATTAAGGTTTTAAATACATAACTTTGTACTTGTCTTTTTTTTTTTTTTTAATTGAAAATTGTTAAGGATTTAACAGGAAAAAAAAAATCAGTTCGCGTCTGACATTGTTTACAGATTAGTTAACATTGGCGAACACTGTCAAAAATTTCGCCAACAACCCTAGTAAATTTCATAACCAAACAATTCTTTTAATCCTTTCAAAAATGCAATATTTTTTTAATTATATCTGTAAATGTGTCATTTAAATGTTTTTCAGAATCTTAATATAAAGCTTAAATCTTAAAAATAAAGTTATTATTATTATTATTATTATTATTATCAAATAGGTAACATTTCAGCTTTTGAGGCTCGGAACCCATCCATCTCTTCTACAATTTTAAATCCATTTTTTCTCCTTTTTGCTTCATCAGTTGAAAACTTAAAGAATCAAAATTTGTCACGAGAATGATTTGTGCAATTAACGGCTGCACAATCGCCCATATTTCACATAAACAATTATCTGAAAATACGTTTAAAAACAATCACGCGCAATTCACACTCTACAGGAGAATGTAGTTATGGAAACCTTTGAGCGTAAGAATGGCGGATGCGTCAGCTCTCTATTAGGAGTCCTAGGTTTTTGCGTGCCGTTTTGGGAAGGTTTGTCTTCCGAACACTACACGGCAGAAAGCATTTGATATCTTTATATTTCAGAGTAAAATCGTGTAAAGGTTGTCTGTTCGAATAACCATACACCAAACATGATATTGCAATTTTAAATTTTTATTCTTTAAAGAGTATAATACTAGACGACCCGACAAATGTTGCCTGCCGTGCAAGGTTTGACTCTGTACGGCAAATGATTGCTGAAAAACTGGCACGCGCTAACACTGTGTAAAGATATTGGAAGCATTTGCTCTAGTTGTTCTTCAGCTCAGTGACTTGATATGACTTTCTTTCTCTCTCTAAGGGTAAGGAAAACCTACCCTCTTTTCTCCTAATGCCACCAAAACAAAATTTTTGCGATCGCATCTTGGGAGGGATTGTTTTCTTCTCCCCTACTTTCAAAAGGATACTTTCAAAAGGAACGTTTAATTGATTTGTTTAAATGCCAAAAGATGCGTTAGAATCCAATGAAGATGATTTGGAGAGAATGTTTCGAGCAATGAGCGTCAGTACACGAGCCAGAATTTCTCTTCTGAAGGATAAATAGGGAGGGGGGGGGGGGATTTATGTAAATAAATGCTCGTGATTCGCGCTCTTTAAAAACTCAGAATGATTTAAATGTCTCTTTTCATGATGTGCTTTTTGTTTTTCTTTGTTTTTCTTAGTTGTTTTTTTTTTTTTTTTTTTTTTTTAATTAGATGGCTGTATATTTTAGAGCTTGTTCAAAGAGACTCTTACTGACAAAGTGCTATTGGGTAATATATTTTCTGTCATATCGGATTCTGATTTTCTCAGAGGCCTGTGACATTGGATTGTATATTGATTGTTTTGAAAATTATCATACATCATAATAACTCATTTTTAATGTTATGGATATAATTTAATAATTTCGAAAATGATTTTAAATGTAAATATGTACCTTTTTTCTTTTCTTTTTTTTTTTTTCTTTTTCTTTTTTATATCTTTATTTGTCGATATTTTTTATAAATTAGTGATAAAGTAATGATTTAGTAAATAAATTAATCAGTTTGTAATATTTTAACATTGTTTGCATTAAGAGAAATATAATTTAAGTAACATATACAAAAACTACGTCATTTGTATATTTAATTGATTTTATATGAATTTTTATTTAAAATTGGGCTTAGTATTAAAAAGTGCGTGGGCACAGCGTGTCGCTTTACGATACCTGGCTACGGGCGTAGCGGAGAGATTTCGTCCCCTACCGCTGAGAGCGAAGTGGTTAAGAAGTAGTGCGATATTAAATCATTTAGATCAACCCTTGTTTCAATAAATGAAACATATTTAAATAAAATTTCAGTTTGATATATTCGTGCTACTACTTCACTACTTATTCAGATTTTCTAGAAAGACTTGCTCCATATGATGAGAATCTCTGATATAAATAAAAAGTAATTAATATATATATATATATATAACTTTACATTTGCATTTCTTGCATAAAATATAAATTATGATTTCAATTTTAGAGTAAGCTACAATCTCCTTGTTTTCTGAGCAGCTGTAAAGAACGAGCAGTGAGTATTCATATTACACTTTCTCCAACTTTTGTAACTTAAATAGTAATTGTAATTCCAAATATTTTGTCTTATCTTTCCTTAAAAGATACGATATATTTTTATAATATCTATATGTGTGTGTATTATATCATTATATAGTTTTGTTTTTAATACTTAATTATTAACATATAAATTATATGTACAAAATTACAAATAAATGAACTTATGTATATACATTTATATATACATTAAAAAGAAATTACTACTTTAAGCTTAAAATCGGCAAAATATATGTGTTTGTCAAATACAAATTATTAAATTTAATAACTAAAAAATTAACGACACATACAGATGAATGATTAGATATATATGTAATTAGTATATTTATTGGTCGCAATTTTCTGTCCTTTACTTTTCCTACAGAATGTTTTTGTATAATCTGCAATTAATTAGAGGGAAGAATTGTTATTAAAAAATAAAGGTACTAAAATCAGCGCAGTACGATCCCTGATATGTGTGTGTGTGCTTATTTATCAGTGCACAAACCATTATTGTTTTTTTTAAATCTTTTACAGCAATGTTGAAAAACTTATATGGTATTCGTTTGTCTGTCTCTAATCTTCTTTTTCGCGCATCAATTTTATAAATGATTTTAAGAGGCTCTGAAACCTATATATGTTTTTTAATCTTATTATGCCTTGCTCTTAACTGAAAATGGTATAACAGCACTAAAACTTTGGGTGTGGAGATGTGCATAAATTATATACACTGCTAAAAAAAAAAAATAATAATAATAGGGTGGCACAAAGATTTAATGAAATTACAGAAATACTTATATTGATAACCAATGTCAAATGAAACATCTATAATTTAAAGCATGGCAGAAAACATAAGAAATCTTATATACTAATCAGCTTTCATGACATCAAATATCAAAAATAAAATATGAGTGCAGAAATCGTGATTTCAACGAAGCTTCTTTTCCTCACTGTCTCAGTAGAGAAATTACACTTTGAGCTTTTGTTTAGTTTAAAGGTGATTTAAAAATGTCATCATAACGTGATTGACCGGAATGCATGGCTTAGCGTATTATTGGGAGAATTGAATCCGGCCAAACTCAAAGAAGTGTAGCGGATGCTGTTGTGGCAAGTAATGTCACTTCAAGTGTGGGGAATCGATTCCAAGAAAGAGGGAATGTTAGACATCAACCAGGAGATGGAGATAGGGCCCTATACATGATACCACAGCAAATAATGGGCGTTATATCCTGTTAACAGCTCGTCGAGACAGAACAACTAATGCTACTCAGCTGCAAAATCAATTTCTTTTGGCAACAGGGCGAATTGTCTCAAGATTAAAAAAAAAAAAAAAAAAAAGAAAGAAATACACTTCATCAGGGGGGTCTGTATGCACGTAAGGCAATAATGTGTATTCCTTTGATAGCAAGACACCATGCTGATCAAAGAAGGTGTGCTGCGGAACATCGAAATTGGCTGCAAAGTGATTGGAGTCGTGTTGTTTACTGATGAGTCCCGATACAGTTTAGAGTGTGACACCAGACGTGTTTTGATGTGACAAGAAAGGGGCACTCGAAATAATCTTATATTTGTTCGGAAAGATCACATTACAAACGAGGTGGTTTGATGGTATAGGCTGGATCCAGCATAGATGGACGTACGGCCCTGTATATCATTCGCAGTGGTAATTTCACGGTTCAAATGTATGCAGACGATATTTCGAGACTTTATATCGAACCTTACGCTGCAGAAATTTACGATTCCTTTATTTTAATGCATGATAAGGGCATATCGCATACAGTTCGTCTTGTGGAGAACTTCTTGAAGCTGAAACAATACAGAGCATGGAGTGACCAATATGCTTTCCTCATCTAAATCAGATCGAGCATGTTTGGGACACACTCAGATCACGCGCTTCTGCAATACCAAGGCCTCCGTTTACTGTCCGAAACTTAGAGATCGCATTCTTAAAGAGTGGAAGAATATTCCCAAAAGATCCATAACCTGATCTCATCCATACCAAACTCGGGTGGACCAGTTTTAGCAGTTCAGGGAACCCCACGCCATATTAAACATTCTGTATCATTTGGAAACTTTAAGTTTTTTGTCATTTACATGTAAGCAAATTATTGCCCTGAAGCATAATTGCATGTTCTTTCTACCATTCCAAGTAACTGAAGTTCCCATACAATTGTTTTTTTGCTTCTTTTTTTCTGTATTGCATTTTATTACATGTGTATTATCCATTTTTAGACCATACATGGCTATAGCGCAATTTTTCTCCACTTTTTGCTTGTTCCCCTAATTTTTTTGAGTAGTGTATAATGTAATATAATATAATATTATATTATAACATAATAATATAATACAATAAATCAATTACGTAATACAGACAAAATAAGTATATAATGAATTAATACATAATATTACTGAGCTTCGCCAGCTAGCTGGTCACAATTTTTAAATGAATCACTATAAGTAATGAATTATCAAAACTGCATTGATATATATTTTGTGAAAAAAAGAGAAAAAAAATTCTGTTCGAGTAAAATGTCGCGCCGTGTCCCCACTGTGCCTTCAGCCTAAAAAACATAAATATAAAATAAAAAATAATTCTTTTCTCATGGATAAAACAACACTGCGCTGCAAAAAAAAAATATATATATATATATATATTTTCGAGCTTTGATACCTTTTTTGCTGATCCTTATGTAAAATGACCTCCTGAATCCGAATATGACTCCCATTTTGCCCAGTCACCCACCGTTTTCTAGGGATACCACACTCTCCCTCATTTTTTATCACTGATCGGTAATTTTATGACCATGAATTTGATTTAGAGAATGAAAAATAAGTTAACACCTACAGAATAAAAGTATTATAAAGTTTAACAAATAACATTCATAATAGATTAAAAAATTATAAGAAATGTAATACATAATTTTAGTGTCAAATCCTCCCTAAACTTTCCCATTTCCACAAATGTTCATGTTTTAGAATTTCCGAACTCGCTAGCCCCTCAGAAGATATTTAAATATTAAAATAATCCTCCCCCTATAAATCAAATTTATAGCCATAAAATCATCGAAAAGTGATAAAAATTGGGGGCCGTCCATAAAGAACGGTGGGTGATAGGGCAAAATGGGCGTATTATTCCGAATCAGGAGGTCATTTCACATAAGATTTGCAAAAATGGTGTCGGGACAATTTTCATGCCGAGCAGTGTAATTAGTACGGAT
>CAWVNO010000577.1:0-47382 GCA_963930645.1 Salticus scenicus | reverse complement strand
CCCACTGCTTGTGGCTGCGTAGACCTTCGTCTACACTTCCCACCCCTCCTAATAATTTTATACTTTCAAAAATATCCGCAATCATTTTCCAGGGTTTTAAAACTTAATAATACTAATTTCTAAGGTTCTGTCTGAAAATCTTTATTTTTGCCCCTTTGTCTCCTGCCCCTCATAATAATTCTGCCCAGAACTGGGGACATTCCCCTATATAAAACTCGTGGAAATGCAGAAATAGTAAGTTCGCTCTATATTTATTTAGTTTTCCGTAAATATAAATGTTTAACTGCAGTTTACCTTGATTGTAGCTTTTTTAAAACCTCTTCACAAAAGGCACACATGAGGACAGCCTCATCATCTTTCCTATCTATTCCTTCACAAGTATTATGTGCGCTTTTCTTTCCCCATAAAACAAACCACCCAACTTTCAACTCATGTCAAATAAAACTCATCGTAATATAAGCATTAACAGTCAGAACAATCTTCAGAAGCAGTCTCGTTAGTTTTGGGCTCTCTCTCTCTGGCTCCTTTTTTTTTTTTTTTTTTTTTTTCCAGTTTTTGTCAGGTCCTTTCCTTTCTCTCTCTCTCTCACTTTTTTTTTTTTTTTTTTTTTTTTTTTATTTTAATTTCTTAAGTAATTTTATACTTGCATTTACCTCTTTTGGAAAGTTATGCTCTGTTTCCTTAACAGCGGCTTCTAATGATTTTTATTTTTGTATTTATTAATTTAAACAGGATTTTTAATATTAAATGAGGCAAAAAAAAAAAAAAATAATAATAATAATAATAATAATAATAGCTTAGTACAAATTCCGGATTTATTTAGCCGAAGTTAATTAATCTTTAACTAGAAATATACAAGTTTATCTGGCGACTGCAAAAATTCTCCAGGTTCCAAATTTTCGCTTGAGGCGCAGTTAATCAATATGAAAACACCAATTTCATAGAAACACGCTAAAAAAATCCACATAAATGAAATCTCGAATAGTACTCGAATCATTAACAAATACATTCTGTCACGAGTGTGGCAGGAAATAGATATTTACTGTGTCACAGAAGGACACACATGGAACATCTAGAGAAACTTGGAAAATTGCGGTTTCACTGTAAACTTGATTTATCAGTATAAAGTAATTATAGCAATCACAGGTATGATTTTTTTTTTTTTTTTTTTAAATACGAAACACATTGTATATGGAATCGATAGCATTCTACTTCATTCTTTTCGCATTTTCTATAACTATTGGAATAGGGATTGGAATTTCATGCGAAACATGAAATGAAGAGGCATCCTCCATCTTGTTCCAATAGCAGAGACTTAAAAAAAAAAAAAAAAAACGAAGGAATCAACTTACTCTTTCGACTAATTCAGAATAATGTGTCTTTTGTCGAATTTAGCTAAAGAGATTGGTCCAGATATATCTGTAAGTTTTACAGACATTTCCTTTTTGTTATTTTCGGGATCAGAGAATATAATGAAAATTAAATAAATCCATGAAATCAATAATCAATAAACCGTGTGGTAATTTCTGATAATTACTCTACTATTCCAGAGAGTTTGACTTGAACTGAACTCTTTGATTTAACATACTGGTAATTAGAACGTGTATGTTGTACACACGAAATAACGGGGAATCCAAAACTCAACAAAGTGTGCTTGGAAATTAAAAAAAAAAGAGTGGGGATGTCTACCCCGAGATACTAAATACTGAGTATATAGATGTTATACCGGCATTGCACCGCCCTTTAGAGTAAAAAGAAAGTGGGGGGAGGTGATCAAAAATCCATAGAAAGTAGCATAGGATAATAACGAAAAAACTAACAAAAGAAAAAGAAAAAAAGACTAACACCAAAATGAAAATAAGCCAAAAATTGAAAAAAAAAAAAGAAATAATAATAATTATTGAGCTCAGAAAGTGTGGGCAAATGGGGTCCTAATTCTATTGTCGAGGTCACAAGTCCAAGAGAGATGAATGAAATTTGAATGTGTAGTAAAATAGTTGATTGCAAGTGAAGTTTAATTACATAAATTATAGGCCTTTAAAAAAAACGAGGCCTTTAAGAAAAACATTAGTGAAATTATGCAGCTCACTGTCGAAAAGAAAGCTTTACTCAAACACTCTGGAGCAAAAAATCCTGTGAAACTAATATCCGGAAACAAACCGCAACACAACTGAAAGCCTTGACGCTGAACTCCTTATCTTAAAAATCTCACTGTTTAAATAGGTCATTACTGGAGTATGACTTTAAACATCTGCTATAGCAAGTTTCCTTAAAAACAGCTATGAATTAAACCATACACTAAAACTTCACCGAATGATAAACTTCTCAAATCCCACTGTAATTACTACAGCAGCCTTACGCAATTTCAATTAATATGTTGTTTCAACCGATAAACATTTATGAATATGTAATTCATTTTTAAACTTTGAAACGTTTGAAATTCTTGCGAAATAGTGCTATGTGTAATCACAGCTTTCCTTCAACGAAAAAAAAAAAAAAAAAAATCTTGAAATCTCACGATGAGTTAGAAAGAAGCTTTTAAGATTTAAATTCCTTATTTAAATAATTAATTAAACTATCTCAACAACTTCTTATCTGAACAATTAATTCCCTTTATCTAAATAGCCAAAGCTTTGCCTCACTTTTTAACTATGGACAATCGTGCAAATAAAATTTTTACATTCAACTATCTAAGATAACACGGCACGTTAACAATACAGTTACACTAAAATGATTGATTTTTCAACTAGCAACTTGAAAAACTTTAAATTACTACAAAATAGGAATCTCGCTTGACTCTCTATCAGAAATGTTTAATTGTAATTTAAAAGTTTTAAAATACAAAAGTTTTAAATGTGTATAAACTAACGTTTAAATACATAGGAAGAAATTTGAATTTAATTTAATAAAATTTATGTGTATCGTAATTTAATTTGAACTTCTATGTTACGACAAAATTTTGCCAATGGTTTAAAAAAACATCACGTACAATAAAATTCACAATATTGGCAAAATTCGCAAAAATGCATTTTGCAAATGATGAGCGAATTTTTATGATAGAAAAAATCTTACTGGACTTTAAACGTGAAAGTTTGAAGGGTAATCATAGTACAAAGGGGGAATGCATTCGTATCAGAAATATCTGGAAAAATTAACATTGTAGCATTTGAAAAAAATGGGAAAAAATGAAATAAATAAAAATTTTCAACGAAACAATTGTTCAGTTCATATAAAAAATTCATCCGTACAAGAATCGTCCTCTGAAATATAAATTGAATTAAAGTATTTTTTACACACTGATATATCAACAAGGATAAAAAATGAGGAAAATAATTGTTTCAATTAGTTTGGATTTTACATTCATCAAATTTAAAATGTGCATATGTGAAAAATATTCTCACATTTTAAACCATTTAAACCACAACATACCTAAACGTAAAAGAATAAGAGAAGAATTGATTAGCAGAATTAACAATGCAATGATGGTTACTGGCCGATTGGTGTAACATAAATAAAATGCAGGTAAACACGGAGAAAACTGAATATCAAACGTTTACGCTAAATCATGAAGAAACAGAAATGCCCATAAAGTATATGAATATGCCTTTTAAGGAAAGCAATGATAGTGCATCCTTGGGAGTGACATTTGACAAAAGATTACCTTGGAAACAACATGTAGCTAATATTTCAGAAAAGATCCTAAAGAAATGTTCCATTCTTAAAAGACTAGCAGGATTTATGTGGGGCTGCAGTAGAGACACCCTGAATACCACGTTTAATATTAAACCTTTAATAACGTATTGTTGTGAACCATTGATAACATGCTCAAAGAATAACATCCAAAAACTCGAAAGAGTTCAAAATCAAGCTTTAAGATTTTATTTGAGAAACTTATTAGACTACCTTCAAACCCTTACTGGAGAGAATATAATGTTGAATCGGAGACACCACCCAAATTTGTCCCCACTTAACTTTTAGATTTTTTTTTTTTTTTTTTACTTCATAAACATAATGCCTAGTTTCCACCGATAAACCCATCCGAATTAAGTAATTCATTTTTTAAAACCTTACGTCTGGCATTCTTACAAAATAATGCTAAGAACACTGTCCTTTTCTTCCAGTGAAAAGTATGCTTGTATATTTTTGTATTCCTTTGTATCTTTTCACTATATATATATATATATATATATATATATATATATATATATATATATTACAATAATATTATTAAGGAGCACTTGTTTCCTTTATTTTTAGAATGTATCATGTGCAACAGTAGCCGATTATAGATGTCCATGTGGCACTTATTGCACTATTCCCGAATCTTGTCTCACACAACAATCACTTGAATACTCAAAGTGTTTAAGGGCCGCCAAGGAAGGTAAGTAGTTTATTATTTATATTATTATTATTAAATTGTGTAAATCTTTCAGCTTACTAAATAATGATCAATTTTATTTTTTGTTTTAAATACAATTAGAACAGAAAAATATAATTTTGAAACAATTGAGATAATCCTTAAAAAAAAAAAAAAAAAAAAAAAAAAATTAAATAAATAATAATAATTCTTTTTACATCTATAAGTATAATAAAGTTATCAGCCTTAAATAGGCCGTATGAAATAACACCACACACAGAAAACTACTTAAAAAAAAAAAAAAAAAAAAAATGTAATATGAACAGTCGAGGGAAAAAAAAAAACTAGTTGGCATAGGTGGACTCTGCTCAGTTCCCCACCATATTTATGGTCTCATAAATTTCTAGTGCGAGACATATTATAATCATGTTTAAAAAATCAATTTGACCAAAGCTTGATACAGAGGCAGAAAGAAATCCCCGCCTAATAGGCTATCCATCGTTCACTTCGATATATTTATCGTATTCTAATCTATTAATTTATTTTATCAGGGTCAATTTCGTTGTTTATGTTTCATGCCAATGTTTTCATTTCCAATGCAATAATCCTCAAAATTCATATTTATATGAAAAAATTACAATTTCGCTATGTTGATAAAATCGTAAATTACGAATAATTTACGAAATTTTCCTATTAGAATATTTGTATTCAATCATGTTCAACAAAATATCATAAATGTAATTTTGAAGTTGTCTAATGTATTTATGATCCTCAAAATGAAAGTTTATGCTCAATTTTGCCTTATTCTGGCATGTTAAGTAAATCCTAAATTCCAAATAACATACGAATTTTTTAAATTGGAAAAATCATAGTCTATGATATTCATGCCAGTAACCTAAATAATATTTCGAAAGTGGTTTGACATCTTTACGATGAAAATATCCCTCAAAATTGACGTTTATGTTAAAATTTGCTCTATTCTGCCATGTTAAGAAATTCGTAAATTTCCAATAACTTACGAAATTTTTATATTTGAAAATTCATAGTTATTAATATTCATGCCAGTCTCCTAAATAATATTTCAAAAGTAGTCTGACATCTTAACGATGAAAATATCGCTAAAAATTGACGTTTATATGAAATTTTGCCTTAATGCCATGTTAAGAAATTCGTAAATTTCCAATAACTTGCGAAAATTTCAAAGTAGCATATTTATAGTTACTGATGTTCATTCCGACATCAAAACGGATATTTTAAAACTGGTCTGACATTTTTAGAGTAAAAAGTTTACATTTAATGCACGTTTAAGTGAATTTTTGTCCTATTCTCCCATGTTAAGAAAATCGTAAATTTCTAATAACTTACGAAGTTTTTAAAATCGAATGTTGCAAATGAATATGGTTCTTGCCAGTGTCGAAAGTAATATTTTAAAACTGATCTGACCTCTCTGCGACAATTTGTTCTTGAGATATCGTGTACACAGACTAACAAACTAACAGACTAACGGACTAACAGACACCCTAGAGACAGACACCATACAAATTTTGTCATTTTCGGATTCCTCACACCTGAAAACGTGTAGAAAAGTCAAAAGACCGAGGTCGAAAATTTTCACGATTACCTAAGTTCCCCATACCTATAGTATGATGGGGAACTAAAAAACCCGCAATACTCAATGTAACTTCGTTGCTAATCAATGCTCAAAATTGTAATAGGTATCATTCGACAAGAAATAGTTAGTACGTTTAGAAAAAAAAAGAAAAAGTTGAAATTTTGAATTGGGGGTCGTCTACACATTAAAAAGCACACCAACTTTTATTTTTTCAATGGTAATACTCTATTTTCATTTTATATTTAAATTCCTGGAGTCGCGACAATGCGAAAAGGTATATTTGTTAAATATTTTACTAATTTTTTCATAGAGTTATAAGTGTTCAAAGTTTGAAGGGGCTAATATTAATTTCATATTTCAAACTTTTATTAATACCTTCACAAAAAATAATTTGATCGATATAATTCTTTTTTTTTTTTTTTACGAGATACAGTGAAGTAACCCAAATATAATCCCTTATCACTTTTGATTCTGAAAAATATTTTTATTTCTAACAAATATTATTAAATTCATAATATAAAAAAATTATTTATTATGACCTATATTATTCTTTACATAAAATGAATCCTTACTGAGAAATATGGGCGTACAAATTTGCAGCTCTTTGCAATTATTACTTTTCGCGATATAAATAAATCTTTGTTTTGGAGAGGCTTAGGGGGGGGGGGGTCATTTCTTATAAATCTCGTACAAATTTGCAGCTCATTGCAGTTACATGCCTGCCAACCACATCATTAAAAAGCGTAAAATTGTTAACGTCCCTTGAAAGAACGCCCCTTTTTCCCCACCGCTTTATTTTTAGAATAAATCCCTCTAAATAGTGTTACGATTAAATAAGAATACAATTACTGTAAAAAATGACTGGTGTGAAAAAAAAAAAAAAATAGGCGCGTAGTAAAAATTTTAAGCTTCATAATGAGATGGTTGGCAGGTATGCAGTTATTAGTTTTCAAGATATAAATAAATCTTTGATTTGGAGAGGCTTAGGGGGTCATCTCTCGTAAAGTTTTAAATGAGATGTGACGAAGAAAGAATTAAAACATAACAGAGAAAATTAAACAAAATATTTTTAATTTTTATTTACGGGTCAAACTGTATAACAACAACGTCAAACGCGAAGAAATAAAACAAGAAGGATGTTTTTAGACATTATTGTTAGCAAACGAAATCTTGTTTCCCAAAGAAAACAAGCCACGCCTTTAATCATTCTTCTAAAACAAAGAATATAGTAAAGAAAAAGATAAAGTGACTATGCGTATTCGTATTTAACCTCTTATTTTGGTTGACGAAAATATACACAAGTAGCATTTGCCTCATCTATTACAGGGGATACATTTTTAATCCTTTAAACGAACACTAGGAGGAAAAAACAACTTAATAGGCGGGGCTTACTGTTTAAAACAGAGAAATGAGTAAAACGTAAAAATTGTCAATTAGAAAAAAAAAAAAAAAAAAAATGGTATTGGAATGCAATGCAAATTTGTTAAATCGCTTCCTAACTACCGTCATAGTCATTTAGTCTATTTATTGCTCTATATGTTCTATTTATTCACTTTTTTTGAGGAGGGGGAATATTATTTTGAGTATACTTTAGTCTTTAAAAATTACTTTTATAAATACATTTAAATATAGAAACTACATTTTCATAGAAATTATAAAACAAATCGCACAATTTGAAAGAGTTAAACTGATTTTAATGTTTACTTCATGAAATGTTACAATAATTATCGGAAAAGATTCAGTTTATGGCTTGTTATGTGTATATATTTGTGTATAAATTATTTCATTTCGTATATTATGCATAGATGCCAATATTTTAAATTGTTCCGGAGTGTTTTCAGCCCCGCCTTTATTTCGCACCGCTTTATTTATAGAAAAATTTTCTCTAATATATAACTTCCATAAAATAAGAAAAGTTACTTTTGAAAAAACTAGTATGTTGTGGCCACCACGAGACTTTCTTCTATATTTTCCTATACAAATTTACTCAGTAACAATAATTAAAAAAAAAAAAAAAAAAAAAAAGTGGGACTTTGACAAAATTTTGGGTAAAAAGAGAAAATTATTCTAAGTTTGTCAAAACACGGAAACCGTGGGACTTTGACAAAATTGGGGGGAAAATGCAAAAATTTGTTTAAGTTTGTCAGAACACAGAAACCGTGGGAGTTTGATAGGATTAAGAGGAGAGAAAAAAAAAGGGGGGGGGGGACTTTGACAAAATTTTGGGTAAAATGTGAAAATTTGTTAAAATTTGTCAAAACACGGAAACCGTGGGACTAACAAAATTAGGGGAAAATGCAAAAATATGTTATAGTTTGTCAAGACACGGAAACCGTAGGACTTTGACAAAATTAGGGGAAAAAAGCAAAAATTAGTTTAAGTTTGTCAGAACACGGAAACCGTGGGAGTTTGATAAAATTAAGGGGAGAGAAGAAAAAAAAACAGATTTTTTTTCTAATTTTTTTTCGTAAAAAGTAAAAAAAATCGATAACTTTGTTTTAAATTATCATAGATTTATAATAGTTCAACCATTCGTTTTAAAGGTACTGACGATAACTTTCGAAAGATACCCATCTTGAAAATTTTTGCCCCATATCACCCTGTCAAAAATTTAGAAAAAGCGGGATGGCAACGCAACATGTAAGACGATTTTTACCAAAAGTTGATAGGCACTAATTTATGTCAAGGTGCAATTACATACCAATTTGTATGAAATTCTGTGCAGTAGTTCCAGAGATACAGTTGCCACAAAATTTTGTCACTCACACACAGACAGACAGACAGACACACATTTTCTAAAAATGGTAAAATCGTGTTCTACAGCTCTCAAAACGTGTAAATCCATCAAAAACCCGAAATCGAAAATTTTTACGAATCCAATACTTTCTTATATTGGAGATAGAAGAAAGTAATAAATGGTAGGGAATAAGACACATCTAAAAATACTCTGGAATAAATTAAAATAATGGAATCTATGTATTATGTCACACCTACAAAATAAAGTGAGGGGAAATTTAAGTTTTATTGGTGATTAGTACAGCTACGATGAGACTTTTGAATCGAAAAATATTGCACATTTTTCGAAGAACGCAGCCTTTAAAATTATTCTCTAATGTAGTATTTATACGCATTTATAAAGCTGAAATCGCGGATATCCATGATTCTGTGAAAGCAGTAATATTATTATAAATTTTTATAATAATTTTTTCCTTAAAAAATTTCTGGTGCGAAACAGTAAAATTTTGTTTAATTTTTGTGGGATCTTAATTTTATTTTTCTAGTTTTGCAGGTAGACCCCTAACACATTTTTGGTTATAACTCTATTAATATTAAAGTAAACTATACAAACTGTGTACTTTGCCACACTGCCAGGCTCTCAGGAATTCAATTACAAAGTCAAAATTAGGTGCTGCTATTGAAAAAACCAAAGTTGGCGTCATTTCAATACGTATAGAACACCTAATTAAAAATTTGACATCTTTTTAAAAAGTACACTTAATTTCTTGTTGAATGGTGTCTATTAGATTTTTCCGCGTCAATAAATAACGAAATTACAGTGAGTGCTCCGTTTTTTTTTCCTCTACTGTACATTTTTTTAACAAAAATGCAGCACAGCTTCTTACTGCAGGATTTTTTACAGTTAGTTCTGTAAAACCAGTAGCATAGCTGCCAGCATTTCTAATTTTTAAATCAGATTTATCAACAGTATTTTTAAAAATGAGTTTTTCACATATATTTTTGACGATTAAATAAATTGAAGACATTATTTTAAAAGATTACGGTATGAAGTCTTCATTGAAAATAACGCACACTTGGCATCTATGCAATCGAAGTATATTTTTCTTTGTATTGTGCTGTATATATATATTGTCTGTTCAAGTTAAACTGATACTGAAAGTATACAGAACCATATGTTGTTTGGCGACATGGATAATTTCACTATTACAGTTGGCACCAGCTAAGGTCGCTCATTCCTCTTTTGTTAATATTTTCCCACCTTTTCTTTTGCTACCTTAATGGTTTTATTTTACTTTAATAGATATTTCATTGTTGTAGGTTTTGTAAGGTGCAAGTGTTTGTCATAAACGCTAAAACACAAAAAGTATGGTGTCGGGATATAGTTTTATCTTTTAATGAGCTTTTTATTGTGTAGAGAGGGGTTAGATAAGTGATTTAAGTTGGTATGGCGCTGACATCTGGAGTAGAATGCTCTGTTTTCAAATCCTGGTAGCACATGGGCGTTTTATCCCGTTCACATATGTGTATAAAAATTGTGCATTCTTGTATATTATATTTATGTAATATGGTTTTTTCGATACAACACGTCTTAAAACTACGCGCCAAATAAGTAAATGGATGAACATCGGCATTAAAATCTTATTTGATTACTTTTATTTATTTTGAAACACATAAGAAACTAGACTACACGTGAGCAACTACACTACACGTGAAAAAAATTACAGGAGATTTACTTTACAGCACGGTGAGTAGGCAATACTCTTACAATTACATTGTGTAGTAATTTTCTGCAGAAAATTCTTACTGTTTGCAAACCCGTATAATGTACTTTATTCAAATAATGTCATTGGTGATATATGGTTGGTTCTACGCACTCAAAGGCGCAGTTTCCACTCACTGTTCGTGATTAACTAAAGTTATGTTCTCAAAATTTTCCGCACAAAAATGAACGAAAAACAAAATGAAGTTCTCCCTAGGTTTTAAATCTTTCCGTTTCAACTTTTAAAAATATAACATCATTTTATTTTATTTTATTTTATTGAAATTTTGGCGATTACAGTCCTCCAAAGCAATTTGAGAAAGCTAATATTTTTTATTCGAATTCAGTTTTATAGCTTCTGTTCAACTAGCCGACAGCTGCATAAAGCTTGAGCATGTTTGCAAATGTTCAAAAATAAAGAGAATAAAATAACATTAAATAATTTCCGATCAATTCACATATGTGTATAAAATGGACACTGAGGACGTAAATACCACCAGAGGTGTGGCTTTTGTAGATTTTTGCCACTCCTGAATAATGTAAATTAAAATTATTGTGCCTCTATAAATCAGTGAAAAGTTCGACAGACATAATTTTAAGTTGGATACAGGTATAAACACATCTGAAAACTTTCATTTATTCCGTCCAGTCGTTTTGACGTAATACCAGGGCGAAAAAAAGAGCTACAGACACCACTTTTCTACGCAGACACAGAAAATATTCTGTAGCCATTTTTGTCTATCATGATGTCTGAAACGTAAAGATATCGCGAAATAATTTCATTCTGCGTGTTTTACTGACAAGTCTTATTGCGCATGCGCATTTAGTTTTTGCCTATTTCTGAAAATCTGATCAAAGTTTTGAAATGTTCGATAGATCAAATTTTAATTAGGCGCAGGTCTAAATCCCTGACGTACGTTATTGACTTTCATGTAGCCATTCTGAACTGATACGCAGACAAAATTGCTGTTACAGGTATACAGGCACAACGACACACCCACACACTCAGAAAAAGAAGGAGAGGGAAAATATTCTGAAAGCTTTTTTGGGTTTCACGATGTGTAAAACATGAAAATATTGTAAAAATTTTCAATTCTGAGCAATTTAAAGGCAAAAGTTTAATTTTATTTATATACTAGTATATAACCCCGTCAAAAATGACGGAATGTGAATGATAAATCTTGAAAACAATGTTTAGATCATGAAGATTAACACGTGATCATTTAAATGTATTTTCAGTTTTTGTTTATAAATCAAATGTGTTTCGATATTTTATAATTTTCGTTCTGAAATAAAAAAAAATTCTACCCGATCAATAAATATGAATGACAATAAAAAAAACTGCTGGTTGACAAAAAATATAGGCCCGAAAACACAACAGCAACAACACATCCCAGTGTTCCGTTAAGTGCTCTATTTAAAGTCCTTATAATAAGAATAATCTAGTGTGTCACTCACACGACTTTCTCTTACCCTGAAATGTAATGCTATAAGTACAGGTTGGAGATTAAGAGGTAAGATAAAGAGTACTGTTATGTAAACCTATGTTAAACAATTCAAATTAGGCTTCGGAAGAGTTTTATATGATAATTAGTTCTGCCCCCCCTCAACCCCCGTTTCATTAATGCACCTACATTTATATAGAATTTAATTCGGTTATTAAAAAATAATCCAGTTAAAAAAAATAATTTATTAAAATTATTATTTAAAAAAGTTATCTTGTATGATAATACAGACGATTTCCATATTAGAGAAATAGTATAACACTAAATATCCAAAAAAAAGTTCAATTTGTTCTCAATATTAAAGTAAAAAAAAAAAAAAAAAATGTTAAAAATGAAAGAAATCAATAACTTTATTTTAAATTATCGTAGATCGATGGTTCAACCATTGGTTTTAAAGGTATTGGCGAGCTCTTTTGAAAGATACCCATCATGAAAATTTACTCCACTCGAGGGAGGACATCTACCCCAGGGGGGAAGGCGAGGCTCCTACATACACAAAAAAAATTTTCCCAGTTGACTATCTCTATTACAAAAAATATATATTCGTTTCATTTGGTTTAGTGCAGTCTATAGATGTTAAATTCTACTTACCTGCAATTTCCCCCATAGACGTAATGTATTTGAATACTTTTGAATGTCCCTGTACACGAACCATTTGCTTCATCTTAACGAAAAGCTTACTGTAGCATCCCTATATGATACACATTTAGAATACCGAGTTTGGAATTTCTGCTACTATTTGTTCTTGAGGTATGCTGATAACAGACACACAGACAGACAGACAGACACAGAGACCATTCGCTAAAAACGTGATTTTCGTATTCAGGGGACCTCAGAACATGTTAGTATAACAAAAACTCACGTTCGAAAATTTGACCCTAAAACAATACTTTCTCGACCCTATGGGTAAGAGGAACTAAATAACGATTCACTTCATTTTACCAAAATACTTTTTTTTTAAGACTATCGAAGATCCTGTTTCCAAATACGTAAGCGAAGTGTGACATCACTGACCGTCCGTGGATGCAAGAAGAAGATTCCCTATGTTAATCGCCCATTGTATTTTTTGTAAAAAATTATTAAAAATCGAGGAAAATTATTTCCCGATTTTAATACCCGTATTTGGGTATAGATATGCTTTCGTATCCATGTGTTAGATTGAGTTATTTTGCTGTCAAATTGACAAAATTTTAAATTTCAAAACTGTGTCATCTTTGGCGTTTTTTGTATTTGGCGATTAAAAACATACTACGAAAATATACATGCCAGATGTTTATTTTCGTAATATGTATTGTACGAAATATTGTTTCATATAATTCATCGCTCTCTTAATATAATTTGTTAAAATAACCATTTTTGAAAGGAATGACATATGTGCGCCAAATAATTTGGCGATATATTTTTTCCGCCAACGATGACAGATATATTAAATCTATTCCGCTGCAATATATGAGTATATCAGACACTTTATTTAGACATTTGAAAACAAATTTGACTTCAAATTATGATAGAATATTTATCATTTTCCTTTTAATTAGTATATTAGTTGGATATTTATTGTGTAAATATCATCCTTTGAAATGAAATGTTTATGTTTTCAATCGAATATGGAAGTTTGCTATTTTATTTTTCTAAAGTTTTGAAATTTAAAATTTAAATTTTATCAATTTTACAGCAAAAACAACTTAATCTAACGCATGCACACGATAACGAATACATATCAATACCGAAATATGGGAATTAAAATCGGAAAATAATTTTCCTCAATTTTTAATAATTTTTTACAAAAAATCCAATGGCCGATTAACATAGGAAATCTTTTTCTTGCATCCACTGACGTCCAGTGACGTCATAACTTTGCTTGCGTATTTTCTGACTATCTAATAATTACAGACACTCCATGCTAACCCAAATTCACCTCTACTCTATACTCCCAATCAGCTATCTCCCCCACAACATCGCCAAAATATCCATGATCCAGCTAGGGACTTTCTCATTCTCAACCGAACATTTTATCTTGATTCGACATTATCACCTTAGACTACCCTACTTTCAATACTCATTTCAACTGGTGACCTTTACTTGCCCAACCAAACATTCTATCCAACTATAACTGTACACTAATTTCAAAACTAAAATCAACTGGCGACATTTACGTACTGATCTCGACGCCAATCATACCTTACAATGTAAACATATAATGAAGCTTGATAAAAATATTTAAAGACTTTAATATGTTTTTACAAATATTTTAAGATTTTAAAGGCTTTAATATGTTTTAGAAATATTTTAAGCGTTTTTTTTAATGAAACAGTCAAAGAGTCGTTCATTCGCAATTAAAGAGTTGTCCATTTGGAATTTGTATTTTCTGAATGGCAACAGTTTTGGTTTGTTTTTATTTGGCATTGCGTTGATTATAATCATGAAGTTACATAATTCTATTTATAGGTTCATGTTTATAATGTTATATTTTTTTAAACATTTAAACATTACAATTGAATAGTTTTTCAAGGTTTTAGAGGGAATAAATAACAATATGTGCGATACAAAACATGTATGAAAATGATATGTATGTTTTCGTAAGTTGATAAGTTGAACAAACGGGAAAAAAATGGCTGCCAATAGTCTCTGTTTTAAAGCGGTGTAAACCGGAATCGTGAATGACAGATGAGGGTCATTATATATATTAATATTTCAATTTATTAACATTAAATTTTTCATTGTTAATAAGCACTGATGCGATCTTTATAATACAAGATTTTTCATTTTGTAGGGGAAGCCTGTGACGGTGACCTAAATGATCCCAGCGTGCACGTGCAAGGCATTTGGTGTACATTCCCACCGTGTGACCATAGATTGCGGTGTGATAAAGAGGTAACGAGATTTTAGTTTTTCATTTGTGCCAAAATATTTATTAATAAGAGTGAATTTTTTGTTGTTTCTAAAACAAACTTTAAGTAGATTCAAAGCTGATTGAAAATGTACTCAAAACGTCAGAGCATTTTTTTTTGCACATTCATATTTTGAGCTGTTTCTTGTACTCTTTGCGTTTCTTTACGTATAATAAAAGAAGATGTGTTTATGTGTGCGTGTATGCATCGTTATGTAGAAAAACGACTGTTCGCAAAGCTACAGAATTTTACATCGAGGTTCGTTATGACCGCTGCTTATGTTCCTTGAAAACCGATTTCCGAATTTTCGATTATTATTTATTATTATTTTTTTTTAATAAAAATTCATAAATTTTTGAAATGATCAACTCTAAAGAAAGAAACGTAAATGTAAATTGGCTTTCCATGGCTCATTAGCTCAGTTGGTTATTCTCCGTTTCACCCTAAGTTGGCAGTACAGAAAAAGCTTCAGTGAAAGAATCCCACCTATGGTCATGAAACAGGGTTTCTATAAAACAGGTGGGGTTGTTAGCAAACAAGGAAAGCTGTTGTAAATTTGGCGAAAAAAAAATGCTTAGTCATAATTATTTCATATTATGAGTTTTAACAAATCCCAGAGAGGGAAATTAATTTTGGGTGAAATTTAAGTAATTAATATTTTTAATGATAAAAAAAAAAAAAAAAAAAAAAATTCTTCATATATATTTATATATTATTAATTTTTAACTAAGTAAAGTTACAGGAATATATATATATATAAAACTGCTGCAATGAATTTATATATATATATATATATATATAAGTTTAAAGATTAGAAAAAACAAAAAGAGAATTACAAACCAATGCGCAAAATTGTAGGGAAAGGGAGTGCAAAACTTTTATGTAGGAATATATAAACACCTGATGAAACAATCTCATTGTTTTTTGAGGTTTAATTTCATTCATTTGTTTATATATATATATATATATATATATATATATATATATATATATATATTGATTGTTTCGTTCAAGAATAAAAAAAAAAAAAAAAATATTTAGATAAAAGGTTAAAGTTTGAAAATCCTGGGAGAGTCTTTTCCGCTATCCCATTTCTCCTGTTGATGTTCATGAGTACATTTTATTTTATAATATTATACAATTGTTTATTAAAAAAAGTTTTTTCTTTCTCAGTTTAAATATTATTATTAATTAATTGGTTTGATATTTTATTTAAAATGCTATTAAATTCGGTTACAATGAGGACGAATAAAACGCTGTAGTCGTTTTTTATTACAGAATTAAAATTAAAATTATAAATATTAGACTTTACATTTCGTAAAAATGTTTCAGATTTAATATTTTAAAGCATAAGATAATTTATGATATTGCAAATGAACTATTTAACTCTTTAATATTTATTTTATTTAATTTTATTTTATTTTTCGCCAAAAAACGAAACCTTATTTTTTTTTTTTTTCAATGCAAATTTTTTTTTTTTTTTGTCCCCTTGTTTTAATGGATTTTTGAACTTTTGTTTCTTTTCTGCTCTTTAGCTAATTGCATTATTTCGAAATTTAACAAATGATATTTCAAAGAAATAAGAAACGTGCAGAACTCCCTTTAAATTTCTGAGTAGGAGTGAATGCACCTAGCTGCTTTGAAAATGCATTTCTGCCTAGTGCTCACCTGGTGAGGAGCCGTACTGTTATTGTGACCTGAAACAACTGTTGCGAATTTTTCAAATTCGCAGTATTTATACATAAACTTACTTATGTTTTAAGTTAATTACCATTTGAAGTTAATCAGGCTGTTCAACATATATATATTTCAAACCAAAAATTTCTCAAAAACTAAAAAGTGCTATTTTCTTCTTTTTGCCTATTTATATTCAGCTATGTGTTTTTCAGCCATTTTATCTTTTAGCCACTTAAGAATTTTGCTCGTATAATGCACGGGCATTTTATATTTTATAGCACCAATATTTCGCAAAATTATCTTTTTTAACAATTTGCAACATTAAATAACTTAAATATTACTATATTCACAAAAATAAGTAAATGTATAAATAAATAAAGGAAAAAATTATTGAACTAAACACATACGAAAAAAAAAAAAAAAAAAAAAAAAAAGTACACCGAAGACTGGTGTAAACTAGTATGTTGTGGCCACCACAAGACTTTCTTCTATATTTTCCTATACATATTCAATCAGTAACAATATTAAAAAAAAAAAAAAAAAAAAAAAAAAAAAAAAAAACGATTTTTTTTCAAACTTTTTTTTTGTTAAAAGTAAAAAAAAATCGATAACTTTGTTTTAAGTTATCACAGATTTATAGTCCAACCATTCGTTTTAAAGGTATTGACGAGATCTTTCGAATGATACCCATCTTCAAAATTTACCCCCCCCCCCACGGGGGGGGGGTACTTCCCCCTCAGGGGGGGAAGCGATGCCCCCCCATGCACAAAATTTTTTTCCTAGTTACGTACTACTATTATCAATAATTCATATTAATTTTACACAAGTGTAATCACAAGTGTAAAATAACTCTTATTATGCACATTTATACGAATTTTTGCCCTATACTGCCATGTTAAAAATTTAGATAAAATGCTATCACAGCGCCACCTGTTGAGCTATTGATCCCCAAATATAATCAGCACCAGTTTATGTCGGGGACCAACTAAATACCAAGTTTGGTAAAATTTCGTTACAAAAAAAAAAAAAAAAGAAAAGAAAAAAAAAAAAAAAAAAAAAAAAGATTTTTTTTCTACGTTTTTTTCGTTAAAAGTAAAAAAAATCGATAACTTTGTTTTAAATTATCACAGATTTATGGTTCAACCATTCGTTTTAAAGGTATTCACGAGACCTTTCGAAAGATACCCATCTTGAAACTTTGCCCCCCCCGGGGGGGAACCGATGCCCCCACATGCACAAAAATTTTTTCCCAGTTAACTATTACTATTATGAACAAGACCTTTCGAAAGATACCCATCTTAAAAATTTACTTCCCTGGGGGGTTACTTTCCCCCCATGCACAAAATTTTTTCCTAGTTAACTACTACTATTATCAATAATTCATATTAATTTTACAATCACAAGTTTAAAATAACTCTCATTATGCCCATTTATACGAAATTTTGTCCTATGCTGCCATGTTAAAAATTTGCATAAAATGCGATTACAGCGCCACCTGTTGAGCTATTGATCCCCAAATCTAATCAGCACCAGTTCATGTCAGGGTGCAACTAAATACCAAGTTTGGTTAAATTTCATTCATTGGTTCGTGAGATACAGCGTCCACAAAAAAATGATACAGACAGACAGACACACAGACAGACAGACACACAGACAGACAGACAGACAGACGCACAGACAGACATTTTCTAAAAACTATCAATTTGTGTTCAGGAAATCCCAAAACGTGTAGATCCGTCAAAAAACGGAGGTCGAAAATTTTCGCGAATCCAATACTTTCTCTATATTACATATAGAAGAACGTAAAAAGTATTACGTTAAAATCTTTACTGAGGGCCTATTAGTCTCAGACAGCGATTTTTGCGTGGTCGTTTTCGATAGTTGGACATTTGTCGAAATCATTTTTCGTTAGTTGGGCATTTATCGAAATCTAAAATTTATCGAAAATATAATTGAATAATTTGAAAGCGATATTATAATTGGGAAGAAAAAAAAAAATTAATAGTCCTCCGTCTTAAACTAAATTCTGCTTTTGCCAGAATTTCATCAAAATATTTTCAAAATGACATTGACATGAGTCCCCCCAAGGCACAACTATGACATGAGTCCCCACCAAGGCACAACTTTGACATGAGTCCCCCCCAAGGCACAACTTTGACATGAGTCCCTCCCCAAGGCACAACTTTGACATGAGTCCCCCCCAAGGCCCAACTTTGACATGAGTCCCCTCAAGGCACAACTTTGACATGAGTCCCCCCCAAGGCACAACTTTGACATGAATCCCCCCCAAGGCACAACTTTAACATGAGTGCCCCCCCAGGCCCAACTTTGACATGAGTCTCCCCAGGCACAAGCAACAATTTTATGCTATAAAACACTAATACTGTCCGAAAACTTCATGAAAGCGAGGAAGGTTAAGTTTAAAATTTTTAATTATTTTATTATTATTTTTAATTAAAATAAATAAATAAATAAAAATAAAAATAATACTATACAATGCTAAAAACTCGCAACTGTTGTTTCAGGTTGAAATGAAATATGATCCTTCGTTAGTTGAACAAAGTGGGCGCGCGTGCTACAAACAAAGCTCGTCTATTTCGATCCGAAATAAGTGTTATGAGTATTTCGCATTTTATGTCTCTTTTTCTTTTTCTGTCCTTTTTTTTTTTTTTTTTCAAAGTTATTTATTAAAAACATAGGACGAATAAATAAATAAATAAACAAATAAATAATAAAATATGAAGCTATTAAATCATTAATTCAGGGAATAGAATTAAGTTACTACTGATACTTTGAACTTTCTCTAATTATATATTTTTTATTTTAAACTTCCAACTAAAAAATACTTTTCCAAGGTATTGAATAAATCACACTTACTATACTTATTTGCTAACTTATATAGGTTTTTAAACAAGGATTTTTTTTAATTAAAAGTATAGAATATACATAAATTCCTATATGCAGATATTAATTTTCTAAAGGAAGTATGACAGGAATCGCAAATTTTCTTATAAAATTGATAAATACTTTTTTTATTGTAACTGAGAGGGAACAAAAAACTGTAATCAAGGAGAGGCTCAGAGAGAACTGGCGAAGAAATTTTAAATAGCGCGCCAGATGTTTATCCTTGGAAACCGATGCAAGCCAAAGTAAAACTCATTAATGCCGCTGTTTCGTCACTACGCGTTCGCGTTGCTTAAAAGAAATTTATTATTTAAATACTTCTAAATTATGAAAAAATATCAAATATCTGTTGCATAAGCTAAATTGCATTATTTTATAATATTTATTTGTCAATTTGATGAACTTAAAAACGCAAAATAAGTTCAGAACTACTTCTTAGCGCGCAATATTACATTCCCTGCTTTCCTCAATGCTGCCAACTTAAGGTGAAACGGAGTATTATGCTAATAACGCGAAGGTCGTGAATTCCATCCTCCAAGGGCTTATATGTTACTTTTTGCAGACAATTAATAGAAAATATGTCAATTGTTAAAAGAAAGTCTTTCAGTGTCCGAAAAGAAAGAGTTTCACTAAGAGTCCCTAGTTTTCACAGAATTCTAAACCATAAGGATTACGAAAAAAATTCAAGAAACAAAGTCAATGTTGTGTTTCTCGCTTTCTAGGCAAACGGCTGATCGCATAGCCAGAGAATTTTGCATATTAGTCCATTCCGACCTCTTCTGATGCATCTCAAAGTACAGTTTTTGAGTTTTTGATTATTTTTATAATTAATTAAAAAAATTTCAGCTGAAAAAATCGTCTGGTGCTGCCACCTGTTATCAAAGATTAAAGATGATAATATGTCCGGAAAAATGTAATTCTGGAATAACAGCTATGCTATTTACTGCCCAATCAGCACCTAAATTGAAATGATGGGTTAAGGTGCAAATGTAAACAGTGGGGACCCAGTACCGATATAGCGCAGAGGAGAAAGATGTCGCTGAAGATAACGAAAACTGATTTTAAGCGAATTCAATAGTTTTTTTTTTTTTTTTTTTTTTTTTTTTTTTAAGGAGATTAAAAATATAGTTATTAATTTTGTCGAATTATTTAATAAATAATGTTTAGACCTTGATAAGTGTTATGTACATGCTGTCATTCAAGAAATTCATTTCATAATTACGATATTTCTTACAATACATAACTTTCGCCATTTTTTCCCGCCAATCTTAATCTTTCTTTTATATACTGGAGTTAATGAATTTAGTCAACCTATTCAATATTCATCCATATTTATTATCAGAAACTTTTATTAGCCTAATTTGGATAATTCTGTACTTCGGAAGTTATCATTATGACGAATTTTCAAGTGGCCTTTAAAACAAGGTGACGAATCAAGTTCATTAATAAAGTAGGTTGAAACTTTAACATGAGCTACACACATATAAATTTTTAAGAAAATCGATTAAAAAATTAATTTTGTATATGAGCTTGAAAATTTCAAGAGGCCGCAACTTGAATGCAAGTTATTAGTTCAAGATGGCCAACATGCTCATCTAATGTGTTTATAAATAAAATGCCTTAATTTGTTTCGAATTAATTCAGTATTTCAAAAGTTATTGTGATGACAAACTTTCAAGTTCCCGACATTTTAAAACAAAATGTTGGATAATGTTGATTAAAAAATTTGGTTGGCAGACTAACTATGCATGTATCGAATTTTAAGCAAATTCATACTTAAATACGTTTCTTATGTTGCGACCCTGAAAGTTTCAAGTGGTCGCCACTTGGAAACAAAATAACGAATCAAGTTGCCTTGCGAACTTATTAAAGATATATCTAAGATAAACCAACTCTCTTTCTGTGGTTGATAGTAATTTAGTATTTCAGAAGTTATGAGAAAAAAATATTAATTGGTAGCAATTTTTAAACAAATTGGTGGCAAAAGTGGATTAATAAATTTATTTAAGACTTTGATATAGGCTATGTATACATATTATATATATATATACATATATATATATATATATATAGCATATATTGGATATACGTTATACATAGTTTCAAAGAAACCGATATATTGATAAAATTTTTGTGTAAATTTTGAACTTTAATATGGCTACTATTTGGAAACAAAATGGGAACTGAACTGGACAAATACATTTTTAAGATAATTGTAGAATAAATGTGCTATCTAATTTTGGTTCGAATTAATTACAAAAGTTATCATGATGAAAGTGATTAAATTATCAAGTAGGCACTAGTTTGAGACAAAATGGCCATCAAGTTATGAAGAAACATGATAGAGATCCTCATATGTTCATTGTATATATTGAAATTTTACGAAATGTGGTTTTAAATACGTTTTTTTACGATGTGAGTCGAAAATATTTAGGGTTTCGTCCCTTGGAAACAAAATAGCAAATCAGGTTGCCTATCGAATTTATCAAAGAAGTGTCTAAGGAAATTCAGCTGTCCTACTGTGGTTAGTATTAATTTAGTATTGCAGAAGTTATCATGAGGAGAAATTAAATGGTCGCCATTTTGACACAAGTTAAAGGCATAAATGTACGATTAAACTTAAGTTGCGACTTTGGTATTGAATCTCTCTTTGTATGTATATATATATATATATATATATATATATATATATATATATATATATATACATAGTTTCAAGTAAACTTTTATGCAAATATTAAATTTCAGAGTGGCTACTACATTTAAACAAAATGAGAAAGGGATTGACCAACTAATTTTTTAAAGATAATTCTAGAATAAATCTATTATCCAACTTTGGTTCGATTTAATTCGATACTACAAAAGTTATATCACAATGAATGGGATTAAGTTATCAGATAGCCGGTAGTTTGAGACAAGATAGCGCAAATTGTGAATAAACTTGGTGGAGACCTTGACATGCACTACGTATACATTGAAATTCAATGAAATACGTTTTTAATGATCTGAGTCTGAAGTTTTTAATGGGTCCTTACTTGGAACAAATGTAGCGGAGTAAATTAATTAAAGAACGTATCCATGATATCTCTAAGATAAATCCTCTGAACAAATTTAGTTTGGATTGATTCAGTATTTTGGAAGTTATCATGACGAAAATTTGTTAAGTGGACGCGTTGTTTCAAGTGGTTGCCTGTTTAAAATAAAATGGCAGCCCAAGTAGATAAATAAAGGGACTAACAGATTAATCATGTGAAAAATGCAGAAGTATCTAATGAAGAGTTCTTTGTATTTATTATTCCTATTCGGTAACGTTTTTACACTGAATTTCAGAATTCCAGCCTACACAGTCAAAGAGTAACTGAGGTGAAAACCCTAAAGGTTATTAATTAGTACGACAAGACTATTTCTTTCAGACAGCGATTCTGCTTTGTCACCATCTTGTGATGACAAAGCAAAACAAACCAAGTCGACCTTGTTTGTTCGAAACATTGCACCACGAATAAACCAATCAAAGATGAAATAACACATGTTTGGCAGAACTAACTAAAAAAAAAAAAAAGGCTAAGCCTGTTCATCGAAGAGAAAATTATATAGTTGGATGGGTTTTATATCGGACTAGTGCTGCACAATAGGCAATTGGCGACGGTCTGGGACTCACCCCTATAGGTGGTCCGGAGACGTGCCATCCCATTTTTGATCCTCCACGAAAGACATGGCTCTTCCTCTTCAGTGACCTCCAGAGGTATAATTTTTGATGGAAACATGGAGGAAATGGCTTCCACGATAGATTTTACGAGCAACAACCACCATTGGAGCGCTTATACAATGATCGATATGACAGCGACTAAATCGGCTGATAAATAGTGCAACGATTGGAAAAATATCGTGTCGGATAGTACACTGCTTTTACACTACACCGTTATCGTTCCTTCAAAACGGAAATTTTCCTTTTCATTCCATTCCCAAATTGTGCTGTGCTAGCACACATTCAAATAGAGCTCCTCCGTATATCAAATTGCGGTTGTCATATTTATTATATTGCATTGCCGTAGAGAAATAAATAAATAAGAGGGGTGTTGGAGGAAATTCACAGGCTCTATGCCTGATATAAAATCAATATACGTGGAAGATGATTTTTACATTCCTTTTGGAAAACTGCAAATGATCCTGAGAAATATTTTAATTATTTTTACATTAGTGAAGCAACTTTTATTGGTAATTTAAGTTTTTAATAATTATCAAATTTATACAACGAGATGAATATATTAAAGACATCAGAAAATTTATATTCCACTTTACATTTTTTTTTCTTTTTGAAATTTAATTTCATGAAAAAGTTTAATAAATGTGACATCAGACCCCGAAGATGACCTAAATTCACGCAATTTTATCTAGTTAATCAATTTATAATTTTAAAACAATTTGACACTTGGTGTATTTGAATTATACGAATACAACTTTTCTTTTTTAAATACAAATTATATTTATTAAATAAATTACGTAGAAAAATATTTGCACATTTTCATTCTATTTATTTATTAAATCTCAATTTCTTTCTTTCTTTTTTTAAGAAGCATTATTCCTTTATTTTAAGTAACCTAAAAAAAAAAAAAAAAATGGGGGGGGGGGGAAGAAACTGTATGTTTCAAGGTAAAACATTTCATTAATAATTAACCTACATTTTCATAGATGTCAAAAACAGATTTATACATACATACACACATATATATATATACAATCGATTTATCTTTTTTTAATCTCACTCTTGTTTTATTTATACAAGCTATTTTGGAAAAGAAGGATTTTTTTTCTAGTTGTTTTTTATAATTTTGATAAAGATTTATATACACACTTACCTCTAAATAAGGGAGAGCTTTGGGACCCGGTGTTTTCCCTTATTCAGAGGTTGCGTTTCTTAATAGGCTTAATTGTTATTAATCAATCATCTTTACACAATATTTAGAGACTTAAAATGTGTATTTGATATTATATTATAATTTATCAATACAAAATTAACAACAAACTGTGCTGTATCGGCAATTTATATAATAATTTAAATACTTCTAAGTATGCTTACCAAAAAATACAGACATTTTATAGAAGTATAACATCTTTACAAAAAAAAACTTATTTTGTTTGAAACAAACAGTGGGTAAAAATCTTTTAGTCTTTTTTTTTTCAAATAAACGTTTAATGTAGCATACAGAAAATGGGTAAAATGCTCAATCCAGCTAACAAAACTAAAATAATAATAATAATAATAATCAATTAAAATTTCACCTTTTCTGAAAATTGTAAATTCTAATTTTTAGGTAAACCTTGCACAGAAGATTTGTGTCCAATGTCTATTATACATACAATTTTCTATTATTTTCACAAATGATCTCATACTTTTAGCACTTTCAATAACCTTTATCATCCCTCTCCCCCCTCCCTACTGTTTAAGTGACACCCATTAAATAGATTAATATAAATCTGCTACATTCTTTATCTAAAATCTGAATTCTTTAAAAAATGACTAGCTTTCTTAAACTGGAAAAGTTTCTAAAACTAGCTTCTTCAGATAATAGAAGAATTTTTCTCAGATATGGAAATTTTAATCTTTAAAAAGTTGCCTTTTTTTAGTAGTATCCCATAATTAGAGATCCCTTAGAAAGGTATGAGTAAACATTTATCAGCTGTGTTTTCAAAACATTTCAATGGATAACACTTCAATTAGTATTCAATCACTTTATTACTTGTAATAATAATAATAATAATAAAAAGCTGTAAATTTATAATTGGTAAAAAATCAGTATTTTCCCCCCTCATTAAAAATATTTGGAAGGAGCTTACTTGTAATTATTGCTCATGATTATTGACCAGTAATAAGAAATTAACATTGTTATTTACTTCATCTTTTCCTGTATGTTTAATTTAATTTTTAATTGTGTTTTAGAAGAGCTTGAATGGATAACAAATTAATTTTCATAAATAGTACAAAAAGTAACTTTAACTTTGTTATTTTTATGACAAACCAAAGGATAAAAATATAATTTACATGTAATTTATATGTATTATATAATTTACCCTATTTTATTTTATATATGTATGTATATATATGTGTATATATATAAAATTTTTAAAAGTGTAGTTATGTTTTTTTAAATGGAAAAAGTTTCTAAAATTTTTTATACGAGCTATCCCTTTCTGAATAGGAAGCTATCCCTTTCTGAATTTTTTTAAAATAAAGATTGGAGATCAATCAAAGAAAGTTTTGAGATGACAAATTCAAGTACAAAATTTATATTGTAGTGAAAAAGAACAGGTAATAATATTTTTGAGAATTTCTTTATTTGAGTATAAATTAAATGTATAGAATAGAATAGAGTATTAATTGAAGCTATAAATTTTGTGTGCATTAAATGCAGTGTTGAAATCAAGTCAGTTACAAAATAAAACAAAGCATATTCTTAATTTAATGATATAATTGAAATATGCTTGATATCAATAAATTTACTTGAATGGTCAAATTTTTGAATTATTTATTCTTTGTACACTTATGTATTAGAAAACACTACATATATCATTTATATAGAATACTAGGTGTATAATTGTATCTCTGCAAAAGGTAACAACACAAAAAACAGAATAATTAGGGTATTTATTTTAGAGAAATAAAAGGAGACGAGGATTTCAAAATATATGTGAAAAATGTAATAATTGAAGGAAAACTGTTAAAAAATTTAACTTAATCCAAAATTTAACCTTCTCCATTATAAACATTGGGTAGAAATACACAAAAAATGAGGGCATAAATTTAGTTTTAAACTTTATACTATTAATTTAGTTTAACATTTATAAATACAGTATCTAGAATAGTATGTAATAGTTATCTAGAAAATTAGAGTACACGAGCGTTTATTAAACCATTTAAACTAAATTCCATTTGTTTATCAAAATTTTAAGACAGCACGCGTGTTTATTTGGAAATAAATCAGCACAGTTATTTTTTATGTTAGTAACACACAATCTATTAAACACTTTATATAATACACATAAAATGTACAGTTTTAATTAATATAATGTTATATTATGCACTTTTAATTTCAGAAAAAACTTACCTGCTCTTTTTCACTTCCAAGAAAATTTTACTTTCAGAGTTCGTCATCTCAAAACTTGAAAATCTGTTTCCATGATTCAACTCCAATCACATATTTTTTAGTTTTCCTTCTTTTTCTTTAACCAATTCCATCAACATGTTAATTTGATATACACCCATAGCATTGAAATATCTTTCCTTCAATAAATACTGAAAATATAAAAAAACTCACGCTGATTATAAAACCAACATGGCGGAGAATAAGAGAACATTGTCGGAACGATTTTATGGGGAGCTTGGTTGTTCGACGACAACCAAGCGATATTGGCTTATCGGGACGGCAAATACGTCCTCAAATCGGTGGGTGTACACGGATGTCGGATAATGACAATAGGATGCGATTTATCGGGGTCGTGTCGGCAAATGTGAAAGCGTTCTTACTGTACACGGCGGCCTTTGGCCAGCTCGAGTACCGAACCTGCAATCTTCCAATTACGAACACGGCGCTCTACCGACTGGGGTACCATGGCCCAGAAAATTGTTTAAAGGTTTGATTTCCGTGGACAAAGATGAGAACATTCCTGAGGAAGCCATTATTTACGATACACGGTGTGATGATTTTGAAGAACTGGACAGGAATCTAGAGCAATGAAATTATATATTAGTGACACTTTCTGCAATTTTCGCAGTAATTTCATCTGATATTTTGCTAATGTAATTGCATGCATTCTATTGTCAGGTTTATTTATGCAACAAAACCCACGAATTAGCATTTTTCTAAGCTAACAAATCTTTGATGTTCGAGAGCTATTGACGCCTCTCCCCTTGTAGGCACTCTAATTTATATTTAGTAGATTTACACTAAAAATAGGTCGTCCAATTGGTAATAATTATAGTCTGGAGCATTTAACAGTTTTCAGAATGCAGGAAAACTAATCCTTACACGTATGTGGATTTTTTAAATGCGTTTTTATGTTCAATCAAAGCAGTGTTATTTCTTGGATCTTGTGACCTAAGAAACCATCCATCAAACCAATGATCAGTTTGGCCATCGCTCTTTAGAATGAAGAAGACGAGAGAAAAAGTCTAAACATCAGCAGAAAAATCGCGCAATAAAAAAAGAAAAAAATAAGGAAAATCAGCCAAAAAACCATAGAAAAAAGCATGGGATGTATACGAAAAAACTAGAAAACTGATAACACCGGAAGAAATATAAGGTGAAAATGGATTAAAAAGTTATCGAAGATTTGAAAGGGATTGGGTCTGAAGCTGTCGTCGAGGTTTTGTTACGTCTCGCCTAGTATAAGCTACTCAGACTATTATTGTCACTAATCGAACCACACTGCCAGTAAAGCCAATTAAAAGAAAAGAAAATGGCTGAGTTGAAAGAAACAGACACTTAAATACAAATGCGCATTAAAAAAAAAAATAAATAAATACAAAGAAAGAAAGAAAACGGAAAGAAAAATGAATTTAAGGTTGGAAGTACCAATCTCAATTTGCAATATAAAAGCAAAATATAGCAAATAAGAATTTAATCCCCGTCAAAAACTTCTAATTTACTTTATCAGTGTGTTGAACATGGCTTAAATATCATATTTTGTATATGTTTGTTAATAATCATAATGATTTTGCTTACTTTTTAAAATTTTTCAGCTTTTTTATGACAGATACCTAAAAGGAGCGCCTGAAATATATCATCTAAAGTTTAAATTCTTTGGAATATGTGTACCGAGACCACGTAGGTGTTAATCCATTTTGCTTAATCAAGAAGATACTTATCGCGGAAGATGGAGCCTTAAAACATATTGCTTTGTATAAAAGAATAAAAATTATTTATCCAAAAAAGTAAATAAAATAAATAAATAAAATTTTAATTATGTACTCAAATTCATGAAATTTATAATATTTCTGTATAAATTTGTTTTGTTGTCTGAGACCTGTTGGGTGTAAAAATATTTTTTAGCACTTTACTTCCTTTCTATAAAGCTGACAGTGCTATGTATCTGTATATAGTATATTGTTTAGCCTTTTCTCTGAAACGGCACTGTGGTGTAACTTTCCTTATTATCACATAACCATACGTTTTTGCAAATAATCAGAATTATTTTTAATTATCATTTTAAGAATATCGGTTTCAAAATATGAGTAATTCCACAATAGTGCATTTTGTCAATTTAATAAAGAAAGAAAAACGCAGTACGAGTTTGCGTCTGTGTTGTTATCTAAGAAGCAATTGCTTTTGGTGAAGACAGAGAAAAATAATACTTAACATTCAAATGTGACCATTTCTGCATAAAAATACATTGTTTATAAATGACCACCATTTTCTGATAATGACCCAACAGAACTTATACTGATGGGCACGTTCTGGCCTACAGTTAGAATCCTGCACTTGCTATCAGTTGTAGGTTCCCATATGTAACTAAAGCAGTGGGTCGTTTAAGGCTTCCAGCACTGATTGCAGCCTATACTAAAAAGGTTGGTGGACCAGAAATGGCATAATTACAGCTGGCCTATTCCAGGCTACCAGCTCACGGCCAACATCATGTCTGCCGTTTTGCGGCCTTAATTTAAAAGATAGGTAATGGACCATCATTTACAAATGAAATGCACAGAGGGCGCTGCGATTCATCTTCTTTTGATTTGAAATTACCTCTCATTTCGTCATCGTCATTTCAAATCAAGTCATCAGCGTGAAAATTGCGAAAAGGTTAAAACTCATAAAAAATATAGGAATAAGTGATTCGATTTTTTAATTTGATTTAGTGTTCTTTTTAAAGGCATTTTTAAAAGCTTTTGATTTTAAAACCATTATTAAAATATTAACATTCCAGGGAACATACAGCGAATTTCCAGTTGACCCGTTGAAAGTAAATTATAGCCATTAATATTTTTAATTATATTTTTATTATTTGTTAATATTTTCAATTAAATAGAGTTAATAAAATTATGGATCCCACTTAATATTTGTATTATATATTGGAGGGAAATTTATTAGAACAATTGAAAATTTGTTACACCTTTTTTTTCCGTTTTTAGTTTATTCTGTATATATAAGAGAAAAGTACTGGATTCGTGAAATTTGTCGACTTCCAGTTTTCGGTGATTTTACTCGTTTTAAGATGCTCCGACTATGCTTTGATTTCGTTTGTCTTTGTGTATAACGGTAACTTTTTGGACGCGGTATCTCCTGAACAATTGAGTATAATTTAACTAGATATTTAGTTGGACTGTATATTAAATTGGTGCTAATGACATATGAGGATCAATTGTTGAACACATTGTGATTTCATCCCATTTTAAATATATATATATATATATAATTTAATCATATCAGTATGGGCAAGAACTTCACATAAACATTAATCAGTCAAGATTTTATTATTATTATTATTATTATTATTATTATTATTATTTTAATTTAAAACAATCGCTCAGGAAAAAAAAAAAATGGAAATTACTCATTATATATATATGTCTGACAATATCTTTATACATATATATGCATTTTTACTATATTAAGCGGCATTTTAAAAATTATCATATGTTAGATATAGAAACAGAGCATGAAGTATTGTCATAAGTTAACTCAAGAAGAATTGGCAAAATTAATAATCATTTTATGCATTAGACTTTCTATTATATCCCACAAAGCATCACCAAGGCACGAAATGTTTTTCTCTTGAGAAAGAAGTGTAAGTGACTAATGTACCCCCATTTAATAAATAATTAAAATAATAATCATTAACTATGTATAAAAAGGAGATTTCTCAGAGCAACTAAAAATATCTTACATCTCTATTTAATAAAGTCTTCTAGAAGTAAAAAAAAATAAATTTATCTTAAAGTAAACCGCAATGTCTTTGTAGTGTGTAGTCGTACTACACACTACATATCGTACTACACATGTGTGAGCCTGGAATATTGCAAATTTCCATTAGTCAGCAATTATAAGTATAGAGCAGACGGCCGTATGTTACCTGACGAAAATACTGATATCTTTTGAAGGAGCCGTAGCAACAACGTTTATTAACAGAATAGAAGATTAACGAACTTCTTAAGTTATTTCTTATAAGTATGATTAAAAAGGTGAATTTTAACGATCATTCTAAAGCAGACTTTGAATTGTAAACTCTGCACTATAAATAAGCTTTGAAAAATTAGCGGAAAATTAATAATTTTTTGATTAAAAATGTAATTAATAACTTTAGATAAATCAGTCAAAATAAAGAAATGGGTTTTCAGGACCATGCATGAGTGTTTAATTTAAATTTTGATGACAGCAAGACTATCAGAAGAAAAGATCCATAAATACTTATTTTGTTTATTAAAAAAACAATGTTATTAAACAAATAAATTAAAAAAACTAATAGGTAACAAAAAAAAAAGAAGGATTTTGAAGCATACAGGTATTGAAAGATAATAAAATTCTTCGTAAATAAATGTATTATTTGAAAGAGAAAAAAAAACATCGTTACAATTGTGTTTCTGGTGGAAATAATACCACGGCTGCTTCATTAGGTGAACAAAGTAGGCACGAGTGCAGCAATGCACTTTTCCTGGATCCTTGTGCACGTTTATTCGTCCGACTACGCATCATGGCATTATTTCGACCTGTAACAACTCTCGCAGTTTTACTGCAATTTATGGCGTTTGCTTACAATTATTTTTATTACTGACAACTTATTACTACGTTCTTTCAAGGGGTACATACAAATGAAACACTTCCAGTTGCAAAGCCGTTTGCAAGCGTTCCAAATGTATGACAGCAGCTGGCAGCAAAAGTATCCGAGCACTAACAAAAATTCCTATACGAAAAAAGCACACTTAACACTGTTTTGTTAAATAAATCCTTGTCGAATCCTGTTCTTAGACTGACTAAGAACAGGATTCGACAAGGATTTATTTAACAAAACTGCATTAAGTGTACTTCTTTTACATAGGAATTTTTGCTAGTGCTCGGATACTTTTGCTGCCGACTGTATTTGCAAAAAACTTGCAAAATTTATGTCATCGAAATTGCACGCGTTCCGTTTGTATGTAACCCCTAATCATAACTTCATGCTTTTGCAGTTAAGTTACCGTGAAAGACCGAAGTCTGGAGAATGTTGACATTCACCGGTGAATGTCAACATTCACCTAGTCGTTTTGTGTATGTCCGAAATATTTAATTATCGTCTTATATATTCGGTCTATCACCGGTGCATGTCGAGAATCACAGATATACTCTGGTGGAGGTCGAAACGAGAAGCCAATGTCGGCGGAAAGGCGACAGTACATTCTAACTCAGTACAGAAAATAACGTTCTTAAATCATACTTTATTATTGAAACATATTATGATGTATGTCAAAATAGGAGAAAGTTATTGTAATCGAGTTACGTGCTTTCTCATATTCATGCACAGCGTGGTGGGGATGTCCAGTGAAGTTATTTGGTTTTAACATCCATGATAGTGAATGCCGCGGAACCGAGTTACGTGCGTTTTCAGATTCATGTACAGCAAGTGGGGCTGTCCAGTGATTTTTTTTTTTTTTTTTTTTTAATGCGTGATAGTGATTGCTGCGGAGCCGAGGTACGCCCTCCCATGACACAGGACCTTAATCGCGCCAGAAGAAAAGGTTTGGCGTCAGACTGTTGCCTTTCCGTCGACAGCGGTCTCTCGTTTCGACCTCCACCAGATTATGTCTGTTATTATCGATATACACCGGTGATAGTCCGAATACATAAGAAGATAATTGAATATTTCGGACATACACAAAACGACTATGTGTGTGTTGACATTCACCAGTGAATGTCGACATTGTCCGATTTCGGACATTTACAGCAACAGTTACACTGTTTTGTCTTAAACCAAATCACTTTTAAGGGAAGGACGTATGCTGAAAATTTTTCTTTGAAATTAACTTAGTGTCTTGGAGTTGCTGAAGTTTTGAAATGGGAGTAAATTTTTCAAACATATTAAATTTCTCGAAAACTGTTTAAATAAAAAATACAAATTTAAAAAATTTAAACTTTTAAACTTTTAAATTTCTCAAATGTTACGTGCGATTACATTTTTACCCCCCCACCCCGGTTTTACATTATTATAATGTATAAATATATTCTAAAGTTATTTTAGTTTGATTTGTGCAATTTTTTTTTTTTTTTTTTTTTTTTTTTTTGTGTGTGTTATAAATGTTTTATGTTTCACAGTTAAAAGTTTTCAGAAAAATTCCGCATTCAAGTTCAAAAGAATTTCTAAAAATCACCTTCTAACACAATTCACAAAGTAATACCCTAATATATTTAGAATGATAAACGAAAATAATGTAAAATCGAAGTTAACATTTAAGAATTAATTTGCATGAAGCCTTTAAAAACATTTAATAGTTTTCGAGAAATTTTATTATACTTTATATTGATATATTTATATGCTCATGTATGATTTCACAATTCTAACATAGAAATTTCAAAGAACGATTTTTAATGTTCAATATCCCCATTAACTCTGATCTAAGTATTTTATTAAATATTCTCTATATAGCATACTTCAATCAGAAAAGTACTGTTTTGATATTGTATCTATTCATGCGCAAAGCTACATTTACGTATGTTTTTAAAAAAAAAAAAAAAAAAAAAAAAAAAAAACGCAGTTTAATATTTTTAAATTTTAAACCTTTTGAAACAAAATATAACACCTTCATGAGAAAGAATATAATATAGAGAAATGTATTTATACAGGAAAAAAATAAAATAAAATAAGCTTCTTATAGGTTTACTTTTAATGAAAACAGATCGACTGAATACAGGGTCATTAGAAAAAACTACACCGATATATGGGGCCATAGCTACCATACCGTTCCGAGAAACTGAATAAAAATTTGGTGGAAGGTATTTTGAGGTATACGCTCAAGAGGAATATAAAAAAACAACAGTTAAACTCTAACAGTTACGGTTACAGTGACAAAATTTTAAAAATTTCGAATGGCAACACCAATTTTTTTTTAATTGGAATGGGATTTCCATAGCAAAAAACCATAAATAGCGTTGGAACGGTACCTCTAGCATGAAAATCACCAAAGCTAGGCATACTAAGAAAAAGAAAACAGCTATGATGTGCCTACTAGAACACGACTTTCATTTTCTTAATAAAGTCACATTTCACACTGAGTCTTCGGCTTTCAGTAAAGTCTACTGATTCTGCTTCGAAACGAGAAGAATAGACCACATTATCCTTAATTTCATGTAGGTCTACTGAATAAGGGATTTAATTTCGTTGTTAGTGATGAGTGACGTCATCACACTAACAAGGAGAGGTCACAACATGGAAAATTCAGATCGGGACGAAATTGCTCATGTCATGATTGTAGTATACAATGAGGGTAACAACATATTAAAGCAGTAGGAACCACTATCCACAAAATTTCGAGAAAAAAGCATTTAAATTTCCAATAATCTTTAAATACAAGTTATTTCGCAAGCGAGTAAGCGCTTCAGTGGTGTGATCCTAAAGCGCGAGTCTTCTACCCAGATGACTTGGGTTCGAGGCTACCTACGGGACTACTTTTTTTTTTTTTTTTTTTTTTTTTTAACTTTTTATGTAATCTTAACATTTTATTTATTTTACTTTATTTTGCAATTCAATTCAAAATTAGAAAATTTTAATAAAAAAATATTTAATTTTCTTGAGTATAAAATAACTTTTTCTATTTTTAATATTTATAACTTAAAAATACAATAAATTAACATAACTTAAAAAAATAAATTTTAGTTTTATTTGAACTGTAAAATAAGGTAAAACTAAAGAAACTGTTTTTAATTATTTATCTAAATATTTTATTTTATTTTAGGTATATTTAATTTTATTTTTTAAATAAAAAAAAATAAACAATACAGAGAAATGATGATTTTAATTGCATATATAATTACTATCCAAATTAAATAATTACTTGTCCAATCAATAGTTTCTTAAAAATTATAGTGTAGGAATGCGATGCTATTATTACTGGTAAAGAAATGTTATCTTTAAATGTTGATATTAAATAATAATGAACATCGTTTCTTTTTCTATAACGACTTCCTTTATTTTTTATCCTTCTGTGCACAAAATAAAATTCCACCTGCCCCCCACCTTGCCAAGCTAGAAGTGTCTACGTAATTTATACACATTCAAACCAAATCAGGAAACTCAAACCAAGATTTAAGTACACCTGCTAACAATTTTACACTTTGTTTACAGCTTGCTTATTTTTTAATTATTTAAATATTTGTCTGTTTTTCTTTATGTTTCTTACTTAGGTTTTTGTAAAACTAAACTTTATTTTTTAAGTTGTAGATATTTATTGTATTTTAAAGTTATAAATATTAAAAATAGAAAAAGTTATTTTATACTCAAGAAAATTAAATAATTAAAATTTTCAGATTCTGAAATGATGTAAAATAAAGTAAAAATAAATAAAAAGTTTAGATTACATAAAAAGTTAAAAAAAAAAAAAAAGTAGTCTCGAGGTAGCCTCGAACCCATGTCGTCTGGCTAGCAGAGTCGCGCTTTAGAATCACACCACTGGGGCGCTTGCGCACTTGCGAAATAACTTGTATTTAAAGATTACTGAAACTTTAAATGCTTTTTTCTCAAAATTTTGTGGATAGTGGGTCCTACTGCTTTAATATGTTGTTACCCTCATAGTATACTATAATCCTGCGCAATTTCGTCCCGATCTGAATTTTCCATGTCGTGACCTCTCCTTGTAAGTGAAAAAATAAGGCATTATGAAATGCGTCATGTGTATCTTGCTTTCTTGCTCTGTGAACTCTATGCCGCTTACTGGGAAACATCATTATCATCATCAAAATCGATTTTGATTGCCATTTTACAATGCCTTGTTTTTCACGTACTGTGATGACGCCGTCTTACGACGTACAACGAAATTAAAGCCTTTATTCAGTAGCCTTACACGAAATTAAGGATACTTTTCATCTCTTCTTTTCGTTTCGAAGCAGAATCAGTAGATTTTAGTCTGAACGAAAGACTCAGTGTGAAATGTGACGTCATTAAAAAAATGAAAGTCGTACTCTGGTAGACACACAACAGTCGTTTTTTTTTCTTTCTTAGCCTGCTAGCGCTGCTGATTTTCGCGCTAGGGGTACCGTTCCAACGCTATTTACGGTTTTTTGCTATCGAGACTCCATTTCAATAAAAAAGTAGGTGTTGCCATTTGAAAATTATGAAATTTTGTCACTGTAACCGTAACTGTTTGAGTTTAACTGCTGTTTTTTAGATAATTCTTGAGTGCATACCTAAAAATACCTTCCACCAAAATTTTATTCAGTTCTGTGAACGGTATGACAGCTATGGTCTCATATATCGGGGTAGTTTTTTTTTTTTATAATCACCCTGTATTTCCCACGCTGTACTAGAAATCCTGAATTTATAAACTTAGTCTTAGAATACAATGCTTCTAAAAATTATATTAAAATATAAATAGAGTGGGTGATAAAATTATTAAATTTCTGTTTTATTTTGACATATTTATTTATTTATTTTATTTTATTTTATGTTATGTTATTTATTTATTTATTGTTATTTTTTTCATTATAAAAAAGTACTGAACAAAACGTTCTTGTACTTCTGATATGCTAAGTACTTTTTAAACTCTCATTTTTCACTATCGGTTTAGTCAAGAGTTGAGTTAGGGGATCAAATATAATTGGAAAAAAAGCACAAACACTTTGCATCCCCCTGCATCATTTAAAGCTATAAATGACTTGTAAATTTACACATTGTTGCAAATACTATGAACAATATTTGTATGTTTTTTGTGGATATTGCACAATTATTCAGCCATATATACACTCATGGAAAAAAAAATCCCAACACCAAGAAGGAGCTGTGCTAGATAAACGAAATTTGGTAGGCGTGTTTATACATCTGAAAGATGACGTCTATTCAAATTTCGAGCTACGCGCATAAGTGTGGCGCTTGTAGCGACACTATGAACATGCAAATGAGGTTTGATTTAAATAAGCGCTGTAAGGTTCGTGATCGTTATTTACAGTTGAGGTTTGACGTAGTGGGTTAATGTTAGTCAAGGATGTCTCTAAGAAGACGAAGAAGCCATTATCAACAGCTCACTGAGTTTGAACGAGGTCGTGTAGTAGGGCTACGAGAAGGTGGGTTTTCTTTCCGCGATATTGCAGAAAGACTTGGCAGGAATGTATCCACTGTGCATGAGTGTTGGCAGCAGTGGTCAAGGGAAGGTACTGCCTCAAGATGACCGGGTTCCGGGCGGCCACGTGGCACTACTGAGAGGGAAGACCGCCGTGTTCGGCGTATGGCTGTGGCGAATCGTACTGCGTGTGCAGCTGAAATTCGAGCTGCAGTTGGCACCACAGTGACACAACGAACTGTTACAAATCGGTTACTTCAAGGACAGCTCCAAGCCAGACGCCCTGTTAGCGTGCATTCTACTGACTCCAAACCACTGCCGTTTGCGACGTGAGTGGTGTCAAGCTAGAGCTCATTGGAGGACGGCGTGGAGATCTGTTGTGTTTTCTGATGAAAGCCGGTTCTGCCTTGGTCGCAGTGATAGCCGTGTGTTGGTTAGAAGGAGGCCAGGTGAACGCCTGCTAGCGACCTGTCTGCGCCCTAGACACACAGGGCCTACTCCTGGAGTTATGGTTTGGGGAGCAATTTCGTATGACAGCAGGAGCACTCTCGTGGTTATCCCACGCACCCTGACTGCAAATTTGTACGTCAGTCTAGTGATACAACCTGTTGTGCTGCCATTCATGAACAGCATTCAAGGGGGCCGTTTTCCAACAGGATAACGCTCGCCCTCATACCGCTGTTGTAACCCAACATGCTCTACAGAGTGTCGACATGTTGCCTTGGCCTGCTAGATCACCAGATCTTTCTCCAATCGAGCACGTATGGGACATCATTGGACGACAACTCCAGCGTCATCCACAACCAGCATTAACCGTCCCTGCATTGACCGCCCAAGTGCAACAGGCATGGAACTTCATCCCACAAACTGATATCCGACACCTGTACGACACAATGCATGCACGTTTGCATGCTTGCATTCAAAATTCTGGCGGTTACACCGGTTACTAATGTACCAACATTTCACATTTGAAATGGCTCTTCTCGCCAATGGCTCTACCTGTAATCTTGAAACTTTAATCAATTAAATATGTTACCTAGACAAATGTATCGCTGAAATTTCATTACTGTACAATAATTTTTTCTTGGTGTTGGGATTTTTTTTTCCATCAGTGTATACGTATATAGTTTTTTTTTCTTCTTTCTTTCTTTTTTATTGTTAATTTTTTAGGCATTCTTTTTTTTTTTTTCTTTTTCTTTTTTTTTTTTTTTTTTAATAACATGAATGCATTTTCACAAAATTTTACAAAACTTACAGAAAAATTAACAAAATATTATTAAAATAAATAAATAAATAAATAAGGATAATAAAAGATTGCTAAATTATCTGGCGAGAATATTTAATTCCTATCAAAAAACATGGTTATTTTAAAAACGTACATTAAAAGAGCAATCAGTAATATAAAACAATATTACGTACAATATATATGTATTACAGAAATATACATCTGACATGTATGTTTTCGTATTACGTTTTTGATCGTGAAATATACAAAACGCCAAGGACGAACAGTTATCAAATCTTAGGCTTGTGCCCATTTTTAAGGCTCCTATATATACGAGCTGGCGCATCAGGCATTTTGTTGCCTTAGGGTTACCACATGTACCCAGTGTATTTCTCTTATAAACAAACCACAAACATTTTTTTTTATCGTCTTACGTTACTTTAGAATAACTTATTTTATTATATTTCATAATTTTAGCTAAGTAAACTATGATATGGAAGTTTGTTTAGCTATAAACTGCTATAATCATTCAAGAAGTGAATATAAAGTGTTCACAGACCTTGTATTACTGTGTATTTGAGTTTTGGCGACATTTTGTAAAAGAAACAGAAACCGCCCTAACAACACATCGTACATCCATAGGATATCCTTAGAATAAAATGACGTAGTGAGAATGTACTGTGAAAAAAATGTGTTTTTAGGAATATTATTGTTGCTTATTGCTCTTATCTTGACCGGATTAGCTTCAGATTAAGATTTCATGAAATCATTAGGGAAGCGATAAGGACACCAAGCGGGAATGCTGTCCTCTTCGGAGGCAAAGAAAATGGCGATGATGCGCCGGCCTATTATTTTATTTAGGGGCTCTACCCATTTTGTTTCTAGAGATTTCAAATTAAAATTTTGTCAGTTTGATAGCAAAATAACTTTATCTAACACATGTGCACGACAACTAATTTGTAACTATACCAAAATATGGGAATTAAAATCGGGAAATAATTTTCCTCAAATTTTAACAATTTAATAATTGTTTACAAAATATTCAATAGACGATTAATATAGGAAATTTTTTACTTGGCCAAAACAACGGTCAGTGACGTCACATTTCGCTTGCGTATATCTTTTGCATGTATAAGATGAAAGTATAAGATTTGGAAAAACTTTTGATTTCCTGTTTTTCAAACTTAGAGAAATATATTAAGTAAAACTCTGTGATTCAGTTAGAATGCATATCGACAAACAATTGCCGCAGCTGTGTTGCATTTTAATTCCGTTTAGGACAAGGCAATAATTTTGCTTTGCGTTGCTTTGCAGAAAAGTGATCGAAATTCGACCACTGGGCGATACTAGTATTTATATAATTACGGAAATATATATGATAATAATAAGGAAATATCAGAAATTCGCGTCTTTTTTATACATAAATCCCCTAGAAATATAATTTTAAACGAAAGTATAGTTGAGTTATTTTAAATTAAAACGTGTAAAATCATACGGCTTGCACTGATTATTAAGCATTTTCCAACTAATTACTTACTTGCTTTTTGTCGTTTATTCTTCAATATTTAAACTTTGTTTAGAGTATATATAAAAAAAAGAATAGGTTGGTTGAGTTTTTAAGTCGCAGTAGTACTACGCAGGGGGAAATTAGCGATGGTCTTGGACTCATCCCTAGAGGTGGTACAGAGACAAACCATCATAACTTTGATCCTCCACGGATGGGATGGCCCCCCTAGTTTCGGTGCCCTTCCCCCCCAGAGGTGTAGTTTTGATGGGAAAAGGGAGGACATTGCGGCTGCGACAGATTTTACGTGCACCAGCCACTATTAGTGGACACGACCGTCTTTCGCCGGCTCGAGTATTGAACCCGCAATCTTCCAATTACGAGCTCAGTGCTCTACCTATTGAGCTAAAAGAAAAAAAAAAGTTTACTGAGTCCAAAAAAAAAGTGGAAAAAGCTAAAATGCATTTCGAAACATTTTCTTTATTATAATAAAAAATATTTGAATATATTTGTGGGGCTCTGTAACAAATCATTTAAGCTAATCAAACCATAATTTGTAAGAAACTTGCCTTTGACCATTTAGCTAATATGTGACACTTCATCCTAATTAAAACTGCTCTGTTAATGCAGAAAATATGTTAAGTGTACTTTATAGAGAATTCTGTCATAAACCGTAATATATATATAAATTTTTACTTATTCAATTCCAACTTGTTTCTTATAATGTGTCTGTGTGCCTTCTATAAACTTGTAAAACACTCACTAAAATCAATCATTGTACTCTTCTTTAAGAACCATGCTTCTATGCACGGGGATAAGGCATGTTAAATTTCTTGTGTTTGATGTATTAAAAAAAAAAAAAAAAAAAATTAAAGAAATAATTATTAAGTATTGTACGGTAATCAATATTTTTTCTGATACCCAGTATGTAAATAAACAGTGATATTGATACATCTGTAGCTGGTAACACCCAATAGGCTTTATTTATAGATTTGTCTTTAGTGAGAAAATAAAAAAAAACGATAACATTTGTGTAACAAGTACTTTTATAATAATTTGTGTAACAGTACGATATCTAAAATTAAAATATGTCTAATATTGTGTAGTAAAATTGAGAATAAGAAAAATAATAAGAAAAACTTACAAACAGTACTGAAGTTTTTTTTCGTTTTTTTTTTTTTTTTTTCAGATAAGTCTCAAAATGTATCTGAAATATTTTGTGTGAGTTTTCAAGCAATCTAACATGCTAATGATACACAATTTAAATGAAACAGGCTTATGCATATTTGTAGATTGTATGTAAGTTTGTTTATGTTTTATGCAGTAGGAAAACGGACTTTAACGAAAAATCCTCTCACAGACCGTAATACATTGGAATTCTTTTATAAACCATGTACTTTTATAAACCATTTACATACTTTTAAAATATTTAAAAATCATTATGTCTCGTAGTTAAATTAAATTTTAATCACATTTAAATTTTTAATCACATTTGATGTTTTTTACTGATGAGGAGCCTGTAAAAGGCTCAAAACATTTAAATTTGTGTTTTGTGTTTTTATTGTTTTAAATTGTATATTTTTAGTACATATTGTCTGTCTCAGTTTTTAATGTGATTGAAATTTCATTTACATACTTGTTTAGAAAGATAACATGCGATAGTGAATAATATACATCAGCTTTCACAAATATTTACGGAAATTAGAGCGCAGATACAGAGGCACACATTCGGAAGGGATAAACATTTTCATCTTTATTGGAAAGTATCATATATATATACAGTGGGCGATCAAAAAAAAAAAAAAAAAATTGAAGAAAAGGCACAATACTTTGAATCACCCCGTATTATAAAAAGCTACAAATGACTTGTAAGTTTAACACATTGCTACATATACTATGCAATACTATGAACGATACTCATATATATATATATATTTTTTTTTTTTTTGTAGAAATTGCGCACTTATTTCGGAAGATATAAGATATATACATATATATATATATATATATATATATATATATATATATATTGATTATTATGTTTTTGACAAGTTTTTTGCTTCGAACTGGAATGGATTTTCATAAAATTTTACAAAATTTGCAAGCAAATGGACAAAGCATCAGAGAAACGTTATCCTGAAACATAAAATCTGTACGTGTAATATTCGTTGAGATATGAACATGAATAGTAAATATTTTTTACTGAACATGCACAAAAGATAGATATTATTATTATTATTATTATTTTTGCATAGGTTGAAAGCAAGATATACTTGGTAACTTTTGTGAAAAGTTCATTTGAATAAAACGTAAATTAAACAATCTGTCAGCAAAAGGACGACCTAGATTTTATGTATTTTCCAGAGCTGAAATTTCATAATATGTTTCACACAGGCTGCTTACTTAATTTGACGATGGAATTATAGCAGTCATGTTGCAAAATTACTTTTCTGTGGAAAACCCTCCCTGAACTCACAAATCTTGGTAAATAATTAAAAATATAATTGAGTCACAAACCTATAAGGGAATTTTCACATAAAAGAATTTTTACAACGTGGTTCATGGATCTTCAAACTGAATGCGTGGCATGCGTAAAACCACTATTCTTTATAATTATTTGACATTGTAAGGCCACATAATTTAATCAAAGGTTTAGAAACTATAAAAATGTTTTACTGCTTATTATAAAACAGATACAATGTAGAAACATCAAATGAATGACACAAGCATGACATCACAGCTTTGCATTCACAAGACATAGGGCTGTTGATTACTCTTTATAAGTACTTAATTAAATATATACAGTCATGGAAAAAACTTTAAGACCACATGTGAAATTGCAAAAATTTTAATTTTACTAAAAACAAAGAAATACCAAATAATATAAACAGAATAAAAATATAACATCTTCACATGGTTTTATAAAAGAATGGCTGTAATTATATATTACATGCAAGTAATTTTTTTTTCACAACATGAAAGCGTGGAAAAAACTTTACGACACAAAGTTAAACATTAATTAAAGTTATTTCATTGTAATGTTTAGTACTTCGTGTGTTTTTCTTTCACATGAATTACTTCTAAAACACGATTTTGGAAGATTTTTGATGCATTTTTGCATACTAGAATCGATATTTTAACTCATGTTTTTGAAATAACAAATTTGAGCTCAGAAACAAAATTATACTGTTTAAAATTTTCTTGTACCTCACGTGCAAGTTTAACACACAGAATTTATATGGGTTCAAGTGTGGTCGAAAGTGGTCAAGTGTGGTAGTACTTTTTGTCGAAATTCCGGAAAACTTACATTATTTTCAGTTAGCCAAGAAAAGATTGAAGCAGATTAGTGCTCAGACGCATTATCTTGCAACAAAATCAAATTCCGGTCCATAAGCTGATCTTTTAATGGAACAAAATTGTTATCCAGTATATCTGGATAGTGAAAAGAGTTCATAAATGAATACAATATTAGTCTTACCTCGAGCACAGAATCCTGTGCAAATCATGACAGATCCACCACCTTGCACATGCTTTGAGAAATATGTATGAAACTGTCTTAAATCATGCCAATAGTTGTGTAAGCCATCAAATCCATATAGATTAATTGTTTTGCATCTCTGAACACTATTTTTTACCAAAAGTTGAATTTTTAAACATTAGATTTGCGAATTTCAATCTTGTCTAAAAATACCGTTTTTCAAGCTCAGGTTTTACTTTTTTATTTTGAATATTTAATGTTTACCGCACGATTCAGGACATTTTTAACAGTTGTAGCTGTTACTTGAAGCTTTAGAGCCGATTTTATTGCTGAAGAATATGCATTGTTTTTAACGGCCATTATTATAACGCTTCATTTCATTTTGTGTGATAATTTGGAAGGCATTCCTCCTCAATTTTTTGTACCATATCTGCATGGATGTGTAAGAAATTGATGAACTACAATTTTATACCTGTCGATTTTGCTAACGATTTGCCTTTCAGTCATTAAACTTTCTCGAAATGCAAAAGATTTCCCCTATTTCAGTTTCACTCAGTAATTTTCCTCTACCCATAATCGAAGTTACTTTAACACTGAACTAAATGATTAAAAAATGTTTCTTTTCATTCTAACAACTGTCCCACATAAAACCGTGCAAATATGACGTCATCTCGTTAAATGAGCAATCACTTTTAAAACTGGTGTTAAAAATTTTTCAAATTTATTACATTACGCATTTTTATTTTTTTTATCGAAAATAAACATATTTTTAATTCTAAATTTTTTTTTTCATAATTACATTTTATATATTAAATGCGAAGGTAACTTACAAAGGGATTTTCATTTACGAATGCAAACAAAAATATTCGATGGTGGCTTTAAAGTTTTTTCCAATACTGTTTATATATGTACACACTCATGTTTGAGAAATTGCAACACCATGAAAGAATGACGCGATTGAACTGAAATTATGATTAAAATATCAAAGCCACCACATGTGCGTGGGCTAAGCAGCACCCTCTGGACTGCTGCTGAAACCGTATTAATAGAGAGCTGTAGTGGCATGTTTAAAATAGTCTATGTTTATCTCTTATTGGTAAATAAACGTGAGGCGAGACGTAATTATGCCTCGTCGACAACAGAGGGCGAAATTTGAACAACTTATGAAGTTTGAACGGGGGAAAATCATCGGTTTTCCTGAAGGAAGATTTTCCTATCGCGTAAAAGCAGCTCGTGTGCAGCACAACAGGAGCACAGTCATACGAGTTTGGAAATAGTGGATAGACAAGAATCGGAAAACTCGAAAATCCGGGAGTGAACGCCGAAAAATGGCGTCAATACGCGATGATAGATACTTGGTCGCATGGCGCTGATAGAGCGTACAGTTTCATCTAGACAGTTGGTAGCCCATTGATCCGCTGTGACAGGTGTATCACTGTCTGCTTGGTCAATTCGTCACCGTCTACTGCACCATGGACTGCGTGTACGAATTCCTTTATACAGGATTCCCCCCTCACGCGAAACCATAGACACTTGCGGCTGCAATGGGCTCATGCACATAAAGATTGATATGCAGAAAGGCAGCAAGTGGTTTTTCCTGAAGAACCCCACTTTAATTTGAGGCATCATGATGTCCGTATTCATGTTAGACGCTATATCGGGGAACACTACTACTCGGAGTACATTATCGAACGTCATAGTGGACGAACACCCGGAGTTATGGTCTGGGGTGCGATTGCGTATCATGGACGATGTCTGCTGCTACGAATTGAGGGTAATCTTAACAGCGACATGTACATCAGAGAAGTGCTGGATCCCGATGTCATTCCTTTCCTTTAAGACATTCCTGGAGCTATCTTTCAACAAAATAATGTCCCACCACATGTGGCAAGGAATGTGCAAAATTTCATTTTAGCAGAAAACATACAGATTCGTTCGCAGCCTGTTCATTCGCCGGATATGCCACTGATTGAACATGTGTAGGATTTCACTTATCGGTGTCTCGCTCGTGATCCTCATACTACAGCTTCAAGAGATGAACTTTGGGTGCGCCTACAAGAAATATGGAAATTCTCTTCCCCGAGCATACATTCAAAATCTGTTTGACTCTATGCCACGTCGTATAGCAGCACTTATTGCAGCGCATAGTGGCCACACCAAATACCGATTTCGGACACTTAATATTGTATTTTGCTTTAAAAATTTAATCATTTATTTGTACTAATACAAGTCGTTTGTGCATTAAATTTCATTTGATTCTGAAGATTTCTTCATGGTGTTGCATTTTCTACAAGCATGGGTGTATATATATATATATATATATATATAAATATATACAGTCATACCTCGTGAACGTGAACACGTTTAAGGTGAAATACTTCTAACAGGAACTGTTTCCACAATCCCCGTCAAGATGAAGATTAGTTTCTGAGTTACAGATAGCACGAATTACTAAAAATATGATTTTTTTTTTATTCTCGTCGAGATTCACGTTAAAGAGGTTCAATTATATATACATATATATATATATATATATATATATATATATATATATTTTAAATGGCTCATTTACCCATTTCAAAAATACTGAAATTAAAGTATTTTCATATTTATATGATGTTGTACAGCCATATGATATCTAAAAAGGTTTATAAACAATAAATTATTTTTCTGTTTATTATTAAATAGATAAAATGTAGAATCATTCAAGGAAGACATACACCATGTCACTGCTTTGAATTCAAAATTTATAAAGCTTTATTGAGTACACTGTGTAAGTGATTGAAATTATACAGTAGCAAAAAGAAGTATAATAGAAAATAAACAAATGATTAAATTGCCATAAACAATACACAAAAATCAAAATATTTACTAGTTAAATAAAATAATTTGACCAGTAATATTTCAAATTAGATATAAAAATAAGAAAAACGTTAACTTTAAAATAATTCCGAAGAGAATACAAACCACGTATACATTGCTTAAAGCTGCCTTTAAAAGATTGCAAAAAAGAATTTTCAATTTGAGTTAAAAATGACACACACACACACACACACACACACACACACACATATATATATATATATATATATATGCGTGTTATTGTTAGCATGGCTTCCGCTTAGTTTTGTTTTCATATGTTAATGGTAACGTACGTTCTGTCTCTAAATAGTGCAATAGAACAGTTTACTTACTATCTCTCAAATATGAATAATTTAAAATTACCTTATATATATACACTGTTAAAATTGTTTCTTAATAATGAGCTAAATTGTCTCAAAATAGATCCGAAACAATATATACTTAAATTTGAAAACCCATGTACTCATCTTTGAGTACGCTGACATGCAAGAAAAATCATGCAGTACGCATTGATTAGTAACACTTTCCAACTATACGTAATTGTTGTATCTAATAACTTTTAATATTCTTTCCCTACGTTATCACACAACAGACAGAAGGACTGAAAAATATACAGATAGACTAATTGATTTTAAAATTACTCTTAATCATTTTGGAAAGTGTTAAAAAGGCTTAACGCAAAAGAAAATGCAGCCGTTAGATTATAATTACAGCTTTTGATCTCTCTGAATATTTTAGTGTAGCCCTGTAAATCAGAAAGTTAATCATATCATATCCTATTCAAAACATTATTTTATAATATAAATACTAATACATTTCAATAATTTTATGATTTTTTCAGTAGAAAGACTTTTAAATATAACTTTTAAAAAATTCTGTCCTAAAACGTGTCCTAAATGCATTGGCATTTTTTTGTTGTTGTTGTTGTCCGTGTAAACAAACTAGTTGTACAGGACCTATTAATGTCATTTTAAATGGAGAACATTCTATACGGTAAATATTTATAAAAATAACACTCATAGAACACAATGCTTTCGAATGCTTTTGGGTGTCCCTGTACACAAACCAGAACAGATATTCACTCCATTTTCAATATGGAACATCCGATAGTGAACTTCAATAAAATATATCAGTTTCGAGAAATTCCATAAATATTTACAGGAGTTAGAGCTCGAGCAGACAGATAGACTGACAGATGGATAGATACACAAACTGAAATCATATTCACACTTAAAAATGTTAGAAAGTGTTAAAAACGCTTAATGTAAACGAAAGTACAATTCTAGCAATTTTTTATTAATAGCTCTTAATATGACTGGATATTTTTGTGCCACTCTGTAAATCTACTGCTAATCCTGCTATATTCCATGTAAAGCATTCTTTTGTGCAATTGTCATGAAAATTGTAATTTTAGACATTATTTCAAAAATGGTAAGAATAGGGCAGTTAACGATGCCACAAAAAGTATTAATTTTTGAAGGGAAAAAAAAATGTAATACGTGAAATGGCAAAATAATTAAATGTTAACGAAATATTGGTAAAAGGGTTTTTAGCAAGATATAAAATTTTTCGGCTGTTTAAACTGGAAATTTAGTTTTATGCGCCCATGTTGCACATCCAAGCGAGATGACCGTAAGTT
>CAWVNO010000574.1:0-63000 GCA_963930645.1 Salticus scenicus | reverse complement strand
AGGGCAAAACTGGATCGTGTTGTGTAGGTTGGGACTGATTGACTATGCAAGGGTTCTAGGCCATGTTTATGCAAGTTTCAGGGAAAACTCTGTAAAACTCCAAACAGCTAAGATGAATGTGGCTTAGGATCGAACCCAGCATCTTCTCCCTTATGGCCATATCACATGAGGGATTTCGCTCAGCTTTTTTACTAAACACAGCATAATAAATTTTTCTGAAAGACAGTCTAAAAAGTTGATGACACACTGACCTCGAATCTTTTAAAAACCATTAATACACATTTCACTAACAGCCTTAAAAAAAAAAAAAAAAAAAAAAAAACACACAAGAAAGTTTAATTTTTTCTTCCTACAGTGCTAATGCTTAATATTTAATAGTCTAAATTAATGTTTTGAAACAACAAATTAGAGGTGAAATTGATAGTAAATTGAGGTAGAAGAGTGTATGTATGGGAGGGGGATTTATTTTTTTTCTCCTCACAGGTACAGAGCTTCAGCACATCTAACACACACACACACAGTCAGTTTCTGAATGGTCAAATCATGTTTAGAACATCTTTAACCCCTTGAACTGCAATTTATTTTCAGTCAGCACTGCTCATGCAGACAATTTAATTTTCTTAGTTTTAACAAGTGGGATTCATATAGAAACTTACGGTTTTGTTGTTCAAATAATTTGTTATTATTAAAAATAATATTTGTTTCACACATTTATATGAATGTTTATTGTTATATATACATATAAGAACTAGAACATAATGAGTGTTACAAAATTCATGACGAGCTGGACTCATTATTTAAGTTCAAGGGGTTAAATATGCAATCCATTGAAGACTAGAAGTTGAAAGATTTTACGAATCCAATACTTTCTTTTATGAATATTGCAGATGCAGAAAGTAAAAATATGTTTTAAAACAATATTTCTTATGGACTTTCATATATTTTGATAGATTCTTGTAAAAAAGGCTAGAAAATATTTTTAATTTAGGATGCATAAGGTTTAACTTTCGACTGGAAAAATTACAATTAAATTTAAAATATTTTTCAGCTCAATTTTCAATGAATAATTAAGACATTAAAAAAATTCTTTCAAATACAAGTTTCATGACAAATTAACTAAAACTTCTGATGAAGAAATTACTTGAATGTAAAATTATATATATATAAAAAAAAAAAAAAGCTAATCGTTATATTAATAATTTAACCAGTCACCATATTTAAAAAGGTATAATTCAAAACATTCAATTGACTAATTCAGTCCTAAATAATAGTAATTAAAAAAAAAAAAAAAAAAAAAAAAATATTTAATTCTAGAATTATAAAAATTTCCTGTTAAATTTTAACATTTTGAGGTAAATAATTGACAAAATTCATAAATTAAATACATAATAAAAATGGAAAACTTATTAATAAAAGAATAATTCGACAACAGAAAGGTATTATTAAGTATGACAAAATCTCGTAACATGACAGGTGCAAAATGCAATTGTATACAGCAACTACTGTATTCGAATAATATTCATGTTTTAGTTATAAAGTAATAGAATCCATAAGTATTATGGATACATTATTAAATAAACACGTCGTGAATAAATCTCATGAAAATTTGATTACATTAATCATCCCATTTTTCCCCAACAAATTGCCTTCGATGGAACACTGATTGGCCTAACGGCCGATCGCTTTTTTTTCCTAAGAAATATGAATGTGTATGATATTATATCCTTTTATATGGGCTTCGTCGAGCTTAATTTTTAAATGTATTTTTTATTTCAAACACATTCTGAAACATCTGCATCAGTAGAACGAAATATAAACGATTAAAATATCTCTGTGAGCAAAAACAGCCATAGTCGTCAATGGTGGGAACGAGTGCTTTCTGCCAACCACTCCCGAGAGTTGAGATGTTTGTTTACAAACAAGGAACTGCCCTATAGTTACAGCTACTTGCAGCTCCTTGGTAAGCACAAGAGTTCCACTCCTTCCTTTTCTTCGCTCCTTGATCCAAACTTCACAAGACTTCAAATTACCTTTGCTTCTGATCAAGTTATTAAAGGACTTAGTCGTGAAATACAAAATATATAACAACTGCTCATTGGAAACGTGTAATAAAATCCCTTGGTAATGCATTGATAATTCAAAGCGAAAAGCCGTGGATATTTTTTAAAAAATGTTTTTAATAAATTTCAGACAAACGTGTTTTTATTCTAAATAATAATAGTAATAAAAAAAAAAAAAAAAAAAGAATATATTTTTTTTACGTTACTAACATTTTTTACGCATATATACTCCTTTTCATATTTATCAGGACACTTTATGTTTTGAAATAACTGATGTAAAAATAATTGTGAACAAGATTATACAACGTGCACTTAATATATCTAGTATTCTAAAAACCATAACTGCTATAATTTTTTTAATATGAAACAAACTTAGGGAGGCATACTATTGTAACAATCGCAGCTATCGTAGATCACAAGTCGGATGGTACACTCCGCAGCAAAAGTATCCGAGCACTGCAATAATACCCGTCTTAAAAAGGTACACTTAATACTGCATTATTAAATAAATCCTTGTTGATTCATGATCTTAGTATGTTTAAAAACATTATTCGACAAGAATTTATTTAACAAAGCAGTGTTAAATGTACTTTTTTCAGACAGGGATTAATGCTAGTGCTCGGATACTTTTGCTGCAGAGTGTACGATCCGACTTGTGATCTACGATAACTGCGATTGTTACAATAGTATGCCTCCCTTAAAAAAAAATAATGCAAAATATTTTTTCTCCACGTTTTTAGATGTTCATAATTATAGGGACAATCAAGATTTTTTCGTTTTATATAACTTACTAGCGGATAAATTACAGTTGACACGGGAATTTGTTAACTACCAGGCCAGAATAATTCATATATAAGCCTTCAACTTTTCTTGGAGGGACATTATTGATAATTCCTTGGAAAAAAGAAGGTTCATGTAGTGAAGTATGATAGATGTGTTTTTTAAGTGGAAGGATAATTTCAATCCGCCGAATTTCTAATGAAATTCGAAGATCTAAAATTGCTGAAGGAAATGTGATCAAACGTTGAACTGCTGGTTCGATGGGAGAGAGATCTGATGCAAAATCAGAGTTGTTTTACAGATATCGAAGACTCATAATTCCTCTTACTGTTCTGTTTATAATGACTGCTGCTGAATTTGCTCGTAATTTTTAACGAAAGTTTGGGGTCCACATTTATGTATGTTTAAAATAATTAATAATATGTAAAAATGAATAAAAAACCTGTAATAATCAATAAGCATTTAACGGGGAAAGAACCTCTGTGTTAAAGTTGAATAAAGACAATTTTAAATGGTAGAATGTTGCATTTTCGGATAAAAACCATTTTATTCTTGATTAACCAAATTGTTTTAAGAGTTACTAGCACGATCTGAAGATAGCGAAAGACAGAGCAGATTTTTTAAAGGCAGATATGAGTCGGGCATTTTAAAGGTGGTTCTATGGTGCTCTGGGGAGCTGTTTCTACTGAAGGCAGAATGAACTTAGTAATTTTTTTCTATTATTATGAACATCAAGAGAATATCCGTAAATTTTAAACGTGGAATTCTCAGATTTTTGTTAGATTTTGGGGGGTAATAATATTTTTTTTTAACAAGGCTTACATTTTTGCTCTACTTCTAGAGCAATAGGAAATAGTTTGAAGAAAGAAACTTCTGTATTATTGCTTCTCCCGTGGCCTAAAATTTTAAAAAACCTTAACTTATATTTGAAAAGTGCATGCAAGTGGAGAGCAATTTTAAATAGTTTAAATGTATTGAGAATACTATCATTTATGATGTATGAAATGGTATTGAAACTGAATATAAAAAAAAAAAAAATAAAGTATATATACATATATATATACCAGAGACAATGTCCGACTGTTTCACCCTAAAGAGACCCCATAAAATATTAATTTAAAGAATAACTGAAAAAAATTTACTAAGAATCGAGCTCTTATTATAATTGTGAACACCTGAACAATCATCTTTTTAACCGTATTTAAAGATTTTAAGATAGGAAAACGATAAAACTTTTTAAAAGTCTATTAATGAAATTCAAATTAATAAAAAATATATTTGTTTAAATAATAGTGCTCAGCGGTTAGTTAATATAGAAAAACGGGCGTCTTTATAATATGAGAACTAGTGTATGCTTATTCAATGTCCTAAGTGCACAGATGTCTATTTAAATATTTCTTTTAACACACTCATGATTTTTGTTATGTATGAATACGAAAATGTTTTCCCTATCACGGAAATACTTCAGAACATTTTTTTCACATATACGGCTTTTCTCCGCATGAAAGCTCAAATGCGTAGAAAAATGTATAAATGAATGCTTTCGAAAGAAAAATGAATGTGCACTTCGCTCACCAACTTTTTTCAACTGAATATACGCAAAGATTTTTTTAAATACATTTTTACTAAATCACTTAGAATTCTTCACACATAAATGTTTTTTTGTTCTCCTGTATGAACGCGAAGATGTGTTCTTAGTTTGCTCTTTACCGAAAAACTTTTAGAACATTTTTCACACACATATGGTTTTTCTCCAGTATGAATTCTAAGATGTCTTTTTAGACCACTACTTTCAGAAAATGATTTAGAACATTCTTCACACACATATGGCTTTTCTCCTGTATGCACGCGAAAATGTCTTATTAGGTTGCTCTTATCAGAAAATCCTTTAGAACATTCTTTACATACATGCGGCCTTTCTCCTGTATGAACGCGAAGATGAATCATTAGATGCCTCATATAAGAAAATCTTTTAGAACATTCTTCACACACATATGGTTTTTCGCCTGTATGAATTCTAAGATGTTTTATTAGATTATTTTTGACAGAAAATCCTTTAGAACATTCTTTACACACATATGGTTTTTCTTTTGAATTAACGCCAAGATGACGCTTAAGATTACTTATTCCAGAAAATCCTTTAGAACATTTTTCACACACGTATGGTTTTTCTCCTGTATGAACACGAAGATGTGCCATTAAATGGCTCTTAAGAGAAAATCCTTTAGAACATTCTTCACACACATATGGTTTTTCTCCTGTATGAATCCGAACATGAATCCTTAGAAGGTTCATATCAGAAAATCCTTCAGAACATGCTTCACACACATATGGTTTTTCGCCTGTATGAATTCTAAGATGTTTTATTAGATTACTTTTGTCAGAAAATCCTTTAGAACATTCTTCACAGACATATGGTTTTTCTTTTGTATGAACGCGAAGATGACTCTTAAGATTACTTTTGACAGAAAATCTTTTAGCACATTCTTCACACGCATATGGTTTTTCTTTTGTATGAACGCGAAGGTGACTCTTAAGATTACTTATTTGAGAAAATCCTTTAGAACATTCTTCACACACATATGGTTTTTCTCCTGTATGGATGCGAAGATGTTTTATTAGGTCACTCTTATCCAAAAATACTTTAGAACATTCTTCACACACATATGGTTTTTCTCCTGTATGAATTCTAAGATGTTTGTTTAGTTTAGTTTTGACAGAAAATCCTTTATAACATTCTTCACACACGTATGGTTTTTCTCCTGTATGAACAGGAAGATGTGCCATTATATAGCTCTTAAGAAAAAATCCTTTAGAACATTCTTCACAGACATTTTCCCCAGTATGAATTTGAAGATATTTTAGACTACTTTTAGCAGAAAAACTTTTAGAACATTTCTCACACACATATGGATTTTCTCCTGTATGCAATCGAAGATGAATTTTTAGATGACATTTTTGAGAAAATCCTTTGGAACATTCGTCACACACATATGGTTTTTCTTCCGTATGGATTCGAAGATGATTTTTTAGACTACTTTTGATACAGAATCCTTTAGAACTTTCATTACAGACATATGTTTTTTTTCTGTATGAATGCTAAGATGTTACTTCCGACTACGTCTTTCAGAGAATGTTTTAGAACCTATTCACTCACATACAGTTTTTCTTCTGTATGAATGCGAAGATGTGCATATTTGCAAATAATAAATGTTTCCTTTTAATGAATATGTTTTGACGTTTTGACGCAGAGTCTACGCTGCTGGCTGTCAGGTGTAAAGGTAGTCTTCCAGGTATATAATTACGGTTCACGGATTAAGAGTTTAAGAGGATATATTACTAATGCTACGGAAAAGTAGTAATTTTCATCTTACCGATAGAGGGCGAACAGATATTGAAAATCTACCAATCAGCGCGTTTATTTACATTTGTAGCGGTTCATTGGTCGTTTACGGAAATCGTATCGTGTGATCTATGATGATGGCTGAAATTGCGAATTGCTTCTTAAAATTTACGTATTTTGAATTTTAGTTACAATAAATAAGGATAAATTAATTTTAAATAAACACTACGATTAGTAGCATTTAATCACGAATTTGATTAGCAAACAATGTGTGATTTCATTTGTGTGATTTTCTTTTCTATTGCTCCACAAGATATAATTAATCGATGTGTACAAATTTTAATAATTTACACACCACCCCATTTATCTTATTTTGAATGAAGTATAAAACATCATTTTAACCGAGTATAAATATCGTAAATGCTTACTAATTATCAGTATGTATTTTTCGTTTTGTTATTGTTAGTCTCTTTCAGTCTTGCAATGATAAACTCTGTTTTTTTTTTTTTAAGTGAAATGAAAGTTTACTTGATATATTCTTTATTCTAAGTATTTTATTTATTCTAAGCATTTAACTATTAGTAATTGAAGTACACGTTTCCATTTTAAATCTGTGCCATTTATATGTTTATGGCGATGTTTTTATATGTGTCAGGACCTGATTAACCTTTAAAGCTAAGGTAAGCTCAGTATCATTTCTTGCCCCCTTTCATTCGATGAATGTTTTCTAATTTCTACACATACAGAAACAAATTTAATTTCTATGCATTGGCATATAAAAATATTATAAACTGAAAATAACTGTCTGTGTTTATTATTATTAGCTGTTTTTCATTCATATGTCTAGGTGGTTCTACCCATAACAATAACATCAAGATTGTATATGATTAGTTAACAGTTTATTGATTCAATGTCTGCATTTCTGTGGTTAAGTAATTGAACTTCTCCCAAATATTTTGTACTTTCTCTTGTTGAAAACCTGAAACTAGATATTCGGGTCCATGTTTGCAATCATTTTGTGGTCGCTCTTAAATTTCAGGTTGAAGCTTCTGCTTCCGGAACCTTTTCGGTAATCAGGCCCTGATAAGTGTACTGATAGTTTACTGAGTAATGGATTAACACTAAGTGCTGATCAATGAAGAGAAGATTTAATCCACTCTTTTCTCCTCGTACTTAATTCATGTAATTAGTTACACGTCATGGTCCTTTCTTATCAGTTTTTTTTTTTCCTTAATATATCAAACATGGATGAAATTTTGCGATTTGCCTAGAAGACGGGAAGAATTTGTCGAATTCTTTTAAGTGAAAGCCATTTTGCCTTATTAATATTAAATTTTTTTAGTGTGTATACTGTGTGTTGCCATGAATAGTCTGCTTGGCAAGATTTGCAGCATTATTAACTTTTTTTTTTTATGTGTATACTATGCGCAAGGCTGCCACTCAATGAAAACTCCAAAAATTGTCGCTTTAGTAGCCTTTCATAGGAAAAAAGTCTCCTAAATAAGTGTCCTGAAGCAGAAAATAGTCTTCGTTTTACACCTCTCCCCCCTCTCCAATTTCTTCTTTTATCCAATATTAATGTTATGACTATATAAAATAATCGAAATAATTAAGCAGTAATTTTCACTAATAATGTTTAAAAAAAAAAAAAATTTCAAAAAATTCCTGAGTATTTCAGATTACTGAAATGTATATATATATATATCAGCAATGCATAATATAACCAGACTGGTGATGCCAGCTGCTCTTGCAACCTAAAATTGGTTTAGCCTGATATTCACTTTCAATACTTTTTCTTTCAAATAACACACAATGGGTTGAATTTTAGTACTTTTCTAATATAATATTTCAAAAATTAGAGACCATAAGAGGTTATATCTCTACTGATTGTGATAGAATTAGAATATATGTGAATCATTTGAATTGAGCTAAACAAGGTATATTTAAGTGTGAGAAAGATAAATTTCAATTTTCCAGATATAGTAGAGAGTCAAAAATCCGCACAGCTCGGGACCAGAGGTTGTGTGGATTTTAGGATTTTGTGGATTTCAGGGCCCATAAAAAATGTTTTTCATTTTGAATAATAAAAACAGAATATTATTCAAACTAAACACATCACATACTAGTGAATAATAACACTGAATATTAAATTACTAGGTAGATAAGAATAATAATGAACATTACCAAAAATATATAATGAAAAAAATATTTGTCAAATTTAGATAAAATCTGTTCACATGTAGTTAAACTGCACTTGAACCTGCATGATTTATTTATTGCAAATAGTAGTAACACAGTTTTTTTTTTTCTTTTTTTGAGAATTTTATTGAGTTCTCCCTTATAATTATGCCTTCATCAGAAAGCATTTTAAAAAATTAGTTTGTTATTATTTACCTGATTGTTATTATCATATCACAATAACCATTATTTCCTTTTGATGAATTTAATATACTGTCAATAATTTTTTTTAGCAGCAACTTGGTTCTTGCAGTCTTTCATATTATTATTTTGTTTTCTTTTTTTGTAATCATAAAATGCAAACATAAAAATCTGTATTCAAGATCTTCTTCAAAAATTCTGATTTGCACTTTTGTAACTTAATAGTGAATTTCATCGTTTGTATCTTTCAAGCTGTGCGGATTTTGGACTTTGGCAGATTTCTGGCTCTATACAAATTTTTCTGAATTTTAAAAGACAATTCACATTTTCCATGAGATTTCTGCTAAGTTGGAGATTAAAACTCTAATTCTCTCAGCTCATTAATTCTAAAAGGTATTTGAAATTTAGAATTAATGAGCACCAATGGAATGTTCTTAATGAAGAGATTTTTAAATCATCTATTGCTTCCCATTGCTGATCTGTTGCTGTTTTTACAAAGCTTTTCAGATCTTAAAAAATTAAATAAATAAATAAAAATCTTGTTATCTTTTCTTCAATACTCGCATAACGTTCTCTTGCTAAGTTTCTTTCGTTTCCTCCCCCCCCCCTTTTTTTTGTAATTTTTTTTTCCCCTATGGTCACATCTATTTATTTATAATACATTTTCTTTAAATCTTGTCACACCAGTATTTATACTGATTTTCAGTCTTATTCATTTTATTTTGTGCATTGCTGCTTTATTTGTTACACTTTACTTTGCTCTTTGCCTGATGAAGGGTTATGATACTATTTTGAACTGAAACAAATGTTTTTTTTTTTTTTTTTTCCTATGAAAGTAAGTCACTTTATTTTTACATAGAGAAATGGTTTTACCCTTAAGCACAGTATTTTGCTGCTTAGAAACATGCAGACATCAACAGGGAGACATGTTATGAAATATAATATTGCTATTGCAATGACAAAAGTTTCACCTTTTCATAATATACAGTGAGTGAGTAAAGAAGTAAATAGGAGAAAAAAAATATCATTTTCTTTGACCAAACACTAAAATGAAAACCTTCTTAAAGGCCTATCTAATTTATGAAATTAGCCTTAAAAAAAAAAAAAAAGCTTTATGAAAAGTTATATTTTTGCTGCAAGTTGTTGAAACAGAAATAATTCACTGCTAATTAACAAAATTTATATTTAATTGCAATTACATACTGAAATATGCAGATATTTCTTTTGAAAATTAAAATTTATACATTCATCAAAGCTGATTCTCAAAATGTATTATTACTAGCAAATCCAAGCGAAATTTTTGCAATTTCTTTTTATTTACCTTTAAAATTTGAAACTTATAAGTCTTATACCAATTTCATCACCTAATTTAAATTTTAATCCATCAGAAGCCAAATTATTATTAGTTTTTGTAGGACGAAACACTAATGATAGTTAAACCAAATCTTTCCAAAGACAAGTTTCAAAATGAAATTCATGTTTGACAACCCAGTTTTAATATTTCCCTAGGCAGGACCACCTATAGTATAGAACCCCTATGGTGATTTTTAATTTTTTTTCGCCATGTTGGTGATGCCTTTTGATTATTTTTTTTTATTTATTCATTCTGTCATAATTTTTTGTAAAAAAAATATATATACATTAGCACCTATTTTGATTATGCTTTTAATTAATGAGTTTTTTAGTCAAGTTATGACAAAAGTTCCTATTTTACCATATTTTTATTAACTTCAATTCTTGTTTGTTTGTTTGCCCGGTACAATTCTTGCAATCGATTTTTATCTAACTGCCCTACTAGCTAGACATTTGACACTTTCAGAATAGCTCAGAACCCGATGACAACATAATACTTCAAAGCCCGATTTTCAAATTTTTGTTAGTTTTCTTTTAATTAATTAAAATATGAAAATAATGACCTCCTAATAGCTTTAAAAATAGACATTAAAATATTAAAATTGTTGCCAAACAAATTTACAAGTTCATTTTCTTTCGACATAAAAATAAATACATCTAATTAAACGTGAACATTAAAAATTGTAAAAAGTTAAATTATGCATCTCACAAAAATTGACGTCATTATCACTTTAAAAATCTTATATGCATTGATAAAGTGCTCATGTATTTCTATAGCTATGATTCAACAGAAAATTTAAAAATATAGTATATAAAAAGGTTTTTTTTTCTTATAATTATTGTTCATACATTTAAAGTATTGTTAGGTTTAAAATGATGCTTCGAAAGGTTGTAAAGATGCAACTTTAAAAATAGATTTTTCTATAAAATGTCATCAGACAAATGTCGTCATTTGTTTAATTGAATCACTGAACTGAGTTCATGTACTTAAACATTGCTTATGTATTATTATTATTATTATTTTTTTAATAAATTATTTTTACTGGGTGATTTTGTACAGAAAAATATATAAGAAAGTCTTGTGGTAGCCACAGCATACTAGTTTGCATTAGGGCTGGAGTATTTATCAATATATCCCCAAGTATCAATATTTTTTTAATATCACAATAACGGTGTTAAAGATCTTGCTCTGCCGATATATCCCTCTAACGATATTTCTTAGCGCACACTGAGCGATCGATCGATGCACCGATAAATAATGTTTAATGCCAATCTTAAATACCTTCTTCAAATTCTGCTTTCCCTACTAACACCATCACCACGCACCGAACAAAGCAAATGCCGTATAGCTTATACTAATGCAACCCCTTGTGCACTGCACGCTCCATCCATGTGTTAGATAAATAATAAAGAACGCCAATCTTAAATACCTTCTTCTAATTCTGCTTTCCCCACTAAGCATGCATCATCACACACCGAACAAAAAGAGAGCTGAATAGTGCAACCCTTTTTCTTTTTCACAACCCAAACGATATCTCTCTTTCATTAAGAAAAAAACTAAGTTACCGCAGTGTACCTACTCTCTTTATCTTTATTCGTGCTATCTACCCAATCGAAAATATCACTGTCCAAAAAGTCTGAATGATATTCATTAAGAAAATTAAGTTATCACAGTATATTGACTTCCCACGGTATATTGATACATTCATGCATTTACTGACCCTAAACGATAATATGAAAGAATTTATACTACTACCGTTAGTATTTGATAATACTATTGCACATCACCGCTCATGGATTGTAGGTGTAATACCACAGTAACCACAGACAAGCCGACATAAAAACAAACGCTTATTATGACGAATGAAAACAATATCTTTTGTTTTAGCTCATTTCCTGCTATTGGTTCATTGATATTGGTTTATTTCAAAGTATCGATAACTTCTGGCCATCTTCTTCTTATCTTTATTATTGAAATATATTATATGTAATATGTTATGACATAAATTATATACAAAGATAAAAGTGTTACTCTCTTGCGTTCATAGTAAAAATGATTACAAACGTGTCTGTGAGTATGTGTATATGAAAAATTTTGTGAATGCTATATCTCACAAATCAATGAACGAAATTTGGTATTTAGTTGTAACTTGACCTAAACTGGTGCTGATTACATTTGGGGATCAAGTAATCAACATGTGGCGCTTTCACCTAACTTTCCATATTTTTTAATATGGTAGTATAAGAAAAAATTTCGTATAAATATACACAAATGAGTTATTTTTAATGAATATTTGTAAAATTAATATGAAGTATTGATAATAGTAGTAGTTTGCTAGGAAAGAAATTGCATGCATGTAGGAGCATCGCTTTTTCCCTGGGAGGAAAGTACCCTTCGGGAGGATGTAAATTTTTAATATGGGTCAATACCCACATTAAAAATTTACATCGCAAAATTATTTTTTTACATAATAAAATTTACATATTAATATATTACGGTCACTTTTTTAAATACCACTATTTTTATAAACAATATCAGTATTATTCAAATAGAGAAAACTGCTGCATGTCATAAAAATAGTGGTATTAATAGTGATAGCGACGACCCTAGTCTCGGAAAATACTAAACTTTTCGGATTAATTCGCATCTTTTTTTATTTACAGTAGTCTAACCATTCACATAATAAAATAGGAATTTGAAATTTCATGGGGCCAAAAAGTCCTCTTAGGACCCTCATCCTTTTTTATTTTAAGAGCAGGAATTTTGCAGAAACAGACTAGTGGTGTAATTAAAAACATAGATAAAACCTTAACCCCTTCCGCTCCAGGCTAGCTGTAGTGTAAATGTCTGAAATACCAGATTATAATTTTGAAATAGTATCGTATACTTTCTTTGGACGTATGCACGTACGTCCATGGTATTAATGGCCATTAACACTAGGACGTACGCACGTACGTCCCTGGAGTGGAAGGGGTTAAACATTACTTAGTGTGTCGTTGTTTAAATTTTTCAGCCGTGTACCTAGCCCTCTTCAGAACGACATCTTCTGTGGAAGACTTGAGCTTGACTGATGTTGATCATCTTTCACCATAAGGTAGCGCCATACACGGTGCAGCTGTTGTCGCATGCCTCACTATTGGTTGTAATTTCAATCGATTCTTTAAATATCACATAGTAATAATCATCGTAATTTGTGTTGCATATTGACAAAAGTATTATTGATAAATATTTCAATTTACTTCTTATATATTTCATAAAAATAGTTCAAGGTTTATAAGGTAAGTAAAATGCACTCACCTTGGTTGTGAGTATCCTCTTTTATATCAGCTTTCCTAGATGTTGTATTTTGTAAATGAAAATAAATCCATTGGAGTTACAGGAACTATCAGTTGACTGATGCTGTTTAAAATATATAATTTGATATTAATTAATCGATGGATTTAATTGAATTAAACCAGCCTTCTTTAGCTTGGTTTATGAATAGGAAAAATATATAATTTGTGGGAATGAAAAAAAGAACCCACATGTTTTCCTTTTAATCACATTTTTATTATGAAAACTGAACATCGAAGAAGGAGAAAAAAAAAACGAAAAATATATCATTACATATACATAGAAACACAGACGGCCAATCAGAAACAAATGCGTCATAGCGTCGCCCCAGTGTAGATGTATATATGCATGAAGAAATAAAAAAGTCAAATGAAATGTTTTTAGAATAATATGAAAAAAGATAGTTTTTGTAATTATTGAAAGAATGTCATTTTGAGTTTATTTCTCACCAACACCCCTGCGTAAACTCGATGACATTTAATCACAGTTCAACAAGGAAATTCGCAATTTTCGAAAAGAATGTCTCGGCAGAGGCTTCGTGAGCACATCGGCGATCATATTTTCCGTGCTTACATACTCAATCTTTATTGTGCCCTGCTCAACAAGGTCTCGAATCAGATGGTATCTTAGCTCGATGTGTTTAGTTTTCTGTCGAAACTTATCATTTTCGGCCAATTTGATGCAAGAAAGATTGTCTTCATAGAGTGTAATAGGACAATTTTGTTGCATATCAATTTCTTCAAAAAGGTTTATAAGCCATTTTACTTCTTGCGCGGCACTTGCTGCAGAAATATATTCCGCTTCTGCTGATGACATTGATACAGATTTTTGTTTTTTGCTTGTCCAGTATACAGTATTTGCTCCTATGCAGAACAAATTTCCTGTTGTAGACTTACGATCACTGGGATCGTTTGCCCAGTCGGAATCTGCATATACCCTCAAGACAGGCTCTTCAATATTATTATATGTTAATTTAAGATTAATTGTACTTTTTAAATATCTCATTAATCTTTTTACCGCTTCCCAATCTTTTGCTCTTGGGCGCTCATTTCTTCTACTCAAAATATTTACCGCGGCGCTAATATCCGGACGTGACACGGTTGAAATATATAACAATGCGCCTACAGCCTGTCTATATTGTGTATTTTCTGGTAAAAGGTTTTCTTCGTCATTTAATTTTATGTAACCTGTGTCCATAGGAGTGTCTGTAGGTTTTGAATTTTCTAAACCGTATTTGACTATAAGTTCTTGTATTTTGTGTGTTTGATCAAGAGTCATTGTATTTTCATTAGGGCGATTAATATTTATCCCAAGATATTGTTTTGCTTCTCCCAAGTCTGTTAACGGGTATTCTTGTTTTAGTTTGTTTACAATTTTATTTATTTGTTGATCATTCCCCGCTATTAACAAATCATCGACATACACAAGTACATAAGTAGTTACATCGTTTTGTTTACGTTTATAAAGACACTTGTCGAATTGACTTTGAATAAAGCCTAAGTTAAGTAATGACTCATTCAATTTTAAATTCCATGCTCTCGCGGCCTGCTTTAGCCCGTATATTGCCTTTTTTAATTTACACACCTTATGTTCTTCCCCGGATACCACGTATCCTTCTGGCTGATGCATATAAACATCTTCACTCAATTTACCGTGTAAAAATGCAGTCTTGATATCAATATGTCTAAGACTTAAATTCTTATAAAGACTCATTGCCAAAAAACTTCTCAAAGTTGTGTGAGACGCCACTGGGGCGAAAGTCTCATCGTAGTCTATTCCATATTTCTGTGAAAAGCCCTTCGCAACCAGCCTAGCTTTGTATTTTTCAACACGGCCCTGACTGTTATATTTTGCTTTGAATGCCCATTTGCACCCTACTATTTTCATCCCTGGTGAAACCTCAACTAAATCCCAGGTGTCATTCTGCTTGAGTGAATTTATTTCATCTAATGTAGCATTGATCCAATTTTCCTTTTCTACAGGGTTTTCCATACTTATTATATCATCCCAGCATTTTGGTTCACTTATTCTTTCATTGTGTAATGTGAATGCGAATCTATCTGGTGGTACCCCTTTATTAGATCTTTGTGATCTACGTGGAGTATTTTGTGAATTATCTGACACAACACTATCATTAGTTTCATCTATCTCTGAGTCTATTATTTGCAAATTTGGTGATGGATTTTTATTATCACTTTTCTCATCATTGTTTTGTGATGTTTCATATTTAAGTATCGCTTGTTTTTCATTTTCTACAAATTTTACGGTTCGACTAATAATTATGTTTTTCCCATTTGTGCAGATCCTATATCCTTTACTTCTGTTATCGTACCCTACGAATATACCTTCCTGTGCCGTATTATCTAATTTTCCCCTGTGTACCTTTTGTACGTATGCATAGGCACGACAACCAAATGGTTTTAACATCGATAGGTCAGGTTTTCGACCTGTCCATAATTCATAAGGTGTCAATTCACACGAAGATGTTGGGAGTCTATTTTGCAAGTAAACTGCGGTATTTATTGCCTCCCCCCAGAAAGAATTTGGTAAATTGCCATCCTTTAATAAACAACGTGCCATTTCAACTAAAGTACGATTTTTACGTTCAGCAGTTCCATTTTGAGAAGCTGAATAGGGAACAGTGAATTGGTGGTCTATACCTAATTTTGTTAAGTAATCGTTTAATTCTGTCCCGGTATACTCCCCTCCGTTGTCGGAGCGGATTGCATGCAAAGTTCGTCCGAACTTGTTTGATGTCATTGCGATGTATTCCCTCAATTTTGTGAAAACTTTATCCTTTTTTCTCAGTAGGTATATAACTGTAAATCTACTAAAATCGTCAATGAAGGTTAAAAAATAGTATTTTCCACCGACCGTGGGGGTTTTCATTGGTCCACACAAGTCAGTGTGTACCAACTCTAGTGCTTTAGTTGCCCTAAACTGAGCCTTTTTGGGATAAGGATTGTCCGTTAATTTAGTTAATATGCAAGTTTCACATGCATTATCATGTTTGCAGTTGTCTAGTTTTATCCCAACTGCCATGTTGTTGTTTACCAATTGTTTTATATGACTAATGTTTCTATGGCCTAATTTAATGTGCCATTTATCAATGCAATTTGTATTTTCACATATTTTTACCATGTTTATAGTGTGTGTTGTATCATAGTTAACTTTGCATTCGTATAAATTGTTGTTAATGTAACCTTCAATGCATGTTTCTCCTTCATGCATTATTTTGCATGATTTGTTTTCAAATATTGCTACACAACCATTTTCAGTAGCCTCTTTTACAGATATGAGGTTTGTCTCTATCTCTGGTACATATAAAACATTTTTCAGTATTATAGTATTATGTGTGTTATTGGAATTTATGGTGTTTAATTTCACAGACCCATGACCCAGGGATTCTATCTCCTGTCCATTCGCGATTGTTACGCGTGAATTATTATGATTAAATTTATGAAATTTACTCCTATCATTGCATACATGCGTTGAACAACCTGAGTCTACATACCAACTGTTAGATTTATCACCGATAAATAGAGTGAATATTTTATCGTTAGGTTTTTTATTTTCACTCTCAGTAATAAGAGCCCTATCCGCGTTATGTCTGTCTTGAGAGTACATACCAGATTTGAAAGTTGATCTGGCATTGCTGGCTTTTGTTTGTTTCAGAGTCTTTTCTTTATTTTTATTTTTAAGATGCCAGCATTCTTCAATTGTATGCGATTTTTTTTTACAATAACGGCAGAACTTTGAATTTTCTGGTTTCGGTTTAAATTTAACCTTTAACACTGAATTATTTTCAGATTTGTTTTCTTTTCTTTTAGAAAATTCATCAATCAATTTCGAGCGTATAAACTCTGGTACAAGATCCTTTTCATCACGCGATTCTAAAGCGGTGATTAATACATCATAACTTGGAGGTAAGGAACAGAGCATTAGGGCTGAAAGGTGCCTGTCATTTATTTCTTCTCCGAGTGATACTAACTTATCTCGCAATTGATAAATGTTCGTTAAGTGGTCTATCATATCGCCACCCTCAGTTAATTTCGTAGAGTAAAGCTTTCTAAGCAAAAATAGTTTACTGCTGAGGGTTGAACGCTCATGTACAGCTTTTAAGGCGTTCCAGCATTCTTTAGCGGTCTCGAGATTTTTGACATGGATTATTTGATTATCCTCTATTAAGAGGTTTATAATGGCGCGTGCTTTCCTATTTTTGTTATTCCATGTGTCCGTAATGGGATTCGGAGCATCGTTAAGAACCACGGAATATAAATCTTCCTTTTGGAGAAACATTTCCAATTTAAACTTCCACACATCATAATTTTGTGCGTTAAGTTTTTCAATTATAGTGTCCTTGAGGATACTCATTTTAATATTTCAATTTTGTTTTCTTTCTAGTTTATAATAACTACAATTTTATATTTAATCATTCATATGTTTATTTTAAACATTCTTTTACTTCTTTCGTTTTTAATGTTTATACAGATTTCTATACTTTCGTTTTCAAGAAACAACAAAAAACATATTTATTTATTTTCGCTTACATTTTTTATCATTATTATTATTTTAAATGTAGCAAAATAATATTATTTTAAATGTAGCAAATGTTTCTTCAAATATGCAAAGAAAGAACTTTTGTCAAGAATAAATTTAAAAACTCAATTTAGCGCATCAGTTGACATAATCTGTTGCATATTGACAAAAGTATTATTGATAAATATTTCAATTTACTTCTTATATATTTCATAAAAATAGTTCAAGGTTTATAAGGTAAGTAAAATGCACTCACCTTGGTTGTGAGTATCCTCTTTTATATCAGCTTTCCTAGATGTTGTATTTTGTAAATGAAAATAAATCCATTGGAGTTACAGGAACTATCAGTTGACTGATGCTGTTTAAAATATATAATTTGATATTAATTAATCGATGGTTTTAATTGAATTAAACCAGCCTTCTTTAGCTTGGTTTATGAATAGGAAAAATATATAATTTGTGGGAATGAAAAAAAGAACCCACATGTTTTCCTTTTAATCACATTTTTATTATGAAAACTGAACATCGAAGAAGGAGAAAAAAAAAACGAAAAATATATCATTACATGTACATAGAAACACAGACGGCCAATCAGAAACAAATGCGTCATAGCGTCGCCCCAGTGTAGATGTATATATGCATGAAGAAATAAAAAAGTCAAATGAAATGTTTTTAGAATAATATGAAAAAAGATAGTTTTTGTAATTATTGAAAGAATGTCATTTTGAGTTTATTTCTCACCAACAATTTGCAAATTACAATGATTATTACTAAGCGATGTTTAGAGAATCGATTGAAATTACAACCAATAGTATGCAACGACAGCGGCGCAATAGCCCCAGACCGTGTATGGTGCCACCTTATGGTGAAAGATGATCAACATCAGTCAAGCTCAAGTCTTCCACAGAAGATGTCATTCTGAAGAGGGCCGGGTACCCGGCTGAAAAATTTAAACAACGATGCCAGAGTAATGTTTAAGGTTTTATCTATGTTTTTAATTAAAGTTTATAGTACTTTGTTTTTATCTATATATTTAAAGACTAGTGGTGTTTGCCACAGTCAGAATTGTTTGATTGAAACACAGCAGATAATCCAGATGAGCATTAATCATGACAACTCTGATATATCTAAAGTTGTGTGAGAAATGCAGAGGGGTTAATCAGCCAGGATGGCTCAGTTGTAGACCATGGAGCTGGGAATCGAACCCTGGGTCTTCAGCTTAACCTGCGGATGCTCAAACCACTGAGCTACCCTGGCTGATAACCAGTTCGGCATTTCTCACATAATATACATTGGCAAAGTCATGCGCAGCTATATCAAGTGACAAACGATCATGGCACAAATCCAATAGGCCACTAATTTAGAAATTTTATTCATCAACCTTGAAAATTCATTTCTGTTAGATTGGAGTGGAAGGCTGATTTTTTATACCAACTATGTGAAAAATACCAGATCCGGGAATCGCCTTCCGCTTAACGTGCGGATGCTCTAGAGTTAAAAATCAGCCTTCCATTCCAATCTAACAGAAGCAAGTTAAGCCTCCAGTACATAATTTCTAATTTACAATTTTTTGACACCTTGATACTTATGTATTAGGCCATTGATCTTTTCTGCAAAATAATAAGTCTTTGTCAAGTACGTGTAATAGACAGTCAATGATGAAGAAATGCTATCAAGCATACATATGTGCATACTGACGATTGCTGCAATACAAAATTTCATGTATTGTTTACTGTTTTTTTTTTTTTTTTTTTTTTTTTTTTAAGATATACCTGAAACTTACATACAGCATATATTAGTAGTAAATGGTGCAATACAGAATTTCATGCAATTTTTAGTGACAGTGACATAGGTGTATTCAGTGATTTTTTTTTTTTTTTTTTTTATGTATGCAAAACATACATACGTGCACATTGATGATTGCTGCGATTGGGAATTTCATGAAATAAAACATAATGTGTATGTACATGTACATATATATATATACATTGTATGTGTATGTATATATATATACAATATACAAACCGGTGTATGTGCCGCAGCCCTTACGAAAAAAAAGCTATTTTTTCTTGGCTGCAGCCCTTACAAGAAGTTCAGATAATACATATATTTTTTTCTTCCGTTATCACAATCTTCAAAAATTAACTTTTTTTTCAGTGTTTACATGGGGAAGGGTAGATAAACGGTAAAAATTAAGAGAATAACAAAAACAATATAAATAACTGTCTCCTATTCGGATAGTGTCTATCCCTGAGCTACGAGGATATGATGATGTGCACTACAAAGCTGAATAAAAGCGTTTGTGTTAAGACAAAGGGGGCAGACAGGAAACTTCAGTTAAAGTAAACATTTTTCTTGGTGAGCAGCTGGAATCGATTATGTAATATGATAATAATTAGTACAAGACTTTGAATAAACACCATAAAATGCAAGAACTCTCAACAATTGTTTTGGGTCGAAAGAAAACACGACTCTTTATCAGGCGAACAAAGTACGCATGAGTGCTGCAAATAAAATGGCAACACATCTCACACAAATAAATGAAAAAGAAAATTCAAAACCCAAAAGTGGGCCGATTTAAAATTAAAAAAAGTGGGGTTAAACAATTAAAACACAATCAGTGAAATAAAAATTTTAAATGAAAGGCACTAATAAATGCGAAAGAAAAGGGGGTGATTTAACAAATAAATTCATGAATGCTTCAGAAAATAAAAGAAGAAAACAAAGAAATTTCTTTGCATAAAAGAAAATAAATTACTGGATGCAGCTAATTCATTGTGCATGAATCTGAAAATTTGTTCAGCAACAATTACTATTACTCACATGTGCATGTGTGTCATATGCATTAAAAAAAAAAAAAAAAAAAAAAAAATGTGTAGGAACTGAGAATGCATGAAAATAAACATAGGCACAAAATCTTCTTATGTTTCTCTATCATTGGATAGGCTGTCTGTCGGGCATTTGGCAACAATTTTTTAGTTTTCAGAAAAGGTCGATGGCTAATACATAAGTGGTTTTTTACATAAAAAGTGATGACTAGGGCTCAAGCCAGTAATAAAAGCACTTTTGTGGTTGAAAAATATAAAATGATAGACAAATATATACAAATGTGTACTCTTAAAACATTTTTCTGCATGTATCGTAGCTTTGATGTAAAAACAATACACTTATATTTAAACTATAAACAAGTATTTTTTTTTTTTTTTTTGTGTGTGTGTGTGTGTGTGTATGTTTATTTAAATAATATAATTCACATAAATAGGAAAAAAAATTCTCTTTTAAAAATTAATTTCCACACATAAATTATACCAGATAGGTTTTTAACAACTTGCAATATAAAATGTTGGAAAAATTAGTGGTAAAATGTACACAATAGTTATTTTTAATTGAAATAGCTAAGATGACCTTTCATCAGGTCAAAAATGTCAAAGTGCAGTGGGAAAGCAAAAGTGTAATATTGTAGACTTAAGTCAACACAGATTACATACCTGCAAAATGAAAATATAATCAAAGTCAAAAGGCATTCCTAAAAAAAAAAAAAAAAAATGTATTTATTTGTTGATTTTTTTTCATCTTAAACCATCCTATTCAGCAGGGATTTGGTTTTTGATGTAAAAAAAGTGACATTTGAAATAACTATCTAAACCTTCCCAGTAGCAGAAACAGTGCAGCATGGCAGCGAGTGCTGCAGATTTTTTCAAACTCTGTAGATTAATTTAACATCTCAAAAATAAGTGTCAAGCAAAACAAGTCCTTCCGACTCATTTGGAAGAGTAGGTTGATTTCTCTTTTTCTTATCAAGTAGCCATCATTTTGCTTCAAAATGGCAGCTACAAATTATTAATTGACTTGGTAGAAATATTGATGTGGGCTGTACATATGGAGTCTTAAGCAAATCGGTTCATAAATACCTTTTATGTGAAATTTCCAAGTGGCTTATTAGCACTTGGAAACAAGATGACGAGCATTAAAACTATGGATGGATTTCTGCCTATGACAGAATTTAATTTAGTACGACAGGACTGCTTATATTTGTATTTTAACACCCTTTGAAAAAAAAAATCTGAAACTCTAGTTTAAATAATCTGGAAATATTCAGCCAAGACCTGTTGGTTCTGTAGTCAGAATACACAACTACGAACCTGAAAGTTGTGAGTTCGATCCTCACCAATGGGGAAAGTTAAAGAAAAACATTTTTACGGATTTCACAATTAAGATAGAGTAAGAAAGTATATGGTAAAATTGGATATTGGCAAGCATTTTCAAAGTGGAACACTATAAATTGGTAAAGACGCAAAATGCCAGATTGAAAGAAATAGTCCTATCATACTAAAAATAAAAAAAGATTGTTCTTTTAAAGGAATTAAAAAAATGAAAAATAAAAAGTCGTTATAGTTAGGGGGTGTCCATCAATTACGTGAGGTGGTTTTGACGATTTTTTGACACCCCCTCCACTAATCTCATGCAAGATTTTTCAAAATTTGTACTTTTACTGTAAATGCGTTGGATTTATTTAAAAAAGCACAATTTGCTTTATTATTTTTATTAAAGACTAGTTTTTACGATTGCATAGATCGTAGTCTAGAATCATAGTAATAAAACTGAAGAATAAAATACTTAAACAGAAACTAATCTGAGTCGTTGTGATACACTCGGCTCGTACGCTGCAATGTTCGGTGAGTCACACGTGTGGCTGGCCGATGGCGCCCTAAAACAATTGAAAGGCTGCTTTGCGGTGTTCGGATAGCTACGATAAATATTATTGTGTCAGATTTTGCCATATCTAAATCAAGAAACATGTTTTACTAGAATTTAAATAAATTTTCTCGCAATTTTACTGTTTTTTGCAGGGAAAAAATTATGTGATATTTGCCGAGATCCCCCCTGTCCCCCACGTGAGATTAGGTTTGACTCCCCCCCCCCTCTGAACACCTCACGTAATTAATGGATGACTCCTTATACTATAACAATTATGCATAAACTGTTATAAAAACGTTTTTAAATTTAATATATTTTTTTCTGCTGCATTATCATTTGATTTCTAAAAATATAATAAATTAAAAAAAGAAAAAAATTTGCTTTCAAACGAATGTATTAAATAGAAAAATACATAGCGTATAGCTGTTGCTAAGGTACGCAGATGATTACAATGAAAGAATAAATTTATGAAAAATAAAGCATAAAAGCCAATGTTTAAACTGGAAAAAAAAATTAATTTAAAAAATTCAAATCTGAAAAAATCCCGATGAGGTGCACACCTGCAGGATCTCAGGTACCTATATGCCAAATTTGGAAGCACTGCAATCAGTAGTGTGAGCACCAGAGTGCAGACACACACACACAGATACTTTTTATTTATATAGATGGCAGATAAAGTTCATTAATAAACTTTAATGATACCCTTATACGGTCTAAATATGTACACTTTTTTTTTTTTTTGGGGGGGGGGGGGGCACTACGATCACACCTCCTAATTTTGTATTTAAAGAAAAACCACCCAGCAATTATACAGCAGTAAATAACTTCTAACTTACAATTTTTATCCACCGGGCACTTATATGGCCTGTTAACCTTCTCATGCATTTTTTAGATTTATAGAGTGAGATAAGGGTACCCAGTTTTTTTTTATTTTTCTTTCATGTACACAGAGCATACATTCATATGTATAAGTGTTCGCTGTAATATAGAATCGTTAATTTTTTTTTTTTTTTTTTTATTCATGCACAACAAAGTAGAGTTATCTTTTGATTTTTTTAATATCTTTTTGTTTTCATGCATCTGAGGCATGCATACATGGAAATTAGTGAATGATGAAATACAGAATTCCATGCATTTTTTAGATACAATTACAAGTTAGGGGTATCCATTGATGTTTTTTGTGCACAATTGGTTTTCATTTCATGCATGGGAGGGGTACATATGAGCACATTACGATCACTGGAATTGGGAATTTCATAGATTAAAACAAAACTTTAAAAAAATATTCCTGGATGCAAGGTTACAGTCGGCAGCAAAATTTATGAAGCACTAGCAATAATCCCTATTTAAAAGATATACATTTCTGTTTTGTTAAGTAAATATTTGTTGAGTCATGATCTTAGTCTTATGTTATTTATAAAAAAGTAAGGTGATAAAAATTAGTGAACAAATTAAAAAATATATATACGAAAAGTGTGGCTGTGTGCATCAATAATTTTGCTACCGACTGTAATCATTGTGTATGTATCTAAAAATGTGATTATAGATATTTTATTAAAATATCTAAAAATGCATGAAAATCTGTACAGCAGCAATTACTATTGTGCATGCTTCACATTGCACACATATAAAAAAAGAAAGTACTTGAAAATAAACATTGGTAAAAATATGCTTTAGCGCACTGCTTGGTGACAATATAATTCAAGCAGGTTGTAAAAGACTTAATTTAAACATATAAATTAAGCCAGATAGGCTTTTAACAACTTGCAAAATAAAATGGTGGTGAAATAGTATACACTTATGTAATATTTATTATCTGACAGTGTAATAAGTTCAAGTATTTGTGTAAATTTATGCATGAGCACAGAAAAATGCTATAAATAATTGAAGCAAGTTTCAGAATTCAGACATAAAGAAGAAATAATCAAAAACACTCGCATGCATAAATTTATTAAATAGGCTTTGAATGTTTCTTTTAATCATGCAGTCTATGCAAATTAAAAGTTCCAAGTTTTCATGCAATTTCTTTTTTTTTTTTTAATTTCTGGTCATACAAATTCGAAATTTAATCATTTCATGCTAAGTACGTACGTTAAATTAGAATTAACAATAATAATCTTATGATCTATGAAAGAGCACTACACTTCTAATAATATATTTCTTTAAAGATTTTTTTATTTCTTTTTTAAAGAAATAAATATAAGAAAGAAGTTAAAATACATTTAAAAAACAAAATATACATTTAAAATTTAGACGTTTCGAAAGCATATTCGTATTTGTATACATTACATGAATACGTATAAGTTTGTCTCGTAAATAAAACAGTTTTTGTTTTTAATATATATATCATTGAGACGGTTTGATGTTTGTGTACGTTAAAGAATAAAGAAGTGTTTATACATGCTACATTACTTTAATAAACAAAGCTTTGACCACAAATTTACTGTGATCAAAATAATTTCCAACACGACACGATCCATCCGATAAATGCGACGAGCACGAGAAACGAACTATGAACTTTAATTTTCGCAATATTTTGCTTCGAGTTTCAAAGATACTACACCAGGCGGCGATCGGATCGTTTTCATCTATTCGGCTGAATTAATGCGGAATATGAAGCTTCAGATTTCGCGCTCGCTGGCCTATCTAGTGGTTCATCCTGTAGTCTTAATCCGTGTTACGGTTGAAGGCTGTGCTATCGGCGATTGTAATGAAATGCTCGCCCTCTGGTGGGCTAAGGTGAAATTATCACACCACTGCATATCCTCATATTATGCAATCGACTTTCCATGATGAAATGGCGGAGAAAGAATAATAATTACACGTGGCTGTTATATTTACTAACAACTGCAGTGTTCAGAGAGCGCCATCTATCGATCATTACAAACGCGGATATGCTACGTGTCCTAGTTAATATTCTTTGGCTATAACACGGATTAGGAGAGGGGGATCTAGATCCGTGGGCTATAACCACGGAATCGGTGGCTATAGAGTATTTTCAGTCACGTGACCAAATACATGGCAACGGCCTTAGTAACGCTATGGAAGGGCCACGGATTAAAATAATCCTAATCCGTGGAAAGGGCAAACATTCCGCGTTTGTAATGATCGATAGATGGCGCTCTCTGAACACTGCAGTTGTTAGTAAATATTGTTGTTAGTAACAGCCACGTGTAATTATTATTCTTTCTCCGCCATTTCATCATGGAAAGTTGATTGCATAATATGAGGATATGCAGTGGTGTGATAATTTCACCTTAGCCCACCAGAGGGCGAGCATTTCATTACAATCGCGGTTAGTCTTTAAACATGGCGGCGTATATCGAAACTCTAAATGATGAAACTAAAAACAGATATAAACAAAAAATAAAACTAATTGATAATATAGATCCTTATTCTGTAAAACCTGTTAACAATGATCAACACTTTCCTCCAGTCAACTTGTGGTCTATTGGTAAATATTTCGTCTATACGACATCTGTTTACACAAGCAACGATTTCAACGCATATAAAAGCTTACAAGCTTACAACCAATTTCAGTGCGGTTGGGTGAAAGAAGTATTTGGTATGAAGATAAAAGAAAAGTATCTTATAATTGGAAAAGTGAGTAATGGGCTCTACCCACCATCGTCTGCTCAATCACGTGATAGAGGAAAACGAATAATCGAATTCTGAGAATCGAATTCAATTAAGTATTGTTCTTAAGAACAAAAATGTTAATATTTAATATAAAATAAAATAAAAGTAATATTGTGTCTTTGTAAACAGTAGAATAGTTGTATTTGTAAATTTAAGAATTTTTTAAAAACACTTTATGTGTTTATTTATTTTCAACCGTAAGAATCGATTTTTGTATGTTCCAGTTTAACTGTTACATTAACTGATCTAGCAATAAATAATAGCTTGTTCTTGTGGAATGTTTATGGATTAAAAAATGTTTTAATTTAATTTAATTGCATAAAGGTGTTACAACAAGTTAATTAACTTAGTTACTAGTCTAAATAGATTTACGTAGTACGATATTGCACTGTTACTGATTTAAGTACCAAAAATCAGATTATTTAACAAGTTCTTCATGAACATCAATAAGAAATATAAACTAAATGATGATTGTAAATGTGTACAGCAAACAAAAAATGATGAAAAATGATATAAAATGGATTAAAAATGATGATGTATAAAAAAATAACACAGATTAAATACGATTTATCAAAAATAAAAGTAGAAAATATGTTATTTCAGCAATTACTATAGATAAACAAGATTGCGTCTGCTATTTGTTTTTCCTGTATCATGTGACCTCTGACGTCAGGTGGGAAGAGCCCATTGAAATTGCTAACCCTTTCTAGTGTGTTTATTTGTTTATTTCTTTTTCATGCCGCTTATCGATTTCAAAACATGAAAAAAAAAAAAAAAAAAAAAAACACTTATGTTTAAAGAGAGAGAGAAAAAAAATAGAATGTTTGAAGTGATATATATTGTCAATTTCTAAATATTTGATATACCTATTATTCTGACAGATGCAAGGCTTTTTTTTTAAGTAATATATGCTAAAAAATTACAATATTAATTCATAATTATTCAGTTGACATGCATAACTAGAATAAACAAGTCTTATTTCACTATACTCTCTTTACAATTAATAATTTTCAATTAGGAAATATTCTCTGGTAAGTTCCATAAAGCAATTTTTTTGAAATGTTATTTACATAAATAAGCCAAAAAGCGTTAACAGCAAATAATGAATATCACAGACCTACATCAAAAATTTTGGCTAATCTTTATCTTTTGGTGTGCTGAAACCAAAAATGAAGTAAGTTTTTCTCTATCACATACAGATTTTTGTGTAGGTGTCTAGGGTGTAGGTGTGATAGGTGTAGGTTTGTGTAGGTGTGATAGGGTGTCTGTCGACACAATTTCTTCTGTGATTGTTCTACCCACATTATTATACAGGGTTTAAACTGCCATTAGTTTTTTTAGCATTTTGCTAAAAGGTATCATATTTTGCTAAAACATGTTGGTCAGAATTTCGCTAAAAAGCTAAAACTGGATAACTGTATAAAATATCTCTATAATAACTGAGATTTTTTTTTTTTTTTTTTTTAATATTTGCAGGCAAAAGCTACGAAAGGACTGAAATTTTTGGGAATGATTATTTATGTAGTAATTTGGATTTATTTTTAATTTTTAATGATTGAATTTAAATGCAAAAATATTTAAAAGTATGTCAGAATTCAGAATTTGATTCATAGAAGCATTCTTAGCACTAGTATTTCACGATTACCTACCACTACACTTTACTTAATTTTTCAATTGCTTTTTCATTTTACACATATGATATGAGTACCTCTTTTTCTATTGTTAAAATCAAAACATGGTTTCCCTGATTCATATTTTTAAAGTCACAAATATGGATGCTTGGTTAAAATCATCAATGAACAAAAGAATAGAAAATAAAACTGAGGATAACAAAGCTAAGTAAAAGAAATCAATGGTATCCAAAAAATTAACTTTTGAAAAAGCTAAAATGTTACTTGCCTACTTTCGCTAAAAGGCTAAAGTAATTTTTTTTGCCAGGTTAAACCCTGTTATTATATGATGACTTTTATGTTTCCATGATTAATTAAAATTTATCATGGAAATATACAATTTCTACCAACATGAAATTGTTTCAATAGACACTCTGTATTGTCAAAAATCTATTCATGGTAGTGAAAAATTGGCTTTATTTTCAGTTTCAACCAGGGTTTTGGACCCGCCCACAAACCCCCCAAAAAAACCCGGGCGGGTTTTTTTCGGGGTTTACCCATTTGAAAAATACCAATAAAACCCACTCTTGGGTGGATTTTTTAAACTAATAAAATTTTTCACTCTTTAAAAAAAAAAAATATATATATATATATTTATTGTATTCTAACTGGCATTATTATATACTAGTTTGAAATTATGTAATTATTTTTTCACCTTCTGTTTAAGAAAAATCCCTTTCACTGAAACCAATAATACCTTAAGAAAAGTTTTTCTAATTTAATCTGCAATATCTCTTTTGAATGAACTGTCTTAAAAAAAGAAAGAGAATAATTGATCGAAGTTGAAAGTTTTGCAAATTTTGTATTTGTAAATCATGATATGTATAAATAATAATAATAATTTGCTTAAAATTCTAAGAATTTAACAACAAATATTATTTATAACTAACGAATATAATATATTGAACTTACAAGGTCCAATATTGACAAAAAATGGGTTTCTATGCTGCCTCTCACAAAATTCAAAGTCGTAAAAACAGCCTTTTTTAAAAGAATTAGTTTTATAAAAATAACCGTTTTATAAAATTTTTACTTGTTTCCACAATTATTTTGGATAACCCATAGAAATACATATTTCAATGAAAATCGTACATTGGAAGATGGAAGAGTTAAAATATTTTGCTTTTGTTACTAGTTTTAATTTTACACAAAATAATTTAAAAATAAATTTAAAATTTTGATATGTACTGAATAGAATGAAATAAGAGTTCCTTTCACTTTTATTCCTGAGTTTAAACCAAACCAAACATTAAGAATGTTTGGTTAATTTAATTTTTAATTAATTATAATTAATTACTATTATCTTTGTAATAAGTTTTCTTTTACTCTAAAACTGTTCTCTTTTGAAGTAAAATTTAAAACCTGACTATGTTATTTTGTGTTTAATATAAAAAGACCAATTAAACCCCCCAAAAAACCCCACCCGGGATGGGCTGTTTTTTTTTAAAACCCTGGTTTCAGCACACCAAAAAACACATGTAGCATCTAAAATTATCAAATCAGATTTGGTAAATCTGTGCAATTATTCATATTAAAATATAAATTTAAATTTTTTTAATGATTGAAGATTTTTGTTTATAACTAAACCATCACTAAAACTTAAAATTTAAAGAGAATATTCTCTTCATATATAAAAAATTTCGAAAAAACACTTGTGGATTTATTTAAGAAATCTAATTCACATAATTTATAATTCTGTAATCCTTATTTTCTATATAAACCATATGTTTTTTATCTATTATATTTGAGATTTTTTTTATTAATCAATAACATTACAGTGTGTGTGTAAAAATTAATTTGCTTGGAAACCTCAGAGTAAAAAAAATCTGTACTTTAAAAATAAAATTTTAAATTGTGTTAGAAAGTTAGCAAATTTAAATTATACAATATTTTATAATAAATAATCAAATATGTTTTATTCATATTGCAAAAAAAGTAACAATTAGCTTAAAGATGTAATTAATATTATTTTGTAATTGATTACTTTTGTTACACAAAATTTAGAATCTAAATTAAAAGTCAGCTTCATGAAAGATCATTTAAGCTCAACTGCACAACATCCAGCTCTTTATCATCAACATTACTTTTTTTAAGCTAAACTGTTTTTGTTTTTTCTTTGGCTTTTAAAAACTTAATGTTTTGAGCTATATATGTCAATTTGACACTTCTTTACACAGACAAACATTTTTTTTTTTTCAACTGTGAACTCCATGTTTGAAACACATGAAATATAGATTGTATTTAAATGAATTATCTGACAGATAGAACAACGATCATATGTAACTACGAACTACTCCTACTTTCATAAAGCGATCGATTAGCCAGAGTTACATTTATGCCTTAGGCCTGCCATGCCCTTTTGCCCAAGAGGCAAAATTTATAGGTCTATTTAAATTTAAAAAATGGTTTAAACACAAATTTATGTACTAAGCAACTGTGATTCAAATCTGAATAAGTTTTCAATCGACAGTACAAACAACTTTAGAAAATAGCTGCTTTATCTGAAAAGTGTTTTCATTTTATGAGCAGATTTTTTTTTTTTTTTTTTTTTTAAATAATTATGTGGTAATAATTTAAACATAAAATATCGATCAAAAAGCTATAGAGATATTTCTGTATTTTACCATGTTTTTATTTACTTGTATTCTTATTTGTTTGTCCTGTACAAATCTTGAAATTGATGTTTAACTAACTTCCTGACTAGCTAAACATTTGAAACTTTCAGAATAGCTCAGAACACGGTGATGATGCATTTTTAAAAAAATTCTTTTAACCAACTGTTTTGGTTCCCTGCTGCCTTCAGTAATGCTTATATGATTCAATAGAAAATTTATTTAAATAACTTCCTGACTATCTAACATTTTAAACCTTTAGAATAGTTCAAAATATGATAACAATGCATATTTTAAGTACTTTTAGTGAATTGCCTCAAATCCCCGCTGCCTTCGGTAACGTTTATATGATTCAACAATCATATAACTTCCCAACTAGCTAGACATTTCAAACTTTCAGAATAGCTCAGAACAATGCTTTTTTTAATACTTTCACCCTTAGACTATCTAAGCCATACCTTGCTAATTACTTTGTACAATTTCTCTGCCACTAGCAGTCAAACCCCATGTTATTCTATGGAGAAATTTGTTACTCATTACCTAATGTTTCTCTTCCTTTTCTTTCTTTAATTTGTTTATATTCAGAGAATTCACAATTATTAAATTTGTTCATGATTTTCAAAAACTGTTTATTATTTTTATTATCATTATTAACATTTTATTTTGAAGATATGAAGTGTAAAAAAGCACTTTATTCATTTTTTCGCACTTTATAACTTAATATTTTGATAATGAAAACAAAATAAATAATTAAAAGAAAACGAAAAAAAAAAAAAAAAAAAAAATCATTCAGTAGTTTTTAGAACATTTTTTTATAACTTTTATTCTGACTGGTGCACAGCCTTTTTAAAAAAAATGTATAAGATCTTTACACTTGAAATTTTTTTTTTTTTATTTTATTCTATTTCTTCATAATGAATTATGTTGATTTCATGTGTGCTAAGTTGGTTTGTGTTAGGGTCGGGTTTTTGACATGACAAGGGTTTACACTGTCAGAAACCTCTACCGTCAAAAACATGTATTGTCAGAACTCAAAATCTATAAATAAACTAGAATCTGGTTAGAAATAGGATTTAGTAATATTTGCCATATACAAGTGAATATCTAAAAATTATGGTGTTTATAAATTAACAAATCTTAAAACAATTTTGTTGATAATTTATAAAAAATTTAGTTAAATATACTAGTTTATAGTAACCTAAGAAATATATTCAAAGTATGCATAGATATATTTTGTATGATTATGCTTATTTATATTATATTTATGAAGTTCTAAAATTCCAAAGTTACTTATGAATTTTCACATAAGCCATGAAAACACAGGAATACTGGATTTTTTTTTTCTTTTTTCTTTACGTAAAACATAATATATGTGGGCAGTAAAATAATATGAATTTGAAAATAATTATATTCATAATCAGTATTTATTACACTTATCATTTATTAATAAATTTTTATCTATTTATCATTATTATTGATTGTATAAATATTTGTACCTGTTTATAGCTTGGACTGTTGGTTTTTGGGAGTAAGACTGATTTGACTTTTCTCGGGTCTTAGGTGTAAGGGGGAGTGCCGTCTGTAGGGGGGTCTTTCTAAAGGGTCCTAGCCGTATTTATGCAAGTTTCAAAGAAAACCACGCAAAACTCTGAACGGCCAGGCCGACAAGTGCACCCTGGGATTGAACTCAGCACCTCATATCTACCAGCTTTCAGTGTAGAACTGCATAGCCGCTGATGGGCCCTATAGCTTAGACTAATAAATTTTTAAAAAACCTGTATGAGTAAATATTAAATTTATTATAATTTATACCTGTCCATAAAGCATTCATATTTGTTGTCTCGCGGTAATTATAAGAATTTCAAGCACAATTCAAGTTTAACATTCAGAATAATTGCTTTTTCTTAAAAACTTGCAATATCAGCAGTCATTAAAAAAAATTCTATAAAATATTTAAATACAAAGTGTTAGGCTATGCATTTTTATTTTACTGGTTAAATACATAATACTATAAAAAGCACAATACTTAAAAAAAAAAAAAAAAATACAATGTTGTATTGCAAATAAAATAATTTATCAATCAATGATTTAGAAATCATGAATTTTTAGTTGCCTAAAGTTTTGTTTTTATATTAATCAAAATGTTTTAATAATTTTTCTCCAAAATCATTAATATGTTTACCTTTTAAAACATACTTATAAATAATATCTTATTAAAAACAACTATATTTTTAATTTATCACCTAACTAAGTTTAGCATTACTATATTAAACATAGTTATAAATTTCGTAGTAATATATAAAAGTATCACAGCATATTTGAATGAACATAGAAATAATTCATAATAAAATTTTAAAAACCTAAAGTTTTGTTTTTCATATTAATCAAAATTTTGTAGCAATGTTTTTCAAAAAACATCAATCTATTTACTTTTCAAAAAATCTCTATAAACTATACTTTGTTAAACTAAGTTTGTAAATGACAAATTATAAATATAGGTTTTTGACATGGTTTAAACCATCAAAAACTGTCACGTGTCAAAAACTCACGAACCCTGGTTTGTGTAGCGGATAGCTATCATGTATGTCTTGGGGGGGGGGAGGGAATAGCGTAAGATCTTTATAATTTTATGTCTTTAATTTCTTTCTTTTTATTATTTTACAGGTAATGCATTCGCAAAAGCTTAATGAAAAACCTGCTCATGCATGGGTGATATCAAAAACAGATGGTGACATTGATACAGCACATTGCACATGCCTTGCTGGGTTAGGAGAGGCGTGTTCGCATGTTGGGGCATTATTATTTTATGTGGCAGATAAAATGAAAAATGTGGAATCGAAATCAGTGACAGATGAGTCTGCATATTGGGCACCCCCTGGTGGCATTAAAAAGGCCAAAATGGAACAGGCTTCTAAAATAAATTATCAGAATGCATTGAAAAAGTTCAAACAATCATGTACAGGGTAAGAAAAAAAAAAAAAAAAAGTAAGCAGAAAGATGTTTCTGAATTGACTGATAGCCAATATCCAGCATTTCTTACAAAGTTAAGTGAAATAGATACTACTACTAGCAACCCTCCAGCTATTCTAACAATTGTCTCACCATACAATGATAAGTATGTTGTCACTGACAATTATAATGGATCGTGCTTTCCTGAACTTAGAAATTTGTTCAGAAGTGAATACGAGAAATTAAGTTTGGGGGAACTCCAAGAAAAGTCACGTGACATCATAATTGATTTGTCTGAAGAACAATGCCAAAATATTCAAAAAGATACTGTAAAACAGTCAAAATCCAAGTTGTGGTTTCGATATCGTGCAGGGCGGGTAACAGCATCAATCATGAAAAGATGCTGTCGAACAAGTCTTGAAAAGCCTTCGTTAACTTTGATTAAACAAATTTGTTACCCAGAGAAAACCAAATTTGTAACGATTGCCACAGCTTGGGGCTGCTCGCACGAAAAAATTGCCCGAGAATTGTATGTAAGAAGTAAAGAAAAATTACATAAGAATTTCCATATACAAGATACAGGGCTTATTGTAAGCAGTAAATATCCTCATTTAGGTGCGTCTCCAGATGGTGTTGTGCAGTGTGACTGCTGTGGATACGGATGCATTGCGATAAAATGCCCGTACTGTTTACGTGATGCTTCAGCAGAGGAAGTCGCAGAGAGTACAATTTTTCTGCAAAACGATTCAAACTTGCAACTTAATAATAATCATGCCTATTATTATCAAGTACAGTCACAGATTTTTTTAGGAGACTTTAAATACTGTGATTTCATTGTATATACGGAAAAAAGTTTATTTGTACAACGAATAAATGGAAACAATGATTTCTGGGATGAAATTTTACCGAAAGCAACAGATTTTTTCAAGGCAGTTATACTGCCAGAACTCCTCGGAAAAGCATGGACAAGGTCTGTTAGCTAAAGAAGACAAAGAAAATGCCTCAGCAATTAATGTGCCTAATACTAAACAGCCAATAATTGTTCATTTTAATAAATCTATGTGAAAAAACAAAACAATATAAGTAATAAGTTTATTTCTGACAGAATGGAGTAGAAGGCTGATTTTTACATATGAAAAATACCAGAGACGGGAATCAAACCCGGGCCATTCCGCTTGACGCACGGATGCTCTAACCACTGAGCTACCCTGGCTGATAACCAGCTCGACACTTCTCACATAATATATGTTGGCAAGGTCTCCAAGTCTGCATTATCAGACTCTTTTTTGTTTATACACAAGAATCCTTTATATTCTGCTTATATTTTTAATGCTTTTTAGGTTTAAAATAGTGCTTGTTGAAATAAATTTCCTATCTTTAAAACTGCATTTGTTCTGTAAATTTTGTGTAAAAATAAATCATTTATGTTTTTATTTATTTGATGCGCTACTTAGATTAAAATGGCTGTTGCTATATTAAACTTCTTGTCGAAAAACGTTCGGTGTACTTCAACACCAAAATTTAAAAAATCGCCCAGCAGGATCTGTTAATGAAACAGATAATACAAAAATATGGTTCATTGAGTTTAAATAATCTATTTAAAAAAACTTTTAAAACCCAAATTATTAATGTATCGTATCACATAGATATAGTAATAATATATAGATTGATCATTGCGGAGAAAAAAGGGATTCCTTTTCACTCGGGAAAAGACGGCGATTTTACCAAAATATGGCAGTCTTTCCCGGAGTGAATACACACAAATGTTTTAGCAAATAAAATTCATGAATGATTTATTTACTAAAGGTAAATGAAAAGCTCCAGATATAATTTCAAATTCATTCTTCTTTTTTTCCTTCAGTACCACTTAATGGCTGATTCCAAAGCTTTTTTTTCGGCATCAAAAATCTTTGCACGATAATATGGGTATGATAGATCTATATATATTATTATATCTATGAGCACATAAATCTTTTCAAAGATAGAATAAAACTTAATTTGAAAAAAAAATTAATAACTTTTGTTTATTAACCAAAATAATTGATGAAATTTGAAATTCAAGTTGGTCTTGTGGTGTACAGGCTGTATATTATATTTTTGTGTTCGTGAGGGAAAATTTAAAAGAATTTGAAAACTGCAATTTTTAATCCCACTTAAAAATCGTGTGACTTAATGTGGAGCAGATTTTTCATCTTTTTTTTCTCCTAACAGTTTCCATACAATCTTCTGCTGTTGCCACCTAAAATTCATACTTTAGTTAATTTAAAAAAATCTAATTGTCCGATTGATAAGCTGTTTAATGCATCTTATTTACAAAAATTTTCCCTTTCATTTGCTATCTTATTTGTAACGATGCGACTGATATTTCTAATTTATTTTCTAATCTTTCTGATTTATTTTCCTCATTTTAAATAAATGTACGTTTTTTTTTTTTTTTTTTTTATTTATTTTTATTATTATTATTATTTTGTCGAAAAAAAATTTGGCAACAATTAAATTATGGATAAAATTTTAAAATTTAAATGGCTTATTTATCAGAAATTAGAAGGTTATTATTTTCACATTTTAATTAATTAAGAAAAAACTAATCATCCGATTGATAAGCTGTTTAATGCATCGGATTTACAAAAATTTTCCCTTTCATTTGGTATCATCTTTGTAACGATGCGACTGATATTTCTAATTTATTTTCTAATCTTTCTGATTTATTTTCCTCATTTTAAATAAATGTACGTTTTTTTTTATTATTATTATTATTATTTTGTCGAAAAAAAATTTGCAACAATTAAATTATGGATAAAATGTTAAAATTTAAATGGCTTATTTATCAGAAATTAGAAGGTTATTATTTTCACATTTTAATTAATTAAGAAAAAACTAATCAAAAATTCGAAAATCTGACTTCGATGTGCACAATGACCCTTCGGGGGGTACCTTTGTGTTAAATCTTGTGACTGTCCGAGCTACCGTTTTCGAGAACAGTGAAATATACAAATATTGCTCACTTAATAGTATAAGATTTAGGCTTCATAAAATTAGTAAATATGAATTCAGGGCACCTGAAAATGTCTAGAAACAAACATCAACATCTCAAGCTCTGATTTTTGCCATTATTACAATACTTTTCTCACTATAGCATTCTGAAAGTAAAAATATCAACAAAATAAATGCTTAGTAAGAAAGCACCAATTGGCGTTGTAAAACTTTGAGTACACACCATGAAATGCAAAAAAATTTGCAATAATTGTTTCGGGTCGAAAGAGCACATGACCCTTCGTCAGGCAAACAAAGTATGCAAAAGTACAGCATTCAAAGTGTATGTGTCACTGCTTTGAATGCTGTACTCTTACATACTTTTTTCGCCTGACGAAGGGTCATGTGCTCTTTCGACCCGAAACAATTGATGTGAGTTTTTTTTTTCTTTGCATTTTATGGTGTTTATTCAAAGTTTTGTAAGTCTTAAATTAAATGCTTGCCTATCATGAAATAACAGAAAAATTATGCTCCTCAAAAAGATCACAACATTCAGGTACATCAATACAAGTCAATGATGAAAATTACAAAATCAGAATTTAAGCGTTTAACGGCTCTCTTCACTTACCGTCTCCAGAAGCCCGAGCCAATGTTATTCTAGGGCAAATTCTTTTTACTTATAATTAACTAATACATATTTTTAAATTCTGTTTTCACATTCAGAAAATTCCCAAATGTTAAATTGACGGATCTTTTTTTAGAAACATATATATATATATATATATATATATATATATATATATATATATTTAAATTTATTTTGAAATTCAAAATGAAAATTTTCCCAGATGTAAAGATTCACATTTTACAGCTTCAAAATAAAATATAGAAAAAAAAAAAAAAAAAAAAAAAGGTCTATTAATTTAACTGTTGGGAATTTTCTGAATGTTAAAACAGAATTAAAGCATTTATAAGTTAATGAGTTATAAATAAAGAAAATTTCCATAGAATAACATTAGCTTCTGCTTTCAGCGACGGTGAGTGAAGCGGGCCTTTAATGAATGTCTAATACACTTCAGTTGGATAAACTTTGTAAATATTTTTAGTAACAGCTGTGTAGCATTATTAACCTTATGAAACTCAAAAAGCATACAATGTCAGATATATACATCTTCCAGAATTTCTCAGGTTTTTTCATCTGAATTTGGGGGGAATAGAGATTTAATTATTTACAAGTAAACAAATCACTTTAAAATTATTCATGTAAACTTCAAATAACTTATGAAGCTAAGAATATTGAAAGTAAATAAGGTTCTTGCCAATATTATAAGTAGTATTTTTTTAAAAAAATAGTCTGACTTATTACAGTTATCATTCGTTCTTGAGACATATGTTTTAGTTGATGCACTATAAGAATGGAAAACTTATTTGTGGAAATCTTCAATCTAGTTCATTTTTTTAAAAAAAAAGCTTTTTGAGTTGTGGAAAATACAAAGATCAAAATGTAAGTACTTAACGAGGTTAGTAAGTTTGTTAGTTAAAAAAAAAAAAATTGAAAGAGACATTTGCATAAAAACATCATTACTAAAGCAAATTAAAATTCTGAACAAAAACATTTTTGGACAATTTTAAAATATTTCATCAACAAATAATTTAGCTTCAAACAAAAGATAAATAAATTTTAATTATAAAAGTAACTACACAAATTTCTTTGCAATAGGGAAGAGTAATATAATTTAACAGGGAAGAGGTGCTGCTCACCGCTCCAGGAGCAGTGTCGAGCGATTCCAGCTATGCTAGGCCCCTCTTCCGGAGCTTATTTAAACTCTTAAAAAAAAAAAAAAAAAAAAAAATTACAAAAGCCGTTAAAGACAGGTCTCCCACGCGACAAGGAGCGGCATGTTCTATGCTGGTAGAAAAGTGACAAGTGGCTTAAGGCTTGTAAAAGTAACAAGCAAGTAGAGCAAGGCAGAGCAAGCAGAGCAAGTAGCTTAAAGCAAGAGCAAGCAGATGTGAGATTAATCTGTGAGATTAGTCATATTCATAAGGAATTCAAATATATTATTTAGTTTAGAAAGCAGGCTTTTTCTATTGAGGATATTAAACAGCCAATCGGCTGGCCTGGGAGTGGGATTTCTTAAGTGGAAGGCAGAAGTTAAACTACAGTAGTAATAATAGTGATTAGGAGTTCCCTCCTCCCCGCAAGGACACAGAGGAGAGTGTCGGCAATGAAATCTGTATAAATAGGATTGCGTACATTAGAGGTCTGCACGGGCCGGGCTTGAAAATTTTTTTCAGGCTCAGGCCGGGCCGGGCTCGGGCTCAGTATTTTTGTGTACATAATAAATGTGTACATTTTGTGTACATAATGACCTCTAGTGTACATAATACCTCTGGTTAAGGGTCCCCGAGAGTTTTTCTCTCTAATATCCACTCGTAGGTGGGGGTATCACATCGACCAAGACACTCATTGTAGCCCCCTTCAGATAACACAAACATGTATACAAAAACAAACAGCAATACAATAAGAACTTCAAATTACATACAATTCACATCGACGTAAATTTTTATACATGCAGAATACACAATGAACGAACACACAAAGTTTATATACAAGCACAATTTCTACAGAATGACATACAATATTTAATGCACACAGATAAATTTATCAATATATATATATATATATATATATACTGTACAGAATGGCATAGAATATACAATGTACACACAGGTTAATTCATAAAAAAAAAAAAATTAAATATACTGTACAGAATGGCATAGAATACATACAATGTACACACAGGTAAATTTATCAAAAAACTGAATTAAATATATTGTACAGAATAGCATAGAATATACAATGTACACACAGCTTATTTTACAGACATGCAGAATTAATTATATAGTGAATAACATATAAAAATGATAAAAGTTATGCTATGAATATTACAAAATACTAATTTTAGACAAAAATGGTAAACAATACTTAAAATAAATACTATGCAATGTAATAAATAGATTCTTAATGAAATTTTCATCTGTTTCTACAATTATTAATACATACGATTTATGCCACCTCTTCCTCTATTTTTATCACTTTGAAAATATTATGGCCATAATTTTGATTTAGAAAATGGAAAATAATTATTTTAACACTTAAAAATAAGAAAAATATAATGTATAATAAATAATTTATTAATAAAAAAAACAAACAAATGCAATTCATAATTTCAGTGATAAATCTTCCCCCACCCCTTAAATTTTTCTATTGCTGCAAATGTTCTTGTTCTAGAATTTTTCATTTCTGTACTTTCTCAGACGATATTTAATAGTTAAAATATTCCTCTACAAATCCAATTTAGCCATAAAATTACCGAAAAAGGATAAAAATAAGCAAGCATTCCCAAGGAACGGTGGGTAATAGGACAAAATGGGTGTCATACACTAATTCAAGAGGTCATTTTATATAAGAATTTGTAAAAATGGTGCTGGTGCCAATTTTAATGCAGAGAGTTATTAATCAGTGCACCTATTACACTCATGCATAATGAAATTATTTATAATGAATAATGCTGAAAGTGAAAATTTGCTAAATCCTATATATGATGAACTTTTAAATTAAACAAATGTATTAAGAGGTTATATGTAATATTAAAAAAATAACCGACTATGTTGAATTATTATTTTGCAATAATTATACAGTTCTAGTTACCTTTACTAACACTTATATATATATACACACACACACATATACACTTATTTTTAATGCAGTATAGGATCTGTTAACCAGAAAGCTTGGGACCTAGGATATTCTGGATAAGGGTTTTTTCCGTAATTTGGAACACTTTATTATTATATGTATAAAATTGGTACAAAATAATTTCATGAATAGCAGTGATAAACATGAATAATATATATGTAAACACTTTACCTATTAATAATAAATTCATTTAATAAATTATTTCCAGAAAATAAAAAAACTTTCTCAATTAGAATTTCAAACTATAAATAACAATAGTAATAATAAATGAAAAACAAACAAACAAATATAAAATTTAATTTTGGACCTGAGAGTAACATCCTTTCATTTGGATTTTGCAAAAAATTTTATGATAATTTTTTGCTTATAGTGTGTCTCTGCTCTGATACTAATAGTTCATAAATATTTCAAATATTTTTAGCACATAATGCTAAATATTTTATGAAATGAATTCTAAAAATAATGGAAATTAATAAAAACTATTTAAAAATGTTATAACAATTAGGATTTCATGCATGCGACCTGAGTTCAAGGATAAAATTCATCTGCTATTGGGCACTTTAAGAAGTATGTGTTATTAATGTTTATCTATTAAAAAACACAATAAAAATTCATTTTTCTAACCTAAATTTGCAAAATTTTCAGTAATTATTTGGACAATTTTGTGCTCACCATATTTCCTCAGAATAACACCGTAGCATTAAATAAAGTAGGTTATAAAACTATAATTCTGACCGCTGTTATTGTATAACTTTAATTCTTAAAATTTACGATAATTAAAAATTTTGGTAGTTTTGGCATTTTGCATTCTGGTTTTCGGAACATTCTGGATAACGGATCCTATACTGTAACAACCGTTTAAATAAAAAAATGATAAATTAATCAAGAGACACAACAGATGGACATAAATTGCACAAAGCACAACACACAGTAACAATTTGATCTATTACAGCAGGAATTTCTCCAGTGTAGTCGACACTCAGAATATATGTTGGCAAAGTAGATGACAAGATTGAATATTTCTGACGCAAAGCACCGATGACTCTTTTAACATGAATCCGCACACTACTTATCTTTCTACTCTCTTCTATTTGATATGGTCCCAATTGTTTCTGTCCTCTTGTAAAAGCCGGAGTTTTCACTTCAGCATAGCACAAACCTACTGCTTCATCTATTAAAAATCCTCTATCAGCAAGAAGCAAGTCTCCTGGAAGTAGTTTTTCTGATTTTCCACAATCTAATGTAAGTTGTTTATCTGTTGTTCTGACCCCCCCCAAGCAAATGAGATATAAATAATTGAGCCTTGTGGACAAATAGCAATTAACAATTTTACAGTATGCTTATTTTTAATTTGACCACACCTGAGCACTAGCAAGAATGTTAGATGGCTTCACTACAGATACCTCAAAACACCAATCTGGATGGTTAACATCTCGTGTGGCAGCTGGTTTACCTGTAGATTGGAAATCATAATTAATTTTTAATATTAAAAAAATACATCATATGTGCCTACATTTTAAAATGACTAAAATTGGAATAGTAGTAGGAATTAAAATTTGGAAAATAATCAAAATTTTAAAAGGAATTCAAATTTTAAAAGTTAGTAAAACTGAAAATTTTCACTTGATTGCATTTTTTGCTGATTAAAAAGAATACCTTGTATACCTTCTTTAACAACTTACAGATTTTTGAATACCGGTTTGAACTACATGAATGCATACTACATCAATACGGTGTCATGTCATATTTGTATAGTTGATAATCCAGCTACTACAGACTAGAGAACAACCATACATAACTATAGTATGCTGCTAATTTCATTGATGTTTAAGCATCCAGTACCAAATTATGCTTTGGCTGGGCTCGAAGGCGGCAAAATTTTTAAGTTAAAATATATTCAAAACGATTTCATTTTAGACACAAGGCAACTGATATTAAGATCTGATTAGGTTTTTGATAAGTGATATAAATATCAAAGCTTAAGCTATTCTCCCCATCACAGGTCAAAGATAATTATTTGATGATTGAAAAAGCTATAAAGAAACTATTTTCAAGCAACGCAACTTATCTATAAAAATAAAAGGCATTTATTTATAAATCAAAATGATTTCTATATTGTTTAAGAAAAATATAAGCAAGACGTTAATATGTTCTTTTGTGATAAACTTCTTACTTACTGACGAAAATGTAAGAAAGTTGTTTCCCAATGTCACTGTTCCCTCTCAACTCTAAAATGAGTAAATCTTTCGAAAATGCTGTAAAGATCGCTTCCAAGGTTATTTTATTGCATTGTCAAATCGTGTCATCAGTTTCACTGGTAGCAGTAAAATACAAAGAATTGTACTTTGGAAAGATGACTATACATGCCCGGTGCAATTAAGTGCCTAAATAAAAATTTTAATTCAGCTTGTTATTATATCTTTATAGGAGAAATCAAATAAACTTATTACTAATTGGTTTCTCCTCTCCCCCCCCCCCCCCATGATTTCATGATCACGCTGGACTACTTATTTTTTTATTATATGTTGATTAAAATATGCAGTTGCACTGTGATTTATATATTTAAAAGTAATGTTTTTTTTTTTTTTTTTTTTTTTTAGTTGTATTATATTTATACACAATATTTCAAAAGTCAGGGGGTGGGATATCAAAATGGGCCTAGGGCGCAATCTAACTTAAATCCACCTCTATATAAAACATATGGCATTAAAGAATTTAATAGTATTTGTAATAAACTGAGTAATTACGTATTAAAAAATCTAAATAGTACTTTGGAAGAAACACTTAATAGTATCAATACTTTTTGCTATTTCCTATTTTGATTATAATCACATTAATATAACAAAATTATTTATAATCTATAAATTATGATTTATTCAATGTTTTAGCTTGATTTACAATAAAATGCCACTAATAAGATTATTACATGAGGTTCTTATCAGTTTTTAACATTTTTTGCACATTAAATCTTGTTTTTCAGATGTGTGCTTAGGTGATAAATTACTGGCAGATCACTCTACTAATTGTATTTTTATGTAGGGCCCGCAGATGAATAATGAACGTTCATTATTGATCCAAAAACATTACCAAAACAAATACATATTCCAAATACATAGCCCCATACAATAACATTTACTAATTCATGTCATATGAACTATTAAAACTAAATTCCAATGTAAAGTTTAAGATACATTTCACCCAACTTTAATTTTATTGGTAGAAAGTGTTGAGAATGAATTTCTGTACTTTATGGAGAACTCATACTAGTATTATTTGTGAAACAAAATTTTATACTTCTTAATTAAAGATCTTATAGAGAAATATTTTTAACAAATATGGTAAAAGTTTTGCACCAAATTCCTATCCCTGGATAGAGGGAAAAGGATCAGGAGGACAAAAACATTAAATATTTAAACCTTTAGTTATTTTGTCTTCAAACACAGAATATGTTGATACTTTATAATTTTGTAATTCCTGCAGCAATTTATCATTTAGCAAAATTTAAAGGAAACATTTCTTCCATCGTTAGAAATTCCATAACTTACATATGACCATTAAGAAAGCAATGTAAACAATAAAATAAGCTATCAAACATCCTTAAATTTACTTATTGAACATTTACTAAGTTAAATGTATATCCATAGTTAAAAACTTGTCATTATAAATATCTACGAAATTGATACAATATAACTCTATTTCACAGTCTATTTTTTATAAAGCAAACAATAAAAGCTTTGCAGAACATAAAGTATACTGTTTTAATCTTCAAAATTTAGAGAATATAATAAACAGCTTGTTAAAGGAAAAAGAGAGCTAAATTTATCCATGACAAGTCATAAAATAATAATAATAAAATAAAATTTGTAATGCACATTTTAAACAAAATTCTGCTAATACATTATATAGCTTCAAACATTGACAATTAAGAATATATTAAAGATAAAAAAGATCTTTTTTTTTTTTTTCAAATAAATTAAAATTTACCTGTAATAAAATGCTTGTCACATATAACAGCATACTTTAATTTGGTATCCGTCATATCAGATCGTTTGAGAGCAGCTATCCATTTTATTATTTTAAAAAAGGTTGAAAGGGAAAATAAAATAAAATTTCTGAAAGTGAAAACGTTTGATTAAATTAATCGCTAATAGAGGGTAGCACCGGCTGCGAATCAATTTCTTAGACCTACTTGATTTTGGCCGACAACTTGAGTAAGTCCCCGCGCATGCTCATTAGAAGAAGGAACGAGCTGGAGCATTTGTGATGGGCGCGATTTAACCATCGAGCTCGTCTTGTCTTCCCTTCTTTCCGGTTTAGAGATTCTTTGGATCTTATATTCGTAGCATTCTCATTCGTTAAAAGATAGCACGTGACGAACGCCAAAATGACTACAACCCCAAACGGATTCAGGTACTTTTCGCCAAAGAGCATGAGAGCCATTGTTTTGATTTTGTAGTTAGTGTTTGTTATGAGTGTCACATAAGCCTGTAGAATTTTTTTTTCTAGTTACTTCTTCTTTTATCTCTGTATTATCAGTGTGCTTGTAGCAAAATGCCGTAATTTTTATTCATTTTATTCAATATTATTACTTCAAACTGTACAGTTTGCTTAAATATAAAACTTTTATTTTCAATCGTTATTAGGAGCTAAGCATAAATCTTATGTGATAATCTGAATTTTTTTCTGAATCAAAATTTATAAAACTAATAATACCCTGGATGGTTTTATTTTTTACATAATATAAAACACTGATTATTATGTAAAATTGACAGCAAGGTTTCTTTATTTAAAATCATTCTTCTTATACGAACTTAAATTTTTTATTGAATGAATATTATCTGTATGATTTATTTCCTTTCATGATTAATACTATTCATTATTAACTTTCCCTCCGATTTTTAAATCATATATTGGTAATATCAAAAGTAAGAATATTTTTTTCGATTAATATATTAATATAAAATTATCTACATACTGTTTACTTATATGCATTATAATTATAATCAGACAAACTCGTTTTTAATTATGATTTTCTTATAGTGTTCCAGAAATACGTTAGTAACATTTTAGAAAACTTCTGAAATATAAGGGAAAACCTTTTTTGTTTGTTAGATAATTATAATTAAGCAAAATGTATTAAGCAGTGATGCATTGTAGTTTGAATCTAGTGTCACTTAGAAAGCAGAAACAGTGAAAATTTTTCTATACTAATTGCTGGATAAGTAAACAAATATTTAACTCTCAAATTTTCTTAATAAATTTCTTTACTACTCGCCATAATGTTTTGAACTTATATAAGCACAATTACAATCTATCGTAATTGAATATATATATATATATATTTCCTCATATATATTTTATTTGTATTTAATCGTTATTTTAATGTTATCAAAATTCACAGTGTTGTGTTAGTTTAGTATTAAAAAAATGTTAGTTTAGTATTAAAAAAAAAAAAAAATCTGGAGTGACTCCACTCGACTTTCCGAACATTGAGTAATTAACAGTTTTGTAGATAAAGTAAAGAAAGAGGAGTTGTTAAACAAACAAAAGAGGGAAAACCATAATAGTGTGTTTGGGTATTTTTCTCCATCTATTACACGATGTTTTATTTAACGCTACTGAAATTTGAGCCCATAGATCATAATGATAAAGAATTTTTCGTTGTGTCCCTGTAAAAATCTATAAATGCTAAATTCACCAAAATGCTTATAGTTAGTGCAACAGTGATTTATAATACTCATATAAATTTTCAGCTCAATTCAATGAGGCGTTTAGATGCTATCGTACTTTTAAAAATTTAGTCCCATAGGCCATAATGATAAATAATTTTTCTTTGTGTCCCTGTAAAAAAACTGTAAGTGCTAGATTCACCAAAGTCTATACAGTTAGTTCAATTGTGATCTATAACATGTGTACAAATTTTTTGCTCAGATTAATAAGGCGTTTAGCCGCTATCACACTTTTAAAAATTTGGCCCCATAGGCATAATGATAAAGAATTTTTCTTTGTGTCCCTGTAAAAAAACTATAAGTGCTAGATTCTCCAAAATCTATACAAATTGAGTATTTGTGACCTATAATATGTGTATAAATTTTTTGCTCAATTGAACAAGGCGTTTAGATGCTATCGCACTTTTAAGATTTTGCTCCCATAGGCCATAATGATAAAGAATTTTTCTTTGTGTCCCTGTAAAAAAACTATAAGTGCTAGATTCACTAAAATCTATAGGGTTCGTACTATGGTGACTTACAATATGCGTACCAACTTTCAGGTTAATCGAACGAAGCGTTTAGACGCTAGCGTGTTCACTCACAGACACACACACATACACACATACATACACACATACACACACACATACATACATCATCGTAAAAATAGTGAAAACGGACTCAGGGGACCTCAAAACGTATAGAAACATCAAAATCTCGAATTCGGATTTTTGACATGATTACAATACTTTCCTCACTATAGTGTTCGGAAAGTAAAAAGTTGTACATGGAGAAATTGATTTTTATTTATTTTTTTCCAAAATAGTATTAATTATTGCACAATGCGTATATTATTTATATTGCAACTTAATATGCAGGAAAGTCATGATGTAAATTCCTTTTAATCAATAAACTATTTTTTTTTTTCTGTAACACACGTATTTTTAATTGTAATTTGGCTGTTAATTTGATATTAAACATTACATGTACTGATAGAAAAAAAAAAAAAAGATTTTATATATTATTTTATTTTTTCGCAAAAATATTTCATTTTTCGAAAAAATAAATAAAAATTTCACGAAAATGTTTTGTTTTTCACAAAAAGAGGGAAACAATTAAAACCTGAATCAACCTCTGGCACCTAAAGATTTATATGAAATTGAAAGTTTACTCACTTTATGTTTAAAACAGTATTTCTGGAATTTGTTTATTAAAAAAAATAATAATAAAAGTTTATGGTGCTAATTGTCAAACTTATGTAAGTACTAATAATATGTAATGGGGTTTCTCATCAAACGTAAAAACTAGGTGAAATTTTCTTGGCCTTACCTCAGAAACAAGTCGATTTGTAAAAAAAAAAAAAAAAAAAAAAAAAAAAAAAAATATGAAAACAGAAAATACCCCCCCCCCCAAAAAAAAAAATAAATAAAAAAAAAAAAAAAAAAAAAAAAAACCTAGTGTCTGCAGTTTATTATGTTTACAGTGCATTGGTGTACTTCGAGTTTAATGATATTTAATTGCTCAAATATATCTTTTTCACTGTCCATTTCTGAAATAAGCAGCAATTGCACCGCACATTTATTTGGAATTTTAATGAGGAGTATTTATGTGGATATAAAAGTTATTGCAGTTGTATTAAATATATATATTTTTTTATAATGTTAATGAAAAATCTTAAAAATGCTTATGTCATCAATTTATTGAAAGTGACTTTATCAATGTTCAATTAATCAACCAACCAATCATGTTCAACCACCCAAAAAATGTTCAGCTAATTTCTAATTTTAGCAGTCGCATGTCTAAGTTGTGGAAGGGGGAGGGAAAACTTGAAACAGCTGCTGGAAACTAAAAATGTTTAATGGAAAATATTTGACAGCTGCTTAGTGACTGTATTTCTTTCTAGAGTATTAGGTTATAAATTCTCTTTCTTATTTTATTTACTTTTTTATTATATACTTTAACTTAACTAAGTTTTTTAGTCTATTGTTAAATAAATTTCTTACGGATTCCGTTATGTAGTTATTTACATGTTGAAGAGATAAATTTTATTTGAAACTTTTATGTATTTAGTATAATTAATCTATAGCAAAACATTTTTATAGATTATAATAAAAGGAGACTTGGCGTTGGAATATTAAAACTCGAATAAACGACTACGTCAGAAACGCCAAAGAAAAATATTGGAAATGCATACAGCTGTTTCGGCAGCTTTAAGCGTGCCGTCTTCAGTGCAAAAAGGAACTTTTGCACTGAAGACGTTTATCCGAGTTTTAATTTTTATAGATTGCTTCGAAATATTAAAAGTGTAAAACTGTATTGTTTAGCACATAGAAGATTTTTTTTTTTTTTTAAGAAGAAAAATCTGCCTTTTTTTATGAAATACTCTGTTTTTTCAACAAAAATCTTCTCTTTTTTTAAAATTCAAATTGGTTGGCAAGTCTGTAACACTAAAGCTTCAGCCTATTTGTGAAGCAATCTGTCGATAGGTTAAACCTTCGTTACGCAAAACGGTAATTTTTCCTTGTTCAACTGCACTCAAATATTTACCGCGTTCCATTCTTAACATCTGATGTTGGAAAAGGTCAGACAAGCAGGTTTTGAGAATAACAACTTCATTTATGCCAAAAGCAAGTAACTGAGATAAGAATTCTAACCAATCAAATGCTTTCGTCTGCAGGAAAGCTGTTGTCCCTATCTTTTTGTCGTGCACAATAAATGACATCGCAGGAATAAACTACTATGAATCGAGGGAAATACACTAATTTTCTACTTTTATAAACCAGTTTTATCCTTAAAATGTATACTAAATATATGATTTAAATTAAACGTTTATTATATAAGATCTGCTTGATAATGCACTGTTCCTATCTTTTTGTCGCGGAGTATAGTATTATATCAAATAGTGTAGTCAATTTAAAAAATAAACTATATCATAGATTGTCAATTTCCCAAACAAAAAGCGTCATATCCTTTGTTTCAACACAGTGAACTTTGATAATTTCTATATTATTATTATTATTGCAGAAAAATTTGAGCATCTAAGAAACCCATCAGTTTCACGACAGAAGTAAAAGAAAATTTTTTAAAAGAATCAAAATGATTTTTTTTTTTTTTTTTTTTTTTTTTTTTTATTTAGAAATTTATTCATCAACCCTGAAAGTTCATTTCAGAAAATTTTGGAGTGGAAGCCTGACTTTTTATACCAACTATCTGAAAAATACCAGAGCTGGGAATCGAACCTGGGTCTTCCGCTTTACGTGCGGATGCTCAAGCCATAGAGCTACTCTGGCTGATTACCAGCTACGCATTTCTCACATAACATTTGTTGGCAAAGTCACCGAGTCTGTAAACACAGCTGTATCAAGTGACATTATTAATAATAGCACAACTCCAATAGACCACGAAATTTCAATTTAATTTAGAAATTCATTCATCAAGCCTGAAAGTACATTTCAGATAATTATGGAGTGGAAGCCTGATTTTTTATACCAACTATCTGAAAAATACCAGAGCTGGGAATCGAATTCGGGTCTTCCGCTTTACGTGCTGATGCTCAAACCATCGAGCTACTCTGGCTGATTACGAGCTAGGCATTTCTCACATAACATTCGTTGGCAAAGTCACCGAGTCTGTAAACACAGCTGTATCAAGTGACATTATTAATCATAGCACAACTCCAATAGACCACGAAATTTCAATTTAATTTAGAAATTTATTCATCAAGGCTGAAAGTTCATTTCAGATAATTATGGAGTGGAAGGCTGATTTTTTATACCAACTATGTGACTTTGCCAACGAATGTTATGTGAGAAATGCCTAACTGGTAATCAGCCAGGGTAGCTTGATGGTTTGAGCATCCGCCAGTAAAGCGGAAGGCACGGGTTCGATTCCCCGCTCTGGTATTTTTCACATAGTTCACATGCAGCGGAATAAATTTCATATCTGTCGTCCTTGGAGGAAAAAAAAATCTCTAAATTATCTGACAAACATATTTAATTCCTTTCAAAAATCATGGTCATTTTAACAACTTATATTAAGAGAGTAATGAATAATATGAAACAATATACGTACAATACAATTTACGAAAATATACATCTGGCATGTATGTTTTCATATTACGTTTTTGAGCACCAAATACAAAAAACGGCAAGGATTACAGAGTTTTGAAATTTAAAATCAAGATTTTGTCAATTTGACAGCAAAATAACTCAATCTAGCACATGCATACGATAACTAATACATATCTATACCCAAATACGGGGATTGGGAAATAATTTTCCTCGATTTTTAATAATTTTTTACAAAAAATCCAGTGGGTGATTAACATAGGAAATCTTTTTCTTGCACCCACAGATGATCAGTGACGTTACACTTCGCTTGCGTATTATCTGAAATGAACTTTCTGTGGCTTTATGAATAAATTTCTAAATTAAATAGTCTTATGTTTTGAAAGAGATAGAAAAGTTTCTGACTTTTTATTTTAAAAAGAATTTCGTAAGATTTAATTTCATGTGTACCTCTATTGTGTTAGGTAAAAACATATTGCTATTTATTTATAAAGGTATTGTTTTATAAACTTTTTTAAACAACAAAAAAAATTTTTTTGTAATAATAACTTTAGCTTTTTAATAAGGCGTTATGGCAAGTTACTGTTTATGTAAGGATATAATTATCATACAATTTACTTACGTGGTAAATGACCTAATTTTTAAAGTCAATAATCTATAAAAGATAATACACTTACGCATTTTATTATGGTCGAAGACTTCATAGCCTAGTGTAGGGAAGGGGCCGGCACCTACAAAACAACTAAACCCCTGCACACTGAAGCTATGAATGAGACTCCAGGTGTCAGGTTGAAAATCAACCGTCACAGGCCTAATTTTTTTTTCTTTACAATCTTTTGTTGTTATTGTTCTTAAACTTTAAAGAAAATTATCTGTTGAGTGTAAAACAAACAATAACTGTTAAGCTTACGTTTTAATTATATTCTGACCAATGGTTAATATTTAATACTTAACGTAACCCGATCGTTGCAAAATTTTAAATTAGGAGTAGTTGGGTGTTGGTATAACGAATACTGCACCATTTGGAAGGGGGGGAAATTTGACCCCCCCACGGCACCTTATCTTGAAAAATTATGGTCCGAACTTTACGAAATTTTTAATTTAAACTTGATTGGTTGTTGCGTAACAAATACTACACCATTTAAAGGAGAGGGAAATGAATTGTTTAAACTAAGAAGAGGTAAATGATTAAAATGAAAAATATGGTGCATTACCGATGATGGATGAATGTATAATTTAAAGGATGAATGTACACTTTCTAAACGCCTTACTGTCATCTATTCCAACGCCCCATGTTTTTCGTTTCATATATAACAAGTATTTTCATAATTAGCTAATAGAAAATTACAATCACAAATTTTCATGAAAATCTTTATGGGGCTAGGACAAATTATTTTACACTGTTTTAGAAAAGTGTATTTTTTTTACTCATTTAAATAATTTTTGGTATTTCTAGTAGGAAGTGAATCTAAAAAGTGACGACTTATTTCGATTTTTTAGTTTACCAAAATGATTTTTTTTTAAATAGTTTTTAATAATTTATAGAATACTAGCAGGCTTTGCCCGCTTCGCTGGTCATTATATTGAAATGATTTTTTAAAATACCATATCAAAATAATAATAAAAAAAAAAAAAAATTTAAAGTTAAAGTTCTCGCTACTTTCGGTAGTGGTTTTCCCACACGCCACACTTTGAATCTGGAGAAACAATGCTTTCGGTTACGCCTTGCCTGCATTTTACTCCCCCTTCCTCGTGGGTAAAGTGGGAAGATTTGCAAAATCACATAAAAGTGCATATTAAATACATTTAATTAAAACCCACACACCAAAATTTCCCATTCAAAGGTAATTTGGAGCACGTAGCACATTTAAGCGAGAAAATGTGTTTTTTGCCCTGTCCTCTCCTAAGAGGGGGGGGGGGGGTAGGGGTAATTTCACAAAATACCTTTATAGTTCATGTTGCGTACACGTACATAACCGACACATTAAAAAAAGGGGATCCTGAGATTATTCGAGGCAGAATTATGTTTTAAAACATGTTTTTTAGCCCCACCCACTGCGTTTTTTAGCCTCATTCTTAAATTAAAGAAGGGGGAGGAAATTTTGCAAAATCACTTTATTTTATCAGTTAGGTACATGTAACTGACCCACACATGAAAACGATCCTTCCTAAGACAATTTACTGCAGAGTTATGCATGAATACATTTTTTTGCCTCCTCGCCCCCAAAGGGGCGGAAGGGTGTAATTTCACAGAATCACATTGTAGTCTGTGTTGAATAGGTATAAGCAGTCCACACATCAAAAATTGCCATTCTATGATAATTTTGAACAAAGTTACCTGTGGAAACATGTTGTTACCCACCAACCCTCAAAAGGGGGTGGATAACAAAAGGGGGTGGTAAAATAATCTCTTTGTAGTTTGTGTTTGTTGAGTACGCATAACCAATCGACATATCAAAAAATCGCTTTCCTGAGATAATTTAGAGCAGAGTTACTTTTTAAAACGTGTTTCCCCCCCCAACCTGCCCCCGTCTTTAAAGGGAGGAAAGAGGAAATTTCACGAAATCCCTTTATAATGCGTGTTGGGAAAGCATAGCCAGCCTCGCATAAAAAACTACCTAAGATAGTTCGTAGCAGAGTTGCGCATGGAAAAATGATTTACTCCCACCCCTCCTCCAAGGGGGATATGGTGGAATTTTACAAAATCCCTTAGCAGTGTGTGTCTTGAGTACGCATAACTAGTCTACAGATAAAAAAAATCGCTATCTTGAGATAATTTAGAGCACAGTAACTCTTATAAGTGTGTTTTTGCCACCCTCCCCGCCCTTAAATGGGGGGGAGGGAGAAATTTCGTAAAATTCCTTTATAGTGCGTGTTGGGAACGCTTAAACAACCCACACATATAATTTAATCTTACTTAGATAATTTGAAGGAAAGTTATGTTTCGAAACGTGTTTATTTTCTCCCTATCCCCAAGGGGGGGGGAAAGGGGGTTTTTTTGCAAAATCCCGTTACAATGGGTGTTGGACACACGTGAATAAGCCACACACTAAAATTTGTGACCTTAACTCCTATAGATTTCCACGGTCGAATTTATCGCTAAAAGAGGGGGGTCAAACTTTCCCCTTGTAACTCACCTCCCCAATATCGAAAATCGGAAAAAATCAAAAGTAAGTTTTTGGAAATATCCTCGAAAAAACTCATGGCAATTTTCTATACATTTGGGCTATTATTGGTAGAGTTTTACTTGAAAATCCGTACTTTGCTAAATTTGCCTCCGAAAATCGTTTTCACCCACCCGCCCCCTTAAAAATCCAAAACTCATATCGCAGAAAATGCTTTTTTTTGCACTCAAGTCTAGTCTCTCTCTCTGCAATTTCTTCACCGTGAAGCAATTTGGAGCAGAATTATGCTCAAAAGAGGTTTTTTGCCTTCTGCTACCCCAGGTGGAGAGGTGGATATATCGCAAAATCCCACCTTAATCGGCGTGAGGGTCCTAAAACAAACGTGCTCACCAAAATTTGCAAATCTATCTCCCATACAATCCCCACGGCTGTGTTGAGTCAGTGAATTACGGATTTTACTCTTTTATTCCCCACCTCACCCTCAAAGAGGTAAAGGGGGGGGGGGGGCTTTCACAAAATTCCGTTATAATGGGTGTTGGACACATGTAAATAAGTAACACACTAAAATTTGTGACCTCAGGTCCTATAGATTTCCACGGACGAATTTATCGCTAAAAGAGGGGGTCAAATTTGACCCCTCGTAACTCTCCCCCCCAATATCGAAAATCCGAAAAAATCATAAGTAAGTTTTTTGGAAATATCCCCAAGAAGACTCTTGGCAATTTTCTATACATTTGGGCTATTATTGGTAGAGTTTTACTGAAAAATTCGTATTTCGCTAAATTTGCGTCCGAAAATCGTTTTTACCCCCTCCCCCCTTAAAAATCCAAAACTAAAATTGCAGAAAATGCTTTTTTTGCACTCAAGTCTAGTCTCTCTCCCTGCAATTTCTTCACCGTGAAGCAGTTTGGAGCCGATTTATCCTTATAAGGGGGTTTTTGCCTTCTGCCCCCCAGGGGCAGCGGGAGGTATTTCGCAAAATCCTGCCTTAATCGGCGTCAGGGTCCTAAAACCAACGTTCTCACCAAAATTTGCGAATCTATCTCCCATAGAATAGCCCTGGCTGTGTTGAATCAGTGAATCAGTGATTTTACTCTTTTACTACCTACCCCATCCCAAAGGGGTAAAGGGGGGGCTTTCACAAAATCCCATTTCAATGGATGTTGGACACACGTAAATAAGCCACACACTAAAATTTGTGACCTCAGATCCTATAGATTTTCACGGATAAATTTAGCGCTAAAAGGGGGGGTCGAATTTGCCCCCTCGTAACTCCCCCCCCCAAATCGAAAATCGGAAAAAATCAAAAATGAGCTTTTGCAAACACCTTCACAAAAAGACGTTTGGCTTTACATATATATATATACATATATATATATATATATATATATATTTCAGCTATTACTGCTAGAATTTTACTCGAAAATCCATACATTGCTAAATTTCCCTCCCAAAATCCTTTTGAACCCCCTCTCCCCCCTTAAAAATCCAAAATTCCAAAATCGCAGAAAATGATTTTTTTGTTTTCAAGTCTAGTTTCCCTATCTGCAAGTTCTTCACTGTGAAGTAATTTGGAGCTGAGTTACGCTTATAAAGTGTTTTTGCATTTTGCACTTTAAAAAATCATTTTCACCACCTTCCCCCCTTAAAAATCCAAAATCGCAGTAAATGATTTTTTCGTATTCATGTCTAGTCTCCTCATCTGCAATTTCTTCACTGTGAAGTACAGTATTGTGGCAATTAATTGAGAAATGTCATTTTTTTCGTTTTATCACACGTAAGCTTACGAAGAGCACTCCAAATTAGCTCAGAGTTCAAATGGCAGTTATTATCAAGGTAGCAGGTGTTCGTGTGCATACTTGGTAAGAAACAGGTGTTCCTCCGCCAGGTGGCAGATGTGTCGCAGCATTAGTTTCTTTCTTGTTGCGGGGGTCATTAGCGTCATGGATATCAGCGCGGAAAGACGTGCTAAAATGATTGCGCTTAGAGAACACACTTCTAAAACATTAGAGAAAATAGGCAAAATATATGGAGTGAATACAGCAAGTGTTGGGATGATATGGAATCGGTTTCAGACTGCAGGAAATGCTGGAACCAATCGTTGTGGAAGATGCGGCCGAAAAAGATCAACTTCAGCTCGTGACGACAAAACTTTACATCGAATGAGTGTTATAAATCCTCGATTAACCAGTTTTGACCTGTCCAGGTCCATGGCGGCAGCTGGTGTTGATATTGCACCTTCAACAATGCGATACAGGCTGTTAGAACGTGGCCGGAGAGCACGTCGACCGTACAAGAAACAGCTTCTCATGATGTACTAAAATATATTTAAAAGGGCCGCCGGGTGGGGCACTCTGCCAAATTAGCCTAGAGTCAGCACTACAGAAAATTTATAATCGTTGAATTAGGATTAGATTTTTTTTTTATTTTACTTTCCGGTTTAAAATATGAAAAATTAATTGATTTTTTCAACTAAAAAATAAAATGTTAAAATTCTAAAAATGTCAATTTTTTGAAAACAAGAACTATGGTTACGAATTTTCTGAGTGTGAAAATAGGGAAAAAAAAATTAGGTAATAATAGTTGAAATAAATTTCCCCACAGAATACCATATGCTTTGTTTATTGGCGAAGTTAGGTAATATCACTCTAATACTATTAAGTCTTCGGATCTTTAGCTCTAAGGTATCTGTTTATTTTTAGATCTGGAGCTAATGGCAATAATCGCAGCAGTGTTCGGCATAATTGATTGAAAAGTAACTGAATTACAATTAGATCACAATTATAATTATTTTACTGTCAATCAATTACCAAGTAATTGATTACAAATAAAATGAATTACTTATTCAATTTATTTGTAATCAATTACTTGTTAAAAAATTGACAGTAAAATAATTGTAATTGTTATTCAATTACTTTTTAATCAATAATGTCCAACACTGAAACGCAGAGCTACAAAACTTGGCAGAGGTGTAGCTCAGAACATGCAGAAGTGCACTTTGACAAGATTTTATATATATACTTTTTTTGTTACTTTTTCATTAAGTTTATTCAAGCGGTATGTTCTTTCACATCAGTTGTCTGTGTCACTTAGCAGCAGTTACCATACTATTTATTTAAATACTTACTTTTTCATAATAAGGCATGTGATTAAATAATGTTAAAGTACTGTTTTGAATTTTTCTTTTTTTATACTGATTTATCACGTTTCATATATATTAAAAAGCTTAAAATTTATAAAATGTACAAATGCTATATTTACAGTATAATCCATAATAATATTTTAAAATTAAATATTTTATCATGCATACAAATTTGCAAGATGTTTGCAATTTATTTAAAAGCTTAGATACATTATGATTTCCTTTAATAAAAATAAAATTCTCGTTATTTATTTAGCAATCTTTACCAGTGGCTAGCAGCCTTGTTTATCCAAATAGCAAACGTGCAATTCACTTGTGAGAGCTTCTAGGCAATCGCAACTTTTCTTCTCATCACTCATAGCTTTTCGATTGGTATGATAAAAAAATGTTTCATCACAGCAAGATTTGCGATTGTTTAATAGATTGTAATCACACCATTTCAGCTTGTATATAATGCTTAGTTCAGTATTTTTTATACTGGATAATTAGTTCAAGATATTGAATAAAAACTCCATTTTAACCTTAAAAAAAAAAAAAATGGTAAAACCAAGTTAATGCAATATACACTGCTCGACATTGAAAATGCAACACCAAGAAGGAATGATAATAAAGGAATAAAATTTGCTTGACACATATATTATAGTAGGAAGTACAATTGATTAAAATTTCAGGAAATTTGGAGAAATATGTACTGAGAAAACAGTACATAAAGCAGCGACATCTGTGAGCAATAACAGCAGATATCTGCCTAAGCATTGAATCGAACAGCGATTGGATGGACATGTACTGGTAGAGCACTTCATGAAGTTTTAACACGATGCCACAATTTATCGATCGAAGTTACTGGTGAGTGGTGGGGGGCCAGTCGCTTTTCAACGGTAAACAGTCATTTTCATTGGTGCGAGATCAGGAGAACGCGCTGGCCAGAGCAACAGTCGAACACATTAGGCATCAATGAAGGCCCAGACAATATGGACAACTTGCGGTCGTGCATTGTTCTACTGAAATGTTGCGCTTCGGAGGCCTTGGACATAGGGCATGGGCCTTAACTCGTCAGAAATGTAATGGCTGGTATTCAGAGTGGCGGGAATGAAAACAAGAGGTGACCGGGACGTGTATCCAATGGTACAACATACCATTAATACAGGTGGTGACTGAGTATGCGGCTACCAAAATTCTGATTACCCTGAAATCTGCATCACTGATATGGGCGCCATTAATGTGTGATCAACGATGAACCTGGACGCAGGAATGGCGTGAAGTCACTTTTCAAACAAATCACAATCCTTTTTACAGCATCAAGATTGCCTTATCCGTATTTAAAGGCATTATGAATAATGCACATTGCCAGCTGGGATTCGACATCATCATACTGTCCATCATTTGCAATGATGTTATGGGTTCCCATTGGATACACGTCTCGATTACTTCATGTTTGTATTCCTGGAACTCTGAAGAGCGGCCATTAAATTTCTGATGAGTTAAGGCCCGCCCCTCTGCCCTGTATTCGAGGCATCCGTAGCGCAAAATTTAAGCAAAATAATGCACGTCCGCAAGTTGTTTGTATTGTCCGGACCTTCATTGATACAGAATCTGTTCGACTGTTGCTCTGGCCAGAGCGTTTTCCTGATCTCGCACCAATGAAAATGACTGTTTAATAATTGAAAAGCGACTGGCCCTCACCACTCACCAGTAACTTCGATCGATGAATTGCTGCATCTTGTTGAAGCTTCATGAAGTGCTCTACCCGTACATGTCATCCAATCGCTGTTCGATTCAATGCTTAAGCAGATATGTGCTGTTATTGCTCACAGAGGTCGCTGCTTTATGTACTTTTTTCTCAGTACATATTACTCCAAATTTCCTGAAATTTTAAACAATTGTTCTTCCCACTAATATGCATGTGTCCAACAAATTTCATTCCGTTACTATCATTCCTTCTTGGTGTTGCATTTTCAATGTCGAGCAGTGTATATTAGTGATGCCTCGAATATTCGGTATCTATTCGGTTATACTACAGAATATTCGGTTTCGCCGAATATCAAATCTTGCAAGAGAAATGACATAAGTCATAAAATAGCAATTTTGGGTTTGTCATTGAAAAATGCGTATGAAGTACCCCGATATACATAAAAAGCATCACATATCTATTCCACAATTTATCCACACGAGAGTAAGAGGCATTTGTGTGAGTTTTAACAAAGGTCAAAGAATACGTTGTTACTTTTAAATTGATTTTTCTTAAATGCTGCATTTCTAGATTATGTTATTATTATTATCATTATTTCGTGTGGACATGACAAGATAATACTTTTTAAGAAATTTTATGTGTTTATTACGAAACCTTATATTTATTAAATTTCTTTGACTGTGAATTCACCATTACACCACTACTTATGTATTGTAATATTTCCTAACAGTTTTCTACATTTAAGTAAACCACTGTTTCTGAATAGTTTTTTTTTTATTAAAAAAATTAAATTATGTTAAATGTGAATGGCATTACTGAAAGAGTTTGCAAAAAATTAGGTGATTGACACCTGAATATAAGAGTAAATTAGCCAGTCAAATATTCGGTATTCGACCAAATAGTTACTATTTGGTTTGAAGAATATTCGGTATTCGGCCGAATAGCTAATACTCGGTTGGCCGAAAAAACTGCTATTCGGTGCATCCCTAATACATAATATGTCAATTTTCTTCTTTTTTAAAGGAAATCATTTATTTTTATGTTGAATCCCCCCCCCCCCAGCTTTCATTTAAACTGATAGACAAGATTTTTTTTATTTAATGCTTTTAGTATATTTAAACCAATTAATTTTTTCCCCTCACGTTAAGTTAAAAAATATATTTAAAATGAAATTGAAAAGAATCATGTGACAGAAACGATAGAAGTATAGGGCCCCCTCGCAAATTTTGAAATTTGGCACTGTAATAGCTCTGATATTTTTTTTTTCAAGGTTTTTACTAACACTATTGCAATAGTAATCTTAATTCATCACCAAAATGTCAACAAAATTTTAAAACTCACCAGGATTGTTCAATTCTAAAATTGTAACAAAGAGATTTTAAGAAATGGATATAGTAACTGTTGCTAAGGGTTTCTGCATAGTTACCGCATGACTTTTTACGGAAGAGTAGACTACAAAAAAGTGTTGTCATACTAAATTTCTTTTTTGCACAAAATTTTATATCTATCAAAAAAAAAAATATTATTGTTTTCATTCCTTTTTTTTTATAATACACAAAATTGCATAATTGTGAATCTTCTGCTCATTTTTAATTATGAAGGTCAAATATAATAATAATGTTTATCTTTAAATGTATCGTAATATTATCAATTTGAAGATGAAATAACCATCATTTTAGTTACATCCAAAAGCTCAGCAGTTAAAATCACAAATTTTGCTATTTTCAGGGATGTCAGATGATTAATCATTAATATTATAAAAAAGCACCACAGAACTGGTGTTTAAAAGTAATGAGTACAAAACTTTTAATAAACACCATAAAAAGCAAGAACTTGCACCAACTGGTTTAGGTCCAAACAAAACGGGAGGCGGAAAAAATCGCACCGGAAAAAATCGCACGGAAAAAATCGCACCGGTAAAAATCGCACCCGGAAAAAATCGCACCGGTAAAAATCGCACCCGGAAAAAATCGCACCGGTAAAAATCGCACCGGAAAAAATCGCACCGGAAAAAATCGCACAGAATAATAAAACTATATCACAAAATCTATATTTTTTTCAGGTAGTAGAGCTGATGGAACTTGTTTATGAACAGCTGTGTAATATATATATATGCATATATATAGAGAGAGAGTAATTAATGAAATAGTTATTTTGTCTTACTTTTTTAATATTATCTTTTTTAATTTGAGGTCTCTAATCTAGCAAATTCTCATTTTAACTGTGCGCAGTAAAATGGCTCGGGTTATAATAGTAATCGGGGGGGGGGGGGGGGAGACATGATACCAGAAAGAACGGCTACGGTAAAAATGGCGGTTATAAAATGAGTAAAAAACATTATCAGAGTGTAGAGTCAGCATTAATTTTTATATTAGCAATTGGAAAATAATTGAATGTTAAAAGATAAAAATATGTACAAAGTATCGTTTATAAATATTCATATATATATATAATATACCTTTCCTTTTTTTTTTTTTTTTTTTTTTTTTTTTTAATTGCCTACGTGTAAAGTACGTCTCATTTGCACTTACAGTATACACATTTCCCCTCAAGATGATAATGTTTGTTTTTCCACTCCTGACCCCTCCCCTCCTACTCGTCTTGTAACAAATGTTCATATTGAAGTCGATGGACATGTCAAAGTGTGAGCAAGGTCAAACATAGGTTGCAAAAAGAAAAACAAAAATATTTTCAAATGATCACTTTAAATAGGAGACACCAGGATTATAGAGTTTGATTTGTGATATTTTGAAACCCTCCCCTACTTTTATTATTAATGAAACCTGAAAGAACTAGTTCCCACGAGGCATTTGCAAAAGTTCTTGCATGATTTGGGGGGTCGTCACATTTCGTTCAAAAACTCCCCTGACCACATTTCATGGATCTTCGAGCTAGGGAGAAGCAAAACTTGACAGCACTGTATATGCTACAGAGACCTTTGTACGCACTTGGTGTTAATTGGGTTGCCACATCGGGCGATTTAACGATGATTTGAGAAAGTTTTTTTTTTTTTTTTTTTTCCCGATTAAAGTAAAAATATTTTTTCAGAGTATATTTTTTAGTTTCTTTACACTAAATTGGATGAATTTACACTAAATTGGTTACTTACAATTTATTGTGAATCCATATTACTGCGAATTGAGTAATATACTAAATTGTACCCTGAGAGAGAGAGAGAGAAAAAAAAAAGTTTAATACGTAAATATTTTGAAAAAGAAAAAAAGAAAAAAAAAAAAAAAATCTAAATTAAATGTTATTTATATGTATATTTTTTGTCTTTGTTTCCTTCAAAGAGAAATTGACTTTTTTTTTTTTTTTTTTTTAATTTAAAAATATACTTTTAAAATATTTCGAATATATTTGGCAGAAAAATTATTTTATCATAAGATTTAAACTGTGATTTATAAATGACAGTATTTTCTCAAGAGAAAATGAGCAAAAAGTTCTGAATAAACAAAAGGTAATAAATTTTAAATTTGCATTATTATTTACCGGTTAATCAGTAAATGTTAAAAGTAGTAAAAAAAAATGAGAAAGTGGAAATAGTTTATTGCTTTTATGATAAATTTAAAAATTAAAAAAAATATTAATTTAAAATAAATAAATATAGTGAATTTTCATGTGCAGAGGCAATTTCTGTTTACAATTTGTTTGTATATTCATTCTGTCTGTACCCTGATTTTTTAAGCTAAATATGAATATGAGAATTTTTATATTCATTTATGAATAAAGTTAAGAAACTCACAATTTACGTGAAAAGGAAACGAATTTTAATTTACTTATAAATATTACTTTTCTTGATGTCTTTATTTAATACTGATAAACACAAAGCTCTGATATTAATGTGATATTATATTTAAAAGCAATATTAAAATTTTCAGAAACAATGTTCCCAATTTTTTTTTTTTTTTTTTTTTTTTTTTTAGAACTATTTTTTTCAGACAGCATAGACTAAATAATAAAAAAAAAAAAAAAAACGATTTATCTTTTTATTTTGTGATTTTATTTTATTTTTTCCTTTGGCACAGTTAAAAAAATATTAAAGGAAAAGTTGAGAGACAATGTTCGACAGAAATTTTCAGAAAATTATATAGTTACCGTTTCAAAGGGCTGCAATATAAATAAAGTTAAGGACCCCTCTTTTTTTTTTTTAAGGATATCTGTATATTTAAATCGAAAAATAACTATGATAGTAAACTATTGAGCAATTGCAGCAAATGAGTGAAAATTCCGTCATACTTGATACTGAAAAACTTAGCAACTGAATCAATACCAATTTTGTAGCCATTTGGAATTAATTTAGATATCTAAAAATAAAAGTTTTTGACTTTGTGTAGCTTTTGGAAGAACTTCGTGTCATTTTTATGAATATAGAAGGCTTTTGGCTCTAAATCGAATCTCTAAAAGATAGATTTATAAGGACGAGAGAACTATTTCTTTCAAGAGCCAGTAATAATAAAAATAATTGCGTCGTTAAATTTTGCGGTAGACTACTTTGATTAAAGCAGGCAGTGTCAGGAATATAGTCTCATGCATACACAATAAATAAATAGGCCTCTTTTAGAAAATTATACTATGTGTAGGACAGAATTTAAATTTCATTTCAATTCATTTGACTACGATCAGCCTTTATTTATTTATTTATTTTTAATTTAATTTAAACATAATGATAGTTAGGTAAGCGGAAAAAAAGCCTCTGGAAAAAAAGTCACCGGAAAAAAAAATCACGGAAAAAAAGTCCCCGGAAAAAAAGTTCCTGGAAAAAAAGTCCCCCGGAAAAAAAGTCCCCAGGAAAAAAGTCCTCGGAAAAAAAGTCCCCGGAAATTAATTTCGGTCGTCTTCATAAATGAAATACAACTTTTTTATAACTTTTAGTGACATTATGTTTCTTTTATTTTTAAAACTGTTTTTTTTTTTTTTTTTTTTTTTTTTTTCTTTTAATTAATACTTTTTCTATTTAATTATGTATATATGGATTCTTTTCAAACATACCGCAGGAAAAAATGAAAAATTCAGTATTCTACTATATGTAAGAAGTATAAGTTCCGTTAGTAAATAAAAGAAAAGATAAACAAAATACAATAAAAAGACAAGAATGAAAAATTATGCGGTACTCATTAATTATTTACATTTTTCAACTGTAGATGATCGTTGTTTGATACACCTTTAAATG
>CAWVNO010000573.1:0-55107 GCA_963930645.1 Salticus scenicus | reverse complement strand
AAATTTGGCGACGAAATCGAGCACATGCCTTCAAAAAAGGGCTCTCCTGGCCAAATGGTTTAACTTTGGCAGGTTCCTCGTGCTTTATCATGAAAGTAGACTTCGTGGGGCAGATTCTGGAAGTGATTGCGATCGCAAAGCTCTATTAGTTGCTTTGGAATCGGCTTTTGAAAAAAATTCTGTGAAAATCGCAAAAATTTTGGGTATCGAAATCTGGCAAAAGTCTGCATAAAAGGGCTCTCCTGGCCAAATGGTTTAACTTTGGCAGGTCCCTGCTGGTCTGTTATGAAACTAGAATATCTTTTGCACATTCTGGAAGTGATTGCGATCGCAAAGCTCTATTAGCTGCTGTGGAATCGACTTTTAAAAATGAGAGGGCGTAAAATTCGACAAAAAAATTTGGCGACGAAATCGAGCACATGCCTTCAAAAAAGGGCTCTCCTGGCCAAATGGTTTAACTTTGGCAGGTTCCTCGTGCTTTATCATGAAAGTAGACTTCGTGGGGCAGATTCTGGAAGTGATTGCGATCGCAAAGCTCTATTAGTTGCTTTGGAATCGGCTTTTGAAAAAAATTCTGTGAAAATCGCAAAAATTTTGGGTATCGAAATCTGGCAAAAGTCTGCATAAAAGGGCTCTCCTGGCCAAATGGTTTAACTTTGGCAGGTCCCTGCTGGTCTGTTATGAAACTAGAATATCTTTTGCACATTCTGGAAGTGATTGCGATCGCAAAGCTCTATTAGCTGCTGTGGAATCGACTTTTAAAAATGAGAGGGCGTAAAATTCGACAAAAAAATTTGGCGACGAAATCGAGCACATGCCTTCAAAAAAGGGCTCTCCTGGCCAAATGGTTTAACTTTGGCAGGTTCCTCGTGCTTTATCATGAAAGTAGACTTCGTGGGGCAGATTCTGGAAGTGATTGCGATCGCAAAGCTCTATTAGTTGCTTTGGAATCGGCTTTTGAAAAAAATTCTGTGAAAATCGCAAAAATTTTGGGTATCGAAATCTGGCAAAAGTCTGCATAAAAGGGCTCTCCTGGCCAAATGGTTTAACTTTGGCAGGTCCCTGCTGGTCTGTTATGAAACTAGAATATCTTTTGCACATTCTGGAAGTGATTGCGATCGCAAAGCTCTATTAGCTGCTGTGGAATCGACTTTTAAAAATGAGAGGGCGTAAAATTCGACAAAAAAATTTGGCGACGAAATCGAGCACATGCCTTCAAAAAAGGGCTCTCCTGGCCAAATGGTTTAACTTTGGCAGGTTCCTCGTGCTTTATCATGAAAGTAGACTTCGTGGGGCAGATTCTGGAAGTGATTGCGATCGCAAAGCTCTATTAGTTGCTTTGGAATCGGCTTTTGAAAAAAATTCTGTGAAAATCGCAAAAATTTTGGGTATCGAAATCTGGCAAAAGTCTGCATAAAAGGGCTCTCCTGGCCAAATGGTTTAACTTTGGCAGGTCCCTGCTGGTCTGTTATGAAACTAGAATATCTTTTGCACATTCTGGAAGTGATTGCGATCGCAAAGCTCTATTAGCTGCTGTGGAATCGACTTTTAAAAATGAGAGGGCGTAAAATTCGACAAAAAAATTTGGCGACGAAATCGAGCACATGCCTTCAAAAAAGGGCTCTCCTGGCCAAATGGTTTAACTTTGGCAGGTTCCTCGTGCTTTATCATGAAAGTAGACTTCGTGGGGCAGATTCTGGAAGTGATTGCGATCGCAAAGCTCTATTAGTTGCTTTGGAATCGGCTTTTGAAAAAAATTCTGTGAAAATCGCAAAAATTTTGGGTATCGAAATCTGGCAAAAGTCTGCATAAAAGGGCTCTCCTGGCCAAATGGTTTAACTTTGGCAGGTCCCTGCTGGTCTGTTATGAAACTAGAATATCTTTTGCACATTCTGGAAGTGATTGCGATCGCAAAGCTCTATTAGCTGCTGTGGAATCGACTTTTAAAAATGAGAGGGCGTAAAATTCGACAAAAAAATTTGGCGACGAAATCGAGCACATGCCTTCAAAAAAGGGCTCTCCTGGCCAAATGGTTTAACTTTGGCAGGTTCCTCGTGCTTTATCATGAAAGTAGACTTCGTGGGGCAGATTCTGGAAGTGATTGCGATCGCAAAGCTCTATTAGTTGCTTTGGAATCGGCTTTTGAAAAAAATTCTGTGAAAATCGCAAAAATTTTGGGTATCGAAATCTGGCAAAAGTCTGCATAAAAGGGCTCTCCTGGCCAAATGGTTTAACTTTGGCAGGTCCCTGCTGGTCTGTTATGAAACTAGAATATCTTTTGCACATTCTGGAAGTGATTGCGATCGCAAAGCTCTATTAGCTGCTGTGGAATCGACTTTTAAAAATGAGAGGGCGTAAAATTCGACAAAAAAATTTGGCGACGAAATCGAGCACATGCCTTCAAAAAAGGGCTCTCCTGGCCAAATGGTTTAACTTTGGCAGGTTCCTCGTGCTTTATCATGAAAGTAGACTTCGTGGGGCAGATTCTGGAAGTGATTGCGATCGCAAAGCTCTATTAGTTGCTTTGGAATCGGCTTTTGAAAAAAATTCTGTGAAAATCGCAAAAATTTTGGGTATCGAAATCTGGCAAAAGTCTGCATAAAAGGGCTCTCCTGGCCAAATGGTTTAACTTTGGCAGGTCCCTGCTGGTCTGTTATGAAACTAGAATATCTTTTGCACATTCTGGAAGTGATTGCGATCGCAAAGCTCTATTAGCTGCTGTGGAATCGACTTTTAAAAATGAGAGGGCGTAAAATTCGACAAAAAAATTTGGCGACGAAATCGAGCACATGCCTTCAAAAAAGGGCTCTCCTGGCCAAATGGTTTAACTTTGGCAGGTTCCTCGTGCTTTATCATGAAAGTAGACTTCGTGGGGCAGATTCTGGAAGTGATTGCGATCGCAAAGCTCTATTAGTTGCTTTGGAATCGGCTTTTGAAAAAAATTCTGTGAAAATCGCAAAAATTTTGGGTATCGAAATCTGGCAAAAGTCTGCATAAAAGGGCTCTCCTGGCCAAATGGTTTAACTTTGGCAGGTCCCTGCTGGTCTGTTATGAAACTAGAATATCTTTTGCACATTCTGGAAGTGATTGCGATCGCAAAGCTCTATTAGCTGCTGTGGAATCGACTTTTAAAAATGAGAGGGCGTAAAATTCGACAAAAAAATTTGGCGACGAAATCGAGCACATGCCTTCAAAAAAGGGCTCTCCTGGCCAAATGGTTTAACTTTGGCAGGTTCCTCGTGCTTTATCATGAAAGTAGACTTCGTGGGGCAGATTCTGGAAGTGATTGCGATCGCAAAGCTCTATTAGTTGCTTTGGAATCGGCTTTTGAAAAAAATTCTGTGAAAATCGCAAAAATTTTGGGTATCGAAATCTGGCAAAAGTCTGCATAAAAGGGCTCTCCTGGCCAAATGGTTTAACTTTGGCAGGTCCCTGCTGGTCTGTTATGAAACTAGAATATCTTTTGCACATTCTGGAAGTGATTGCGATCGCAAAGCTCTATTAGCTGCTGTGGAATCGACTTTTAAAAATGAGAGGGCGTAAAATTCGACAAAAAAATTTGGCGACGAAATCGAGCACATGCCTTCAAAAAAGGGCTCTCCTGGCCAAATGGTTTAACTTTGGCAGGTTCCTCGTGCTTTATCATGAAAGTAGACTTCGTGGGGCAGATTCTGGAAGTGATTGCGATCGCAAAGCTCTATTAGTTGCTTTGGAATCGGCTTTTGAAAAAAATTCTGTGAAAATCGCAAAAATTTTGGGTATCGAAATCTGGCAAAAGTCTGCATAAAAGGGCTCTCCTGGCCAAATGGTTTAACTTTGGCAGGTCCCTGCTGGTCTGTTATGAAACTAGAATATCTTTTGCACATTCTGGAAGTGATTGCGATCGCAAAGCTCTATTAGCTGCTGTGGAATCGACTTTTAAAAATGAGAGGGCGTAAAATTCGACAAAAAAATTTGGCGACGAAATCGAGCACATGCCTTCAAAAAAGGGCTCTCCTGGCCAAATGGTTTAACTTTGGCAGGTTCCTCGTGCTTTATCATGAAAGTAGACTTCGTGGGGCAGATTCTGGAAGTGATTGCGATCGCAAAGCTCTATTAGTTGCTTTGGAATCGGCTTTTGAAAAAAATTCTGTGAAAATCGCAAAAATTTTGGGTATCGAAATCTGGCAAAAGTCTGCATAAAAGGGCTCTCCTGGCCAAATGGTTTAACTTTGGCAGGTCCCTGCTGGTCTGTTATGAAACTAGAATATCTTTTGCACATTCTGGAAGTGATTGCGATCGCAAAGCTCTATTAGCTGCTGTGGAATCGACTTTTAAAAATGAGAGGGCGTAAAATTCGACAAAAAAATTTGGCGACGAAATCGAGCACATGCCTTCAAAAAAGGGCTCTCCTGGCCAAATGGTTTAACTTTGGCAGGTTCCTCGTGCTTTATCATGAAAGTAGACTTCGTGGGGCAGATTCTGGAAGTGATTGCGATCGCAAAGCTCTATTAGTTGCTTTGGAATCGGCTTTTGAAAAAAATTCTGTGAAAATCGCAAAAATTTTGGGTATCGAAATCTGGCAAAAGTCTGCATAAAAGGGCTCTCCTGGCCAAATGGTTTAACTTTGGCAGGTCCCTGCTGGTCTGTTATGAAACTAGAATATCTTTTGCACATTCTGGAAGTGATTGCGATCGCAAAGCTCTATTAGCTGCTGTGGAATCGACTTTTAAAAATGAGAGGGCGTAAAATTCGACAAAAAAATTTGGCGACGAAATCGAGCACATGCCTTCAAAAAAGGGCTCTCCTGGCCAAATGGTTTAACTTTGGCAGGTTCCTCGTGCTTTATCATGAAAGTAGACTTCGTGGGGCAGATTCTGGAAGTGATTGCGATCGCAAAGCTCTATTAGTTGCTTTGGAATCGGCTTTTGAAAAAAATTCTGTGAAAATCGCAAAAATTTTGGGTATCGAAATCTGGCAAAAGTCTGCATAAAAGGGCTCTCCTGGCCAAATGGTTTAACTTTGGCAGGTCCCTGCTGGTCTGTTATGAAACTAGAATATCTTTTGCACATTCTGGAAGTGATTGCGATCGCAAAGCTCTATTAGCTGCTGTGGAATCGACTTTTAAAAATGAGAGGGCGTAAAATTCGACAAAAAAATTTGGCGACGAAATCGAGCACATGCCTTCAAAAAAGGGCTCTCCTGGCCAAATGGTTTAACTTTGGCAGGTTCCTCGTGCTTTATCATGAAAGTAGACTTCGTGGGGCAGATTCTGGAAGTGATTGCGATCGCAAAGCTCTATTAGTTGCTTTGGAATCGGCTTTTGAAAAAAATTCTGTGAAAATCGCAAAAATTTTGGGTATCGAAATCTGGCAAAAGTCTGCATAAAAGGGCTCTCCTGGCCAAATGGTTTAACTTTGGCAGGTCCCTGCTGGTCTGTTATGAAACTAGAATATCTTTTGCACATTCTGGAAGTGATTGCGATCGCAAAGCTCTATTAGCTGCTGTGGAATCGACTTTTAAAAATGAGAGGGCGTAAAATTCGACAAAAAAATTTGGCGACGAAATCGAGCACATGCCTTCAAAAAAGGGCTCTCCTGGCCAAATGGTTTAACTTTGGCAGGTTCCTCGTGCTTTATCATGAAAGTAGACTTCGTGGGGCAGATTCTGGAAGTGATTGCGATCGCAAAGCTCTATTAGTTGCTTTGGAATCGGCTTTTGAAAAAAATTCTGTGAAAATCGCAAAAATTTTGGGTATCGAAATCTGGCAAAAGTCTGCATAAAAGGGCTCTCCTGGCCAAATGGTTTAACTTTGGCAGGTCCCTGCTGGTCTGTTATGAAACTAGAATATCTTTTGCACATTCTGGAAGTGATTGCGATCGCAAAGCTCTATTAGCTGCTGTGGAATCGACTTTTAAAAATGAGAGGGCGTAAAATTCGACAAAAAAATTTGGCGACGAAATCGAGCACATGCCTTCAAAAAAGGGCTCTCCTGGCCAAATGGTTTAACTTTGGCAGGTTCCTCGTGCTTTATCATGAAAGTAGACTTCGTGGGGCAGATTCTGGAAGTGATTGCGATCGCAAAGCTCTATTAGTTGCTTTGGAATCGGCTTTTGAAAAAAATTCTGTGAAAATCGCAAAAATTTTGGGTATCGAAATCTGGCAAAAGTCTGCATAAAAGGGCTCTCCTGGCCAAATGGTTTAACTTTGGCAGGTCCCTGCTGGTCTGTTATGAAACTAGAATATCTTTTGCACATTCTGGAAGTGATTGCGATCGCAAAGCTCTATTAGCTGCTGTGGAATCGACTTTTAAAAATGAGAGGGCGTAAAATTCGACAAAAAAATTTGGCGACGAAATCGAGCACATGCCTTCAAAAAAGGGCTCTCCTGGCCAAATGGTTTAACTTTGGCAGGTTCCTCGTGCTTTATCATGAAAGTAGACTTCGTGGGGCAGATTCTGGAAGTGATTGCGATCGCAAAGCTCTATTAGTTGCTTTGGAATCGGCTTTTGAAAAAAATTCTGTGAAAATCGCAAAAATTTTGGGTATCGAAATCTGGCAAAAGTCTGCATAAAAGGGCTCTCCTGGCCAAATGGTTTAACTTTGGCAGGTCCCTGCTGGTCTGTTATGAAACTAGAATATCTTTTGCACATTCTGGAAGTGATTGCGATCGCAAAGCTCTATTAGCTGCTGTGGAATCGACTTTTAAAAATGAGAGGGCGTAAAATTCGACAAAAAAATTTGGCGACGAAATCGAGCACATGCCTTCAAAAAAGGGCTCTCCTGGCCAAATGGTTTAACTTTGGCAGGTTCCTCGTGCTTTATCATGAAAGTAGACTTCGTGGGGCAGATTCTGGAAGTGATTGCGATCGCAAAGCTCTATTAGTTGCTTTGGAATCGGCTTTTGAAAAAAATTCTGTGAAAATCGCAAAAATTTTGGGTATCGAAATCTGGCAAAAGTCTGCATAAAAGGGCTCTCCTGGCCAAATGGTTTAACTTTGGCAGGTCCCTGCTGGTCTGTTATGAAACTAGAATATCTTTTGCACATTCTGGAAGTGATTGCGATCGCAAAGCTCTATTAGCTGCTGTGGAATCGACTTTTAAAAATGAGAGGGCGTAAAATTCGACAAAAAAATTTGGCGACGAAATCGAGCACATGCCTTCAAAAAAGGGCTCTCCTGGCCAAATGGTTTAACTTTGGCAGGTTCCTCGTGCTTTATCATGAAAGTAGACTTCGTGGGGCAGATTCTGGAAGTGATTGCGATCGCAAAGCTCTATTAGTTGCTTTGGAATCGGCTTTTGAAAAAAATTCTGTGAAAATCGCAAAAATTTTGGGTATCGAAATCTGGCAAAAGTCTGCATAAAAGGGCTCTCCTGGCCAAATGGTTTAACTTTGGCAGGTCCCTGCTGGTCTGTTATGAAACTAGAATATCTTTTGCACATTCTGGAAGTGATTGCGATCGCAAAGCTCTATTAGCTGCTGTGGAATCGACTTTTAAAAATGAGAGGGCGTAAAATTCGACAAAAAAATTTGGCGACGAAATCGAGCACATGCCTTCAAAAAAGGGCTCTCCTGGCCAAATGGTTTAACTTTGGCAGGTTCCTCGTGCTTTATCATGAAAGTAGACTTCGTGGGGCAGATTCTGGAAGTGATTGCGATCGCAAAGCTCTATTAGTTGCTTTGGAATCGGCTTTTGAAAAAAATTCTGTGAAAATCGCAAAAATTTTGGGTATCGAAATCTGGCAAAAGTCTGCATAAAAGGGCTCTCCTGGCCAAATGGTTTAACTTTGGCAGGTCCCTGCTGGTCTGTTATGAAACTAGAATATCTTTTGCACATTCTGGAAGTGATTGCGATCGCAAAGCTCTATTAGCTGCTGTGGAATCGACTTTTAAAAATGAGAGGGCGTAAAATTCGACAAAAAAATTTGGCGACGAAATCGAGCACATGCCTTCAAAAAAGGGCTCTCCTGGCCAAATGGTTTAACTTTGGCAGGTTCCTCGTGCTTTATCATGAAAGTAGACTTCGTGGGGCAGATTCTGGAAGTGATTGCGATCGCAAAGCTCTATTAGTTGCTTTGGAATCGGCTTTTGAAAAAAATTCTGTGAAAATCGCAAAAATTTTGGGTATCGAAATCTGGCAAAAGTCTGCATAAAAGGGCTCTCCTGGCCAAATGGTTTAACTTTGGCAGGTCCCTGCTGGTCTGTTATGAAACTAGAATATCTTTTGCACATTCTGGAAGTGATTGCGATCGCAAAGCTCTATTAGCTGCTGTGGAATCGACTTTTAAAAATGAGAGGGCGTAAAATTCGACAAAAAAATTTGGCGACGAAATCGAGCACATGCCTTCAAAAAAGGGCTCTCCTGGCCAAATGGTTTAACTTTGGCAGGTTCCTCGTGCTTTATCATGAAAGTAGACTTCGTGGGGCAGATTCTGGAAGTGATTGCGATCGCAAAGCTCTATTAGTTGCTTTGGAATCGGCTTTTGAAAAAAATTCTGTGAAAATCGCAAAAATTTTGGGTATCGAAATCTGGCAAAAGTCTGCATAAAAGGGCTCTCCTGGCCAAATGGTTTAACTTTGGCAGGTCCCTGCTGGTCTGTTATGAAACTAGAATATCTTTTGCACATTCTGGAAGTGATTGCGATCGCAAAGCTCTATTAGCTGCTGTGGAATCGACTTTTAAAAATGAGAGGGCGTAAAATTCGACAAAAAAATTTGGCGACGAAATCGAGCACATGCCTTCAAAAAAGGGCTCTCCTGGCCAAATGGTTTAACTTTGGCAGGTTCCTCGTGCTTTATCATGAAAGTAGACTTCGTGGGGCAGATTCTGGAAGTGATTGCGATCGCAAAGCTCTATTAGTTGCTTTGGAATCGGCTTTTGAAAAAAATTCTGTGAAAATCGCAAAAATTTTGGGTATCGAAATCTGGCAAAAGTCTGCATAAAAGGGCTCTCCTGGCCAAATGGTTTAACTTTGGCAGGTCCCTGCTGGTCTGTTATGAAACTAGAATATCTTTTGCACATTCTGGAAGTGATTGCGATCGCAAAGCTCTATTAGCTGCTGTGGAATCGACTTTTAAAAATGAGAGGGCGTAAAATTCGACAAAAAAATTTGGCGACGAAATCGAGCACATGCCTTCAAAAAAGGGCTCTCCTGGCCAAATGGTTTAACTTTGGCAGGTTCCTCGTGCTTTATCATGAAAGTAGACTTCGTGGGGCAGATTCTGGAAGTGATTGCGATCGCAAAGCTCTATTAGTTGCTTTGGAATCGGCTTTTGAAAAAAATTCTGTGAAAATCGCAAAAATTTTGGGTATCGAAATCTGGCAAAAGTCTGCATAAAAGGGCTCTCCTGGCCAAATGGTTTAACTTTGGCAGGTCCCTGCTGGTCTGTTATGAAACTAGAATATCTTTTGCACATTCTGGAAGTGATTGCGATCGCAAAGCTCTATTAGCTGCTGTGGAATCGACTTTTAAAAATGAGAGGGCGTAAAATTCGACAAAAAAATTTGGCGACGAAATCGAGCACATGCCTTCAAAAAAGGGCTCTCCTGGCCAAATGGTTTAACTTTGGCAGGTTCCTCGTGCTTTATCATGAAAGTAGACTTCGTGGGGCAGATTCTGGAAGTGATTGCGATCGCAAAGCTCTATTAGTTGCTTTGGAATCGGCTTTTGAAAAAAATTCTGTGAAAATCGCAAAAATTTTGGGTATCGAAATCTGGCAAAAGTCTGCATAAAAGGGCTCTCCTGGCCAAATGGTTTAACTTTGGCAGGTCCCTGCTGGTCTGTTATGAAACTAGAATATCTTTTGCACATTCTGGAAGTGATTGCGATCGCAAAGCTCTATTAGCTGCTGTGGAATCGACTTTTAAAAATGAGAGGGCGTAAAATTCGACAAAAAAATTTGGCGACGAAATCGAGCACATGCCTTCAAAAAAGGGCTCTCCTGGCCAAATGGTTTAACTTTGGCAGGTTCCTCGTGCTTTATCATGAAAGTAGACTTCGTGGGGCAGATTCTGGAAGTGATTGCGATCGCAAAGCTCTATTAGTTGCTTTGGAATCGGCTTTTGAAAAAAATTCTGTGAAAATCGCAAAAATTTTGGGTATCGAAATCTGGCAAAAGTCTGCATAAAAGGGCTCTCCTGGCCAAATGGTTTAACTTTGGCAGGTCCCTGCTGGTCTGTTATGAAACTAGAATATCTTTTGCACATTCTGGAAGTGATTGCGATCGCAAAGCTCTATTAGCTGCTGTGGAATCGACTTTTAAAAATGAGAGGGCGTAAAATTCGACAAAAAAATTTGGCGACGAAATCGAGCACATGCCTTCAAAAAAGGGCTCTCCTGGCCAAATGGTTTAACTTTGGCAGGTTCCTCGTGCTTTATCATGAAAGTAGACTTCGTGGGGCAGATTCTGGAAGTGATTGCGATCGCAAAGCTCTATTAGTTGCTTTGGAATCGGCTTTTGAAAAAAATTCTGTGAAAATCGCAAAAATTTTGGGTATCGAAATCTGGCAAAAGTCTGCATAAAAGGGCTCTCCTGGCCAAATGGTTTAACTTTGGCAGGTCCCTGCTGGTCTGTTATGAAACTAGAATATCTTTTGCACATTCTGGAAGTGATTGCGATCGCAAAGCTCTATTAGCTGCTGTGGAATCGACTTTTAAAAATGAGAGGGCGTAAAATTCGACAAAAAAATTTGGCGACGAAATCGAGCACATGCCTTCAAAAAAGGGCTCTCCTGGCCAAATGGTTTAACTTTGGCAGGTTCCTCGTGCTTTATCATGAAAGTAGACTTCGTGGGGCAGATTCTGGAAGTGATTGCGATCGCAAAGCTCTATTAGTTGCTTTGGAATCGGCTTTTGAAAAAAATTCTGTGAAAATCGCAAAAATTTTGGGTATCGAAATCTGGCAAAAGTCTGCATAAAAGGGCTCTCCTGGCCAAATGGTTTAACTTTGGCAGGTCCCTGCTGGTCTGTTATGAAACTAGAATATCTTTTGCACATTCTGGAAGTGATTGCGATCGCAAAGCTCTATTAGCTGCTGTGGAATCGACTTTTAAAAATGAGAGGGCGTAAAATTCGACAAAAAAATTTGGCGACGAAATCGAGCACATGCCTTCAAAAAAGGGCTCTCCTGGCCAAATGGTTTAACTTTGGCAGGTTCCTCGTGCTTTATCATGAAAGTAGACTTCGTGGGGCAGATTCTGGAAGTGATTGCGATCGCAAAGCTCTATTAGTTGCTTTGGAATCGGCTTTTGAAAAAAATTCTGTGAAAATCGCAAAAATTTTGGGTATCGAAATCTGGCAAAAGTCTGCATAAAAGGGCTCTCCTGGCCAAATGGTTTAACTTTGGCAGGTCCCTGCTGGTCTGTTATGAAACTAGAATATCTTTTGCACATTCTGGAAGTGATTGCGATCGCAAAGCTCTATTAGCTGCTGTGGAATCGACTTTTAAAAATGAGAGGGCGTAAAATTCGACAAAAAAATTTGGCGACGAAATCGAGCACATGCCTTCAAAAAAGGGCTCTCCTGGCCAAATGGTTTAACTTTGGCAGGTTCCTCGTGCTTTATCATGAAAGTAGACTTCGTGGGGCAGATTCTGGAAGTGATTGCGATCGCAAAGCTCTATTAGTTGCTTTGGAATCGGCTTTTGAAAAAAATTCTGTGAAAATCGCAAAAATTTTGGGTATCGAAATCTGGCAAAAGTCTGCATAAAAGGGCTCTCCTGGCCAAATGGTTTAACTTTGGCAGGTCCCTGCTGGTCTGTTATGAAACTAGAATATCTTTTGCACATTCTGGAAGTGATTGCGATCGCAAAGCTCTATTAGCTGCTGTGGAATCGACTTTTAAAAATGAGAGGGCGTAAAATTCGACAAAAAAATTTGGCGACGAAATCGAGCACATGCCTTCAAAAAAGGGCTCTCCTGGCCAAATGGTTTAACTTTGGCAGGTTCCTCGTGCTTTATCATGAAAGTAGACTTCGTGGGGCAGATTCTGGAAGTGATTGCGATCGCAAAGCTCTATTAGTTGCTTTGGAATCGGCTTTTGAAAAAAATTCTGTGAAAATCGCAAAAATTTTGGGTATCGAAATCTGGCAAAAGTCTGCATAAAAGGGCTCTCCTGGCCAAATGGTTTAACTTTGGCAGGTCCCTGCTGGTCTGTTATGAAACTAGAATATCTTTTGCACATTCTGGAAGTGATTGCGATCGCAAAGCTCTATTAGCTGCTGTGGAATCGACTTTTAAAAATGAGAGGGCGTAAAATTCGACAAAAAAATTTGGCGACGAAATCGAGCACATGCCTTCAAAAAAGGGCTCTCCTGGCCAAATGGTTTAACTTTGGCAGGTTCCTCGTGCTTTATCATGAAAGTAGACTTCGTGGGGCAGATTCTGGAAGTGATTGCGATCGCAAAGCTCTATTAGTTGCTTTGGAATCGGCTTTTGAAAAAAATTCTGTGAAAATCGCAAAAATTTTGGGTATCGAAATCTGGCAAAAGTCTGCATAAAAGGGCTCTCCTGGCCAAATGGTTTAACTTTGGCAGGTCCCTGCTGGTCTGTTATGAAACTAGAATATCTTTTGCACATTCTGGAAGTGATTGCGATCGCAAAGCTCTATTAGCTGCTGTGGAATCGACTTTTAAAAATGAGAGGGCGTAAAATTCGACAAAAAAATTTGGCGACGAAATCGAGCACATGCCTTCAAAAAAGGGCTCTCCTGGCCAAATGGTTTAACTTTGGCAGGTTCCTCGTGCTTTATCATGAAAGTAGACTTCATGGGGCAGATTCTGGAAGTGATTGCGATCGCAAAGCTCTATTAGTTGCTTTGGAATCGGCTTTTGAAAAAAATTCTGTGAAAATCGCAAAAATTTTGGGTATCGAAATCTGGCAAAAGTCTGCATAAAAGGGCTCTCCTGGCCAAATGGTTTAACTTTGGCAGGTCCCTGCTGGTCTGTTATGAAACTAGAATATCTTTTGCACATTCTGGAAGTGATTGCGATCGCAAAGCTCTATTAGCTGCTGTGGAATCGACTTTTAAAAATGAGAGGGCGTAAAATTCGACAAAAAAATTTGGCGACGAAATCGAGCACATGCCTTCAAAAAAGGGCTCTCCTGGCCAAATGGTTTAACTTTGGCAGGTTCCTCGTGCTTTATCATGAAAGTAGACTTCGTGGGGCAGATTCTGGAAGTGATTGCGATCGCAAAGCTCTATTAGTTGCTTTGGAATCGGCTTTTGAAAAAAATTCTGTGAAAATCGCAAAAATTTTGGGTATCGAAATCTGGCAAAAGTCTGCATAAAAGGGCTCTCCTGGCCAAATGGTTTAACTTTGGCAGGTCCCTGCTGGTCTGTTATGAAACTAGAATATCTTTTGCACATTCTGGAAGTGATTGCGATCGCAAAGCTCTATTAGCTGCTGTGGAATCGACTTTTAAAAATGAGAGGGCGTAAAATTCGACAAAAAAATTTGGCGACGAAATCGAGCACATGCCTTCAAAAAAGGGCTCTCCTGGCCAAATGGTTTAACTTTGGCAGGTTCCTCGTGCTTTATCATGAAAGTAGACTTCGTGGGGCAGATTCTGGAAGTGATTGCGATCGCAAAGCTCTATTAGTTGCTTTGGAATCGGCTTTTGAAAAAAATTCTGTGAAAATCGCAAAAATTTTGGGTATCGAAATCTGGCAAAAGTCTGCATAAAAGGGCTCTCCTGGCCAAATGGTTTAACTTTGGCAGGTCCCTGCTGGTCTGTTATGAAACTAGAATATCTTTTGCACATTCTGGAAGTGATTGCGATCGCAAAGCTCTATTAGCTGCTGTGGAATCGACTTTTAAAAATGAGAGGGCGTAAAATTCGACAAAAAAATTTGGCGACGAAATCGAGCACATGCCTTCAAAAAAGGGCTCTCCTGGCCAAATGGTTTAACTTTGGCAGGTTCCTCGTGCTTTATCATGAAAGTAGACTTCGTGGGGCAGATTCTGGAAGTGATTGCGATCGCAAAGCTCTATTAGTTGCTTTGGAATCGGCTTTTGAAAAAAATTCTGTGAAAATCGCAAAAATTTTGGGTATCGAAATCTGGCAAAAGTCTGCATAAAAGGGCTCTCCTGGCCAAATGGTTTAACTTTGGCAGGTCCCTGCTGGTCTGTTATGAAACTAGAATATCTTTTGCACATTCTGGAAGTGATTGCGATCGCAAAGCTCTATTAGCTGCTGTGGAATCGACTTTTAAAAATGAGAGGGCGTAAAATTCGACAAAAAAATTTGGCGACGAAATCGAGCACATGCCTTCAAAAAAGGGCTCTCCTGGCCAAATGGTTTAACTTTGGCAGGTTCCTCGTGCTTTATCATGAAAGTAGACTTCGTGGGGCAGATTCTGGAAGTGATTGCGATCGCAAAGCTCTATTAGTTGCTTTGGAATCGGCTTTTGAAAAAAATTCTGTGAAAATCGCAAAAATTTTGGGTATCGAAATCTGGCAAAAGTCTGCATAAAAGGGCTCTCCTGGCCAAATGGTTTAACTTTGGCAGGTCCCTGCTGGTCTGTTATGAAACTAGAATATCTTTTGCACATTCTGGAAGTGATTGCGATCGCAAAGCTCTATTAGCTGCTGTGGAATCGACTTTTAAAAATGAGAGGGCGTAAAATTCGACAAAAAAATTTGGCGACGAAATCGAGCACATGCCTTCAAAAAAGGGCTCTCCTGGCCAAATGGTTTAACTTTGGCAGGTTCCTCGTGCTTTATCATGAAAGTAGACTTCGTGGGGCAGATTCTGGAAGTGATTGCGATCGCAAAGCTCTATTAGTTGCTTTGGAATCGGCTTTTGAAAAAAATTCTGTGAAAATCGCAAAAATTTTGGGTATCGAAATCTGGCAAAAGTCTGCATAAAAGGGCTCTCCTGGCCAAATGGTTTAACTTTGGCAGGTCCCTGCTGGTCTGTTATGAAACTAGAATATCTTTTGCACATTCTGGAAGTGATTGCGATCGCAAAGCTCTATTAGCTGCTGTGGAATCGACTTTTAAAAATGAGAGGGCGTAAAATTCGACAAAAAAATTTGGCGACGAAATCGAGCACATGCCTTCAAAAAAGGGCTCTCCTGGCCAAATGGTTTAACTTTGGCAGGTTCCTCGTGCTTTATCATGAAAGTAGACTTCGTGGGGCAGATTCTGGAAGTGATTGCGATCGCAAAGCTCTATTAGTTGCTTTGGAATCGGCTTTTGAAAAAAATTCTGTGAAAATCGCAAAAATTTTGGGTATCGAAATCTGGCAAAAGTCTGCATAAAAGGGCTCTCCTGGCCAAATGGTTTAACTTTGGCAGGTCCCTGCTGGTCTGTTATGAAACTAGAATATCTTTTGCACATTCTGGAAGTGATTGCGATCGCAAAGCTCTATTAGCTGCTGTGGAATCGACTTTTAAAAATGAGAGGGCGTAAAATTCGACAAAAAAATTTGGCGACGAAATCGAGCACATGCCTTCAAAAAAGGGCTCTCCTGGCCAAATGGTTTAACTTTGGCAGGTTCCTCGTGCTTTATCATGAAAGTAGACTTCGTGGGGCAGATTCTGGAAGTGATTGCGATCGCAAAGCTCTATTAGTTGCTTTGGAATCGGCTTTTGAAAAAAATTCTGTGAAAATCGCAAAAATTTTGGGTATCGAAATCTGGCAAAAGTCTGCATAAAAGGGCTCTCCTGGCCAAATGGTTTAACTTTGGCAGGTCCCTGCTGGTCTGTTATGAAACTAGAATATCTTTTGCACATTCTGGAAGTGATTGCGATCGCAAAGCTCTATTAGCTGCTGTGGAATCGACTTTTAAAAATGAGAGGGCGTAAAATTCGACAAAAAAATTTGGCGACGAAATCGAGCACATGCCTTCAAAAAAGGGCTCTCCTGGCCAAATGGTTTAACTTTGGCAGGTTCCTCGTGCTTTATCATGAAAGTAGACTTCGTGGGGCAGATTCTGGAAGTGATTGCGATCGCAAAGCTCTATTAGTTGCTTTGGAATCGGCTTTTGAAAAAAATTCTGTGAAAATCGCAAAAATTTTGGGTATCGAAATCTGGCAAAAGTCTGCATAAAAGGGCTCTCCTGGCCAAATGGTTTAACTTTGGCAGGTCCCTGCTGGTCTGTTATGAAACTAGAATATCTTTTGCACATTCTGGAAGTGATTGCGATCGCAAAGCTCTATTAGCTGCTGTGGAATCGACTTTTAAAAATGAGAGGGCGTAAAATTCGACAAAAAAATTTGGCGACGAAATCGAGCACATGCCTTCAAAAAAGGGCTCTCCTGGCCAAATGGTTTAACTTTGGCAGGTTCCTCGTGCTTTATCATGAAAGTAGACTTCGTGGGGCAGATTCTGGAAGTGATTGCGATCGCAAAGCTCTATTAGTTGCTTTGGAATCGGCTTTTGAAAAAAATTCTGTGAAAATCGCAAAAATTTTGGGTATCGAAATCTGGCAAAAGTCTGCATAAAAGGGCTCTCCTGGCCAAATGGTTTAACTTTGGCAGGTCCCTGCTGGTCTGTTATGAAACTAGAATATCTTTTGCACATTCTGGAAGTGATTGCGATCGCAAAGCTCTATTAGCTGCTGTGGAATCGACTTTTAAAAATGAGAGGGCGTAAAATTCGACAAAAAAATTTGGCGACGAAATCGAGCACATGCCTTCAAAAAAGGGCTCTCCTGGCCAAATGGTTTAACTTTGGCAGGTTCCTCGTGCTTTATCATGAAAGTAGACTTCGTGGGGCAGATTCTGGAAGTGATTGCGATCGCAAAGCTCTATTAGTTGCTTTGGAATCGGCTTTTGAAAAAAATTCTGTGAAAATCGCAAAAATTTTGGGTATCGAAATCTGGCAAAAGTCTGCATAAAAGGGCTCTCCTGGCCAAATGGTTTAACTTTGGCAGGTCCCTGCTGGTCTGTTATGAAACTAGAATATCTTTTGCACATTCTGGAAGTGATTGCGATCGCAAAGCTCTATTAGCTGCTGTGGAATCGACTTTTAAAAATGAGAGGGCGTAAAATTCGACAAAAAAATTTGGCGACGAAATCGAGCACATGCCTTCAAAAAAGGGCTCTCCTGGCCAAATGGTTTAACTTTGGCAGGTTCCTCGTGCTTTATCATGAAAGTAGACTTCGTGGGGCAGATTCTGGAAGTGATTGCGATCGCAAAGCTCTATTAGTTGCTTTGGAATCGGCTTTTGAAAAAAATTCTGTGAAAATCGCAAAAATTTTGGGTATCGAAATCTGGCAAAAGTCTGCATAAAAGGGCTCTCCTGGCCAAATGGTTTAACTTTGGCAGGTCCCTGCTGGTCTGTTATGAAACTAGAATATCTTTTGCACATTCTGGAAGTGATTGCGATCGCAAAGCTCTATTAGCTGCTGTGGAATCGACTTTTAAAAATGAGAGGGCGTAAAATTCGACAAAAAAATTTGGCGACGAAATCGAGCACATGCCTTCAAAAAAGGGCTCTCCTGGCCAAATGGTTTAACTTTGGCAGGTTCCTCGTGCTTTATCATGAAAGTAGACTTCGTGGGGCAGATTCTGGAAGTGATTGCGATCGCAAAGCTCTATTAGTTGCTTTGGAATCGGCTTTTGAAAAAAATTCTGTGAAAATCGCAAAAATTTTGGGTATCGAAATCTGGCAAAAGTCTGCATAAAAGGGCTCTCCTGGCCAAATGGTTTAACTTTGGCAGGTCCCTGCTGGTCTGTTATGAAACTAGAATATCTTTTGCACATTCTGGAAGTGATTGCGATCGCAAAGCTCTATTAGCTGCTGTGGAATCGACTTTTAAAAATGAGAGGGCGTAAAATTCGACAAAAAAATTTGGCGACGAAATCGAGCACATGCCTTCAAAAAAGGGCTCTCCTGGCCAAATGGTTTAACTTTGGCAGGTTCCTCGTGCTTTATCATGAAAGTAGACTTCGTGGGGCAGATTCTGGAAGTGATTGCGATCGCAAAGCTCTATTAGTTGCTTTGGAATCGGCTTTTGAAAAAAATTCTGTGAAAATCGCAAAAATTTTGGGTATCGAAATCTGGCAAAAGTCTGCATAAAAGGGCTCTCCTGGCCAAATGGTTTAACTTTGGCAGGTCCCTGCTGGTCTGTTATGAAACTAGAATATCTTTTGCACATTCTGGAAGTGATTGCGATCGCAAAGCTCTATTAGCTGCTGTGGAATCGACTTTTAAAAATGAGAGGGCGTAAAATTCGACAAAAAAATTTGGCGACGAAATCGAGCACATGCCTTCAAAAAAGGGCTCTCCTGGCCAAATGGTTTAACTTTGGCAGGTTCCTCGTGCTTTATCATGAAAGTAGACTTCGTGGGGCAGATTCTGGAAGTGATTGCGATCGCAAAGCTCTATTAGTTGCTTTGGAATCGGCTTTTGAAAAAAATTCTGTGAAAATCGCAAAAATTTTGGGTATCGAAATCTGGCAAAAGTCTGCATAAAAGGGCTCTCCTGGCCAAATGGTTTAACTTTGGCAGGTCCCTGCTGGTCTGTTATGAAACTAGAATATCTTTTGCACATTCTGGAAGTGATTGCGATCGCAAAGCTCTATTAGCTGCTGTGGAATCGACTTTTAAAAATGAGAGGGCGTAAAATTCGACAAAAAAATTTGGCGACGAAATCGAGCACATGCCTTCAAAAAAGGGCTCTCCTGGCCAAATGGTTTAACTTTGGCAGGTTCCTCGTGCTTTATCATGAAAGTAGACTTCGTGGGGCAGATTCTGGAAGTGATTGCGATCGCAAAGCTCTATTAGTTGCTTTGGAATCGGCTTTTGAAAAAAATTCTGTGAAAATCGCAAAAATTTTGGGTATCGAAATCTGGCAAAAGTCTGCATAAAAGGGCTCTCCTGGCCAAATGGTTTAACTTTGGCAGGTCCCTGCTGGTCTGTTATGAAACTAGAATATCTTTTGCACATTCTGGAAGTGATTGCGATCGCAAAGCTCTATTAGCTGCTGTGGAATCGACTTTTAAAAATGAGAGGGCGTAAAATTCGACAAAAAAATTTGGCGACGAAATCGAGCACATGCCTTCAAAAAAGGGCTCTCCTGGCCAAATGGTTTAACTTTGGCAGGTTCCTCGTGCTTTATCATGAAAGTAGACTTCGTGGGGCAGATTCTGGAAGTGATTGCGATCGCAAAGCTCTATTAGTTGCTTTGGAATCGGCTTTTGAAAAAAATTCTGTGAAAATCGCAAAAATTTTGGGTATCGAAATCTGGCAAAAGTCTGCATAAAAGGGCTCTCCTGGCCAAATGGTTTAACTTTGGCAGGTCCCTGCTGGTCTGTTATGAAACTAGAATATCTTTTGCACATTCTGGAAGTGATTGCGATCGCAAAGCTCTATTAGCTGCTGTGGAATCGACTTTTAAAAATGAGAGGGCGTAAAATTCGACAAAAAAATTTGGCGACGAAATCGAGCACATGCCTTCAAAAAAGGGCTCTCCTGGCCAAATGGTTTAACTTTGGCAGGTTCCTCGTGCTTTATCATGAAAGTAGACTTCGTGGGGCAGATTCTGGAAGTGATTGCGATCGCAAAGCTCTATTAGTTGCTTTGGAATCGGCTTTTGAAAAAAATTCTGTGAAAATCGCAAAAATTTTGGGTATCGAAATCTGGCAAAAGTCTGCATAAAAGGGCTCTCCTGGCCAAATGGTTTAACTTTGGCAGGTCCCTGCTGGTCTGTTATGAAACTAGAATATCTTTTGCACATTCTGGAAGTGATTGCGATCGCAAAGCTCTATTAGCTGCTGTGGAATCGACTTTTAAAAATGAGAGGGCGTAAAATTCGACAAAAAAATTTGGCGACGAAATCGAGCACATGCCTTCAAAAAAGGGCTCTCCTGGCCAAATGGTTTAACTTTGGCAGGTTCCTCGTGCTTTATCATGAAAGTAGACTTCGTGGGGCAGATTCTGGAAGTGATTGCGATCGCAAAGCTCTATTAGTTGCTTTGGAATCGGCTTTTGAAAAAAATTCTGTGAAAATCGCAAAAATTTTGGGTATCGAAATCTGGCAAAAGTCTGCATAAAAGGGCTCTCCTGGCCAAATGGTTTAACTTTGGCAGGTCCCTGCTGGTCTGTTATGAAACTAGAATATCTTTTGCACATTCTGGAAGTGATTGCGATCGCAAAGCTCTATTAGCTGCTGTGGAATCGACTTTTAAAAATGAGAGGGCGTAAAATTCGACAAAAAAATTTGGCGACGAAATCGAGCACATGCCTTCAAAAAAGGGCTCTCCTGGCCAAATGGTTTAACTTTGGCAGGTTCCTCGTGCTTTATCATGAAAGTAGACTTCGTGGGGCAGATTCTGGAAGTGATTGCGATCGCAAAGCTCTATTAGTTGCTTTGGAATCGGCTTTTGAAAAAAATTCTGTGAAAATCGCAAAAATTTTGGGTATCGAAATCTGGCAAAAGTCTGCATAAAAGGGCTCTCCTGGCCAAATGGTTTAACTTTGGCAGGTCCCTGCTGGTCTGTTATGAAACTAGAATATCTTTTGCACATTCTGGAAGTGATTGCGATCGCAAAGCTCTATTAGCTGCTGTGGAATCGACTTTTAAAAATGAGAGGGCGTAAAATTCGACAAAAAAATTTGGCGACGAAATCGAGCACATGCCTTCAAAAAAGGGCTCTCCTGGCCAAATGGTTTAACTTTGGCAGGTTCCTCGTGCTTTATCATGAAAGTAGACTTCGTGGGGCAGATTCTGGAAGTGATTGCGATCGCAAAGCTCTATTAGTTGCTTTGGAATCGGCTTTTGAAAAAAATTCTGTGAAAATCGCAAAAATTTTGGGTATCGAAATCTGGCAAAAGTCTGCATAAAAGGGCTCTCCTGGCCAAATGGTTTAACTTTGGCAGGTCCCTGCTGGTCTGTTATGAAACTAGAATATCTTTTGCACATTCTGGAAGTGATTGCGATCGCAAAGCTCTATTAGCTGCTGTGGAATCGACTTTTAAAAATGAGAGGGCGTAAAATTCGACAAAAAAATTTGGCGACGAAATCGAGCACATGCCTTCAAAAAAGGGCTCTCCTGGCCAAATGGTTTAACTTTGGCAGGTTCCTCGTGCTTTATCATGAAAGTAGACTTCGTGGGGCAGATTCTGGAAGTGATTGCGATCGCAAAGCTCTATTAGTTGCTTTGGAATCGGCTTTTGAAAAAAATTCTGTGAAAATCGCAAAAATTTTGGGTATCGAAATCTGGCAAAAGTCTGCATAAAAGGGCTCTCCTGGCCAAATGGTTTAACTTTGGCAGGTCCCTGCTGGTCTGTTATGAAACTAGAATATCTTTTGCACATTCTGGAAGTGATTGCGATCGCAAAGCTCTATTAGCTGCTGTGGAATCGACTTTTAAAAATGAGAGGGCGTAAAATTCGACAAAAAAATTTGGCGACGAAATCGAGCACATGCCTTCAAAAAAGGGCTCTCCTGGCCAAATGGTTTAACTTTGGCAGGTTCCTCGTGCTTTATCATGAAAGTAGACTTCGTGGGGCAGATTCTGGAAGTGATTGCGATCGCAAAGCTCTATTAGTTGCTTTGGAATCGGCTTTTGAAAAAAATTCTGTGAAAATCGCAAAAATTTTGGGTATCGAAATCTGGCAAAAGTCTGCATAAAAGGGCTCTCCTGGCCAAATGGTTTAACTTTGGCAGGTCCCTGCTGGTCTGTTATGAAACTAGAATATCTTTTGCACATTCTGGAAGTGATTGCGATCGCAAAGCTCTATTAGCTGCTGTGGAATCGACTTTTAAAAATGAGAGGGCGTAAAATTCGACAAAAAAATTTGGCGACGAAATCGAGCACATGCCTTCAAAAAAGGGCTCTCCTGGCCAAATGGTTTAACTTTGGCAGGTTCCTCGTGCTTTATCATGAAAGTAGACTTCGTGGGGCAGATTCTGGAAGTGATTGCGATCGCAAAGCTCTATTAGTTGCTTTGGAATCGGCTTTTGAAAAAAATTCTGTGAAAATCGCAAAAATTTTGGGTATCGAAATCTGGCAAAAGTCTGCATAAAAGGGCTCTCCTGGCCAAATGGTTTAACTTTGGCAGGTCCCTGCTGGTCTGTTATGAAACTAGAATATCTTTTGCACATTCTGGAAGTGATTGCGATCGCAAAGCTCTATTAGCTGCTGTGGAATCGACTTTTAAAAATGAGAGGGCGTAAAATTCGACAAAAAAATTTGGCGACGAAATCGAGCACATGCCTTCAAAAAAGGGCTCTCCTGGCCAAATGGTTTAACTTTGGCAGGTTCCTCGTGCTTTATCATGAAAGTAGACTTCGTGGGGCAGATTCTGGAAGTGATTGCGATCGCAAAGCTCTATTAGTTGCTTTGGAATCGGCTTTTGAAAAAAATTCTGTGAAAATCGCAAAAATTTTGGGTATCGAAATCTGGCAAAAGTCTGCATAAAAGGGCTCTCCTGGCCAAATGGTTTAACTTTGGCAGGTCCCTGCTGGTCTGTTATGAAACTAGAATATCTTTTGCACATTCTGGAAGTGATTGCGATCGCAAAGCTCTATTAGCTGCTGTGGAATCGACTTTTAAAAATGAGAGGGCGTAAAATTCGACAAAAAAATTTGGCGACGAAATCGAGCACATGCCTTCAAAAAAGGGCTCTCCTGGCCAAATGGTTTAACTTTGGCAGGTTCCTCGTGCTTTATCATGAAAGTAGACTTCGTGGGGCAGATTCTGGAAGTGATTGCGATCGCAAAGCTCTATTAGTTGCTTTGGAATCGGCTTTTGAAAAAAATTCTGTGAAAATCGCAAAAATTTTGGGTATCGAAATCTGGCAAAAGTCTGCATAAAAGGGCTCTCCTGGCCAAATGGTTTAACTTTGGCAGGTCCCTGCTGGTCTGTTATGAAACTAGAATATCTTTTGCACATTCTGGAAGTGATTGCGATCGCAAAGCTCTATTAGCTGCTGTGGAATCGACTTTTAAAAATGAGAGGGCGTAAAATTCGACAAAAAAATTTGGCGACGAAATCGAGCACATGCCTTCAAAAAAGGGCTCTCCTGGCCAAATGGTTTAACTTTGGCAGGTTCCTCGTGCTTTATCATGAAAGTAGACTTCGTGGGGCAGATTCTGGAAGTGATTGCGATCGCAAAGCTCTATTAGTTGCTTTGGAATCGGCTTTTGAAAAAAATTCTGTGAAAATCGCAAAAATTTTGGGTATCGAAATCTGGCAAAAGTCTGCATAAAAGGGCTCTCCTGGCCAAATGGTTTAACTTTGGCAGGTCCCTGCTGGTCTGTTATGAAACTAGAATATCTTTTGCACATTCTGGAAGTGATTGCGATCGCAAAGCTCTATTAGCTGCTGTGGAATCGACTTTTAAAAATGAGAGGGCGTAAAATTCGACAAAAAAATTTGGCGACGAAATCGAGCACATGCCTTCAAAAAAGGGCTCTCCTGGCCAAATGGTTTAACTTTGGCAGGTTCCTCGTGCTTTATCATGAAAGTAGACTTCGTGGGGCAGATTCTGGAAGTGATTGCGATCGCAAAGCTCTATTAGTTGCTTTGGAATCGGCTTTTGAAAAAAATTCTGTGAAAATCGCAAAAATTTTGGGTATCGAAATCTGGCAAAAGTCTGCATAAAAGGGCTCTCCTGGCCAAATGGTTTAACTTTGGCAGGTCCCTGCTGGTCTGTTATGAAACTAGAATATCTTTTGCACATTCTGGAAGTGATTGCGATCGCAAAGCTCTATTAGCTGCTGTGGAATCGACTTTTAAAAATGAGAGGGCGTAAAATTCGACAAAAAAATTTGGCGACGAAATCGAGCACATGCCTTCAAAAAAGGGCTCTCCTGGCCAAATGGTTTAACTTTGGCAGGTTCCTCGTGCTTTATCATGAAAGTAGACTTCGTGGGGCAGATTCTGGAAGTGATTGCGATCGCAAAGCTCTATTAGTTGCTTTGGAATCGGCTTTTGAAAAAAATTCTGTGAAAATCGCAAAAATTTTGGGTATCGAAATCTGGCAAAAGTCTGCATAAAAGGGCTCTCCTGGCCAAATGGTTTAACTTTGGCAGGTCCCTGCTGGTCTGTTATGAAACTAGAATTCTTTTGCACATTCTGGAAGTGATTGCGATCGCAAAGCTCTATTAGCTGCTGTGGAATCGACTTTTAAAAATGAGAGGGCGTAAAATTCGACAAAAAAATTTGGCGACGAAATCGAGCACATGCCTTCAAAAAAGGGCTCTCCTGGCCAAATGGTTTAACTTTGGCAGGTTCCTCGTGCTTTATCATGAAAGTAGACTTCGTGGGGCAGATTCTGGAAGTGATTGCGATCGCAAAGCTCTATTAGTTGCTTTGGAATCGGCTTTTGAAAAAAATTCTGTGAAAATCGCAAAAATTTTGGGTATCGAAATCTGGCAAAAGTCTGCATAAAAGGGCTCTCCTGGCCAAATGGTTTAACTTTGGCAGGTCCCTGCTGGTCTGTTATGAAACTAGAATATCTTTTGCACATTCTGGAAGTGATTGCGATCGCAAAGCTCTATTAGCTGCTGTGGAATCGACTTTTAAAAATGAGAGGGCGTAAAATTCGACAAAAAAATTTGGCGACGAAATCGAGCACATGCCTTCAAAAAAGGGCTCTCCTGGCCAAATGGTTTAACTTTGGCAGGTTCCTCGTGCTTTATCATGAAAGTAGACTTCGTGGGGCAGATTCTGGAAGTGATTGCGATCGCAAAGCTCTATTAGTTGCTTTGGAATCGGCTTTTGAAAAAAATTCTGTGAAAATCGCAAAAATTTTGGGTATCGAAATCTGGCAAAAGTCTGCATAAAAGGGCTCTCCTGGCCAAATGGTTTAACTTTGGCAGGTCCCTGCTGGTCTGTTATGAAACTAGAATATCTTTTGCACATTCTGGAAGTGATTGCGATCGCAAAGCTCTATTAGCTGCTGTGGAATCGACTTTTAAAAATGAGAGGGCGTAAAATTCGACAAAAAAATTTGGCGACGAAATCGAGCACATGCCTTCAAAAAAGGGCTCTCCTGGCCAAATGGTTTAACTTTGGCAGGTTCCTCGTGCTTTATCATGAAAGTAGACTTCGTGGGGCAGATTCTGGAAGTGATTGCGATCGCAAAGCTCTATTAGTTGCTTTGGAATCGGCTTTTGAAAAAAATTCTGTGAAAATCGCAAAAATTTTGGGTATCGAAATCTGGCAAAAGTCTGCATAAAAGGGCTCTCCTGGCCAAATGGTTTAACTTTGGCAGGTCCCTGCTGGTCTGTTATGAAACTAGAATATCTTTTGCACATTCTGGAAGTGATTGCGATCGCAAAGCTCTATTAGCTGCTGTGGAATCGACTTTTAAAAATGAGAGGGCGTAAAATTCGACAAAAAAATTTGGCGACGAAATCGAGCACATGCCTTCAAAAAAGGGCTCTCCTGGCCAAATGGTTTAACTTTGGCAGGTTCCTCGTGCTTTATCATGAAAGTAGACTTCGTGGGGCAGATTCTGGAAGTGATTGCGATCGCAAAGCTCTATTAGTTGCTTTGGAATCGGCTTTTGAAAAAAATTCTGTGAAAATCGCAAAAATTTTGGGTATCGAAATCTGGCAAAAGTCTGCATAAAAGGGCTCTCCTGGCCAAATGGTTTAACTTTGGCAGGTCCCTGCTGGTCTGTTATGAAACTAGAATATCTTTTGCACATTCTGGAAGTGATTGCGATCGCAAAGCTCTATTAGCTGCTGTGGAATCGACTTTTAAAAATGAGAGGGCGTAAAATTCGACAAAAAAATTTGGCGACGAAATCGAGCACATGCCTTCAAAAAAGGGCTCTCCTGGCCAAATGGTTTAACTTTGGCAGGTTCCTCGTGCTTTATCATGAAAGTAGACTTCGTGGGGCAGATTCTGGAAGTGATTGCGATCGCAAAGCTCTATTAGTTGCTTTGGAATCGGCTTTTGAAAAAAATTCTGTGAAAATCGCAAAAATTTTGGGTATCGAAATCTGGCAAAAGTCTGCATAAAAGGGCTCTCCTGGCCAAATGGTTTAACTTTGGCAGGTCCCTGCTGGTCTGTTATGAAACTAGAATATCTTTTGCACATTCTGGAAGTGATTGCGATCGCAAAGCTCTATTAGCTGCTGTGGAATCGACTTTTAAAAATGAGAGGGCGTAAAATTCGACAAAAAAATTTGGCGACGAAATCGAGCACATGCCTTCAAAAAAGGGCTCTCCTGGCCAAATGGTTTAACTTTGGCAGGTTCCTCGTGCTTTATCATGAAAGTAGACTTCGTGGGGCAGATTCTGGAAGTGATTGCGATCGCAAAGCTCTATTAGTTGCTTTGGAATCGGCTTTTGAAAAAAATTCTGTGAAAATCGCAAAAATTTTGGGTATCGAAATCTGGCAAAAGTCTGCATAAAAGGGCTCTCCTGGCCAAATGGTTTAACTTTGGCAGGTCCCTGCTGGTCTGTTATGAAACTAGAATATCTTTTGCACATTCTGGAAGTGATTGCGATCGCAAAGCTCTATTAGCTGCTGTGGAATCGACTTTTAAAAATGAGAGGGCGTAAAATTCGACAAAAAAATTTGGCGACGAAATCGAGCACATGCCTTCAAAAAAGGGCTCTCCTGGCCAAATGGTTTAACTTTGGCAGGTTCCTCGTGCTTTATCATGAAAGTAGACTTCGTGGGGCAGATTCTGGAAGTGATTGCGATCGCAAAGCTCTATTAGTTGCTTTGGAATCGGCTTTTGAAAAAAATTCTGTGAAAATCGCAAAAATTTTGGGTATCGAAATCTGGCAAAAGTCTGCATAAAAGGGCTCTCCTGGCCAAATGGTTTAACTTTGGCAGGTCCCTGCTGGTCTGTTATGAAACTAGAATATCTTTTGCAGATTCTGGAAGTGATTGCGATCGCAAAGCTCTATTAGCGGCTGTGGAATCGACTTTTAAAAATGAGAGGGCGTAAAATTCGACAAAAAAATTTCGCGACGAAATCGAGCACATGCCTTCATAAAACGGCTCTCCTGGCCAAATGGTTTAACTTTGGCAGGTCCCTCGTGCTTTATCATGAAAGTAGACTTCGTGGGGCAGATTCTGGAAGTGATTGCGATCGCAAAGCTCTATTAGTTGCTTTGGAATCGGCTTTTGAAAAAAATTCTGCGAAAATCGCAAAAATTTTGGGTATCGAAATCTGGCAAAAGTCTGCATAAAAGGGCTCTCCTGGCCAAATGGTTTAACTTTGGCAGGTCCCTGCTGGTCTGTTATGAAACTAGAATATCTTTTGCAGATTCTGGAAGTGATTGCGATCGCAAAGCTCTATTAGCGGCTGTGGAATCGACTTTTAAAAATGAGAGGGCGTAAAATTCGACAAAAAAATTTCGCGACGAAATCGAGCACATGCCTTCATAAAACGGCTCTCCTGGCCAAATGGTTTAACTTTGGCAGGTCCCTCGTGCTTTATCATGAAAGTAGACTTCGTGGGGCAGATTCTGGAAGTGATTGCGATCGCAAAGCTCTATTAGTTGCTTTGGAATCGGCTTTTGAAAAAAATTCTGCGAAAATCGCAAAAATTTTGGGTATCGAAATCTGGCAAAAGTCTGCATAAAAGGGCTCTCCTGGCCAAATGGTTTAACTTTGGCAGGTCCCTGCTGGTCTGTTATGAAACTAGAATATCTTTTGCAGATTCTGGAAGTGATTGCGATCGCAAAGCTCTATTAGCGGCTGTGGAATCGACTTTTAAAAATGAGAGGGCGTAAAATTCGACAAAAAAATTTCGCGACGAAATCGAGCACATGCCTTCATAAAACGGCTCTCCTGGCCAAATGGTTTAACTTTGGCAGGTCCCTCGTGCTTTATCATGAAAGTAGACTTCGTGGGGCAGATTCTGGAAGTGATTGCGATCGCAAAGCTCTATTAGTTGCTTTGGAATCGGCTTTTGAAAAAAATTCTGCGAAAATCGCAAAAATTTTGGGTATCGAAATCTGGCAAAAGTCTGCATAAAAGGGCTCTCCTGGCCAAATGGTTTAACTTTGGCAGGTCCCTGCTGGTCTGTTATGAAACTAGAATATCTTTTGCAGATTCTGGAAGTGATTGCGATCGCAAAGCTCTATTAGCGGCTGTGGAATCGACTTTTAAAAATGAGAGGGCGTAAAATTCGACAAAAAAATTTCGCGACGAAATCGAGCACATGCCTTCATAAAACGGCTCTCCTGGCCAAATGGTTTAACTTTGGCAGGTCCCTCGTGCTTTATCATGAAAGTAGACTTCGTGGGGCAGATTCTGGAAGTGATTGCGATCGCAAAGCTCTATTAGTTGCTTTGGAATCGGCTTTTGAAAAAAATTCTGCGAAAATCGCAAAAATTTTGGGTATCGAAATCTGGCAAAAGTCTGCATAAAAGGGCTCTCCTGGCCAAATGGTTTAACTTTGGCAGGTCCCTGCTGGTCTGTTATGAAACTAGAATATCTTTTGCAGATTCTGGAAGTGATTGCGATCGCAAAGCTCTATTAGCGGCTGTGGAATCGACTTTTAAAAATGAGAGGGCGTAAAATTCGACAAAAAAATTTCGCGACGAAATCGAGCACATGCCTTCATAAAACGGCTCTCCTGGCCAAATGGTTTAACTTTGGCAGGTCCCTCGTGCTTTATCATGAAAGTAGACTTCGTGGGGCAGATTCTGGAAGTGATTGCGATCGCAAAGCTCTATTAGTTGCTTTGGAATCGGCTTTTGAAAAAAATTCTGCGAAAATCGCAAAAATTTTGGGTATCGAAATCTGGCAAAAGTCTGCATAAAAGGGCTCTCCTGGCCAAATGGTTTAACTTTGGCAGGTCCCTGCTGGTCTGTTATGAAACTAGAATATCTTTTGCAGATTCTGGAAGTGATTGCGATCGCAAAGCTCTATTAGCGGCTGTGGAATCGACTTTTAAAAATGAGAGGGCGTAAAATTCGACAAAAAAATTTCGCGACGAAATCGAGCACATGCCTTCATAAAACGGCTCTCCTGGCCAAATGGTTTAACTTTGGCAGGTCCCTCGTGCTTTATCATGAAAGTAGACTTCGTGGGGCAGATTCTGGAAGTGATTGCGATCGCAAAGCTCTATTAGTTGCTTTGGAATCGGCTTTTGAAAAAAATTCTGCGAAAATCGCAAAAATTTTGGGTATCGAAATCTGGCAAAAGTCTGCATAAAAGGGCTCTCCTGGCCAAATGGTTTAACTTTGGCAGGTCCCTGCTGGTCTGTTATGAAACTAGAATATCTTTTGCAGATTCTGGAAGTGATTGCGATCGCAAAGCTCTATTAGCGGCTGTGGAATCGACTTTTAAAAATGAGAGGGCGTAAAATTCGACAAAAAAATTTCGCGACGAAATCGAGCACATGCCTTCATAAAACGGCTCTCCTGGCCAAATGGTTTAACTTTGGCAGGTCCCTCGTGCTTTATCATGAAAGTAGACTTCGTGGGGCAGATTCTGGAAGTGATTGCGATCGCAAAGCTCTATTAGTTGCTTTGGAATCGGCTTTTGAAAAAAATTCTGCGAAAATCGCAAAAATTTTGGGTATCGAAATCTGGCAAAAGTCTGCATAAAAGGGCTCTCCTGGCCAAATGGTTTAACTTTGGCAGGTCCCTGCTGGTCTGTTATGAAACTAGAATATCTTTTGCAGATTCTGGAAGTGATTGCGATCGCAAAGCTCTATTAGCGGCTGTGGAATCGACTTTTAAAAATGAGAGGGCGTAAAATTCGACAAAAAAATTTCGCGACGAAATCGAGCACATGCCTTCATAAAACGGCTCTCCTGGCCAAATGGTTTAACTTTGGCAGGTCCCTCGTGCTTTATCATGAAAGTAGACTTCGTGGGGCAGATTCTGGAAGTGATTGCGATCGCAAAGCTCTATTAGTTGCTTTGGAATCGGCTTTTGAAAAAAATTCTGCGAAAATCGCAAAAATTTTGGGTATCGAAATCTGGCAAAAGTCTGCATAAAAGGGCTCTCCTGGCCAAATGGTTTAACTTTGGCAGGTCCCTGCTGGTCTGTTATGAAACTAGAATATCTTTTGCAGATTCTGGAAGTGATTGCGATCGCAAAGCTCTATTAGCGGCTGTGGAATCGACTTTTAAAAATGAGAGGGCGTAAAATTCGACAAAAAAATTTCGCGACGAAATCGAGCACATGCCTTCATAAAACGGCTCTCCTGGCCAAATGGTTTAACTTTGGCAGGTCCCTCGTGCTTTATCATGAAAGTAGACTTCGTGGGGCAGATTCTGGAAGTGATTGCGATCGCAAAGCTCTATTAGTTGCTTTGGAATCGGCTTTTGAAAAAAATTCTGCGAAAATCGCAAAAATTTTGGGTATCGAAATCTGGCAAAAGTCTGCATAAAAGGGCTCTCCTGGCCAAATGGTTTAACTTTGGCAGGTCCCTGCTGGTCTGTTATGAAACTAGAATATCTTTTGCAGATTCTGGAAGTGATTGCGATCGCAAAGCTCTATTAGCGGCTGTGGAATCGACTTTTAAAAATGAGAGGGCGTAAAATTCGACAAAAAAATTTCGCGACGAAATCGAGCACATGCCTTCATAAAACGGCTCTCCTGGCCAAATGGTTTAACTTTGGCAGGTCCCTCGTGCTTTATCATGAAAGTAGACTTCGTGGGGCAGATTCTGGAAGTGATTGCGATCGCAAAGCTCTATTAGTTGCTTTGGAATCGGCTTTTGAAAAAAATTCTGCGAAAATCGCAAAAATTTTGGGTATCGAAATCTGGCAAAAGTCTGCATAAAAGGGCTCTCCTGGCCAAATGGTTTAACTTTGGCAGGTCCCTGCTGGTCTGTTATGAAACTAGAATATCTTTTGCAGATTCTGGAAGTGATTGCGATCGCAAAGCTCTATTAGCGGCTGTGGAATCGACTTTTAAAAATGAGAGGGCGTAAAATTCGACAAAAAAATTTCGCGACGAAATCGAGCACATGCCTTCATAAAACGGCTCTCCTGGCCAAATGGTTTAACTTTGGCAGGTCCCTCGTGCTTTATCATGAAAGTAGACTTCGTGGGGCAGATTCTGGAAGTGATTGCGATCGCAAAGCTCTATTAGTTGCTTTGGAATCGGCTTTTGAAAAAAATTCTGCGAAAATCGCAAAAATTTTGGGTATCGAAATCTGGCAAAAGTCTGCATAAAAGGGCTCTCCTGGCCAAATGGTTTAACTTTGGCAGGTCCCTGCTGGTCTGTTATGAAACTAGAATATCTTTTGCAGATTCTGGAAGTGATTGCGATCGCAAAGCTCTATTAGCGGCTGTGGAATCGACTTTTAAAAATGAGAGGGCGTAAAATTCGACAAAAAAATTTCGCGACGAAATCGAGCACATGCCTTCATAAAACGGCTCTCCTGGCCAAATGGTTTAACTTTGGCAGGTCCCTCGTGCTTTATCATGAAAGTAGACTTCGTGGGGCAGATTCTGGAAGTGATTGCGATCGCAAAGCTCTATTAGTTGCTTTGGAATCGGCTTTTGAAAAAAATTCTGCGAAAATCGCAAAAATTTTGGGTATCGAAATCTGGCAAAAGTCTGCATAAAAGGGCTCTCCTGGCCAAATGGTTTAACTTTGGCAGGTCCCTGCTGGTCTGTTATGAAACTAGAATATCTTTTGCAGATTCTGGAAGTGATTGCGATCGCAAAGCTCTATTAGCGGCTGTGGAATCGACTTTTAAAAATGAGAGGGCGTAAAATTCGACAAAAAAATTTCGCGACGAAATCGAGCACATGCCTTCATAAAACGGCTCTCCTGGCCAAATGGTTTAACTTTGGCAGGTCCCTCGTGCTTTATCATGAAAGTAGACTTCGTGGGGCAGATTCTGGAAGTGATTGCGATCGCAAAGCTCTATTAGTTGCTTTGGAATCGGCTTTTGAAAAAAATTCTGCGAAAATCGCAAAAATTTTGGGTATCGAAATCTGGCAAAAGTCTGCATAAAAGGGCTCTCCTGGCCAAATGGTTTAACTTTGGCAGGTCCCTGCTGGTCTGTTATGAAACTAGAATATCTTTTGCAGATTCTGGAAGTGATTGCGATCGCAAAGCTCTATTAGCGGCTGTGGAATCGACTTTTAAAAATGAGAGGGCGTAAAATTCGACAAAAAAATTTCGCGACGAAATCGAGCACATGCCTTCATAAAACGGCTCTCCTGGCCAAATGGTTTAACTTTGGCAGGTCCCTCGTGCTTTATCATGAAAGTAGACTTCGTGGGGCAGATTCTGGAAGTGATTGCGATCGCAAAGCTCTATTAGTTGCTTTGGAATCGGCTTTTGAAAAAAATTCTGCGAAAATCGCAAAAATTTTGGGTATCGAAATCTGGCAAAAGTCTGCATAAAAGGGCTCTCCTGGCCAAATGGTTTAACTTTGGCAGGTCCCTGCTGGTCTGTTATGAAACTAGAATATCTTTTGCAGATTCTGGAAGTGATTGCGATCGCAAAGCTCTATTAGCGGCTGTGGAATCGACTTTTAAAAATGAGAGGGCGTAAAATTCGACAAAAAAATTTCGCGACGAAATCGAGCACATGCCTTCATAAAACGGCTCTCCTGGCCAAATGGTTTAACTTTGGCAGGTCCCTCGTGCTTTATCATGAAAGTAGACTTCGTGGGGCAGATTCTGGAAGTGATTGCGATCGCAAAGCTCTATTAGTTGCTTTGGAATCGGCTTTTGAAAAAAATTCTGCGAAAATCGCAAAAATTTTGGGTATCGAAATCTGGCAAAAGTCTGCATAAAAGGGCTCTCCTGGCCAAATGGTTTAACTTTGGCAGGTCCCTGCTGGTCTGTTATGAAACTAGAATATCTTTTGCAGATTCTGGAAGTGATTGCGATCGCAAAGCTCTATTAGCGGCTGTGGAATCGACTTTTAAAAATGAGAGGGCGTAAAATTCGACAAAAAAATTTCGCGACGAAATCGAGCACATGCCTTCATAAAACGGCTCTCCTGGCCAAATGGTTTAACTTTGGCAGGTCCCTCGTGCTTTATCATGAAAGTAGACTTCGTGGGGCAGATTCTGGAAGTGATTGCGATCGCAAAGCTCTATTAGTTGCTTTGGAATCGGCTTTTGAAAAAAATTCTGCGAAAATCGCAAAAATTTTGGGTATCGAAATCTGGCAAAAGTCTGCATAAAAGGGCTCTCCTGGCCAAATGGTTTAACTTTGGCAGGTCCCTGCTGGTCTGTTATGAAACTAGAATATCTTTTGCAGATTCTGGAAGTGATTGCGATCGCAAAGCTCTATTAGCGGCTGTGGAATCGACTTTTAAAAATGAGAGGGCGTAAAATTCGACAAAAAAATTTCGCGACGAAATCGAGCACATGCCTTCATAAAACGGCTCTCCTGGCCAAATGGTTTAACTTTGGCAGGTCCCTCGTGCTTTATCATGAAAGTAGACTTCGTGGGGCAGATTCTGGAAGTGATTGCGATCGCAAAGCTCTATTAGTTGCTTTGGAATCGGCTTTTGAAAAAAATTCTGCGAAAATCGCAAAAATTTTGGGTATCGAAATCTGGCAAAAGTCTGCATAAAAGGGCTCTCCTGGCCAAATGGTTTAACTTTGGCAGGTCCCTGCTGGTCTGTTATGAAACTAGAATATCTTTTGCAGATTCTGGAAGTGATTGCGATCGCAAAGCTCTATTAGCGGCTGTGGAATCGACTTTTAAAAATGAGAGGGCGTAAAATTCGACAAAAAAATTTCGCGACGAAATCGAGCACATGCCTTCATAAAACGGCTCTCCTGGCCAAATGGTTTAACTTTGGCAGGTCCCTCGTGCTTTATCATGAAAGTAGACTTCGTGGGGCAGATTCTGGAAGTGATTGCGATCGCAAAGCTCTATTAGTTGCTTTGGAATCGGCTTTTGAAAAAAATTCTGCGAAAATCGCAAAAATTTTGGGTATCGAAATCTGGCAAAAGTCTGCATAAAAGGGCTCTCCTGGCCAAATGGTTTAACTTTGGCAGGTCCCTGCTGGTCTGTTATGAAACTAGAATATCTTTTGCAGATTCTGGAAGTGATTGCGATCGCAAAGCTCTATTAGCGGCTGTGGAATCGACTTTTAAAAATGAGAGGGCGTAAAATTCGACAAAAAAATTTCGCGACGAAATCGAGCACATGCCTTCATAAAACGGCTCTCCTGGCCAAATGGTTTAACTTTGGCAGGTCCCTCGTGCTTTATCATGAAAGTAGACTTCGTGGGGCAGATTCTGGAAGTGATTGCGATCGCAAAGCTCTATTAGTTGCTTTGGAATCGGCTTTTGAAAAAAATTCTGCGAAAATCGCAAAAATTTTGGGTATCGAAATCTGGCAAAAGTCTGCATAAAAGGGCTCTCCTGGCCAAATGGTTTAACTTTGGCAGGTCCCTGCTGGTCTGTTATGAAACTAGAATATCTTTTGCAGATTCTGGAAGTGATTGCGATCGCAAAGCTCTATTAGCGGCTGTGGAATCGACTTTTAAAAATGAGAGGGCGTAAAATTCGACAAAAAAATTTCGCGACGAAATCGAGCACATGCCTTCATAAAACGGCTCTCCTGGCCAAATGGTTTAACTTTGGCAGGTCCCTCGTGCTTTATCATGAAAGTAGACTTCGTGGGGCAGATTCTGGAAGTGATTGCGATCGCAAAGCTCTATTAGTTGCTTTGGAATCGGCTTTTGAAAAAAATTCTGCGAAAATCGCAAAAATTTTGGGTATCGAAATCTGGCAAAAGTCTGCATAAAAGGGCTCTCCTGGCCAAATGGTTTAACTTTGGCAGGTCCCTGCTGGTCTGTTATGAAACTAGAATATCTTTTGCAGATTCTGGAAGTGATTGCGATCGCAAAGCTCTATTAGCGGCTGTGGAATCGACTTTTAAAAATGAGAGGGCGTAAAATTCGACAAAAAAATTTCGCGACGAAATCGAGCACATGCCTTCATAAAACGGCTCTCCTGGCCAAATGGTTTAACTTTGGCAGGTCCCTCGTGCTTTATCATGAAAGTAGACTTCGTGGGGCAGATTCTGGAAGTGATTGCGATCGCAAAGCTCTATTAGTTGCTTTGGAATCGGCTTTTGAAAAAAATTCTGCGAAAATCGCAAAAATTTTGGGTATCGAAATCTGGCAAAAGTCTGCATAAAAGGGCTCTCCTGGCCAAATGGTTTAACTTTGGCAGGTCCCTGCTGGTCTGTTATGAAACTAGAATATCTTTTGCAGATTCTGGAAGTGATTGCGATCGCAAAGCTCTATTAGCGGCTGTGGAATCGACTTTTAAAAATGAGAGGGCGTAAAATTCGACAAAAAAATTTCGCGACGAAATCGAGCACATGCCTTCATAAAACGGCTCTCCTGGCCAAATGGTTTAACTTTGGCAGGTCCCTCGTGCTTTATCATGAAAGTAGACTTCGTGGGGCAGATTCTGGAAGTGATTGCGATCGCAAAGCTCTATTAGTTGCTTTGGAATCGGCTTTTGAAAAAAATTCTGCGAAAATCGCAAAAATTTTGGGTATCGAAATCTGGCAAAAGTCTGCATAAAAGGGCTCTCCTGGCCAAATGGTTTAACTTTGGCAGGTCCCTGCTGGTCTGTTATGAAACTAGAATATCTTTTGCAGATTCTGGAAGTGATTGCGATCGCAAAGCTCTATTAGCGGCTGTGGAATCGACTTTTAAAAATGAGAGGGCGTAAAATTCGACAAAAAAATTTCGCGACGAAATCGAGCACATGCCTTCATAAAACGGCTCTCCTGGCCAAATGGTTTAACTTTGGCAGGTCCCTCGTGCTTTATCATGAAAGTAGACTTCGTGGGGCAGATTCTGGAAGTGATTGCGATCGCAAAGCTCTATTAGTTGCTTTGGAATCGGCTTTTGAAAAAAATTCTGCGAAAATCGCAAAAATTTTGGGTATCGAAATCTGGCAAAAGTCTGCATAAAAGGGCTCTCCTGGCCAAATGGTTTAACTTTGGCAGGTCCCTGCTGGTCTGTTATGAAACTAGAATATCTTTTGCAGATTCTGGAAGTGATTGCGATCGCAAAGCTCTATTAGCGGCTGTGGAATCGACTTTTAAAAATGAGAGGGCGTAAAATTCGACAAAAAAATTTCGCGACGAAATCGAGCACATGCCTTCATAAAACGGCTCTCCTGGCCAAATGGTTTAACTTTGGCAGGTCCCTCGTGCTTTATCATGAAAGTAGACTTCGTGGGGCAGATTCTGGAAGTGATTGCGATCGCAAAGCTCTATTAGTTGCTTTGGAATCGGCTTTTGAAAAAAATTCTGCGAAAATCGCAAAAATTTTGGGTATCGAAATCTGGCAAAAGTCTGCATAAAAGGGCTCTCCTGGCCAAATGGTTTAACTTTGGCAGGTCCCTGCTGGTCTGTTATGAAACTAGAATATCTTTTGCAGATTCTGGAAGTGATTGCGATCGCAAAGCTCTATTAGCGGCTGTGGAATCGACTTTTAAAAATGAGAGGGCGTAAAATTCGACAAAAAAATTTCGCGACGAAATCGAGCACATGCCTTCATAAAACGGCTCTCCTGGCCAAATGGTTTAACTTTGGCAGGTCCCTCGTGCTTTATCATGAAAGTAGACTTCGTGGGGCAGATTCTGGAAGTGATTGCGATCGCAAAGCTCTATTAGTTGCTTTGGAATCGGCTTTTGAAAAAAATTCTGCGAAAATCGCAAAAATTTTGGGTATCGAAATCTGGCAAAAGTCTGCATAAAAGGGCTCTCCTGGCCAAATGGTTTAACTTTGGCAGGTCCCTGCTGGTCTGTTATGAAACTAGAATATCTTTTGCAGATTCTGGAAGTGATTGCGATCGCAAAGCTCTATTAGCGGCTGTGGAATCGACTTTTAAAAATGAGAGGGCGTAAAATTCGACAAAAAAATTTCGCGACGAAATCGAGCACATGCCTTCATAAAACGGCTCTCCTGGCCAAATGGTTTAACTTTGGCAGGTCCCTCGTGCTTTATCATGAAAGTAGACTTCGTGGGGCAGATTCTGGAAGTGATTGCGATCGCAAAGCTCTATTAGTTGCTTTGGAATCGGCTTTTGAAAAAAATTCTGCGAAAATCGCAAAAATTTTGGGTATCGAAATCTGGCAAAAGTCTGCATAAAAGGGCTCTCCTGGCCAAATGGTTTAACTTTGGCAGGTCCCTGCTGGTCTGTTATGAAACTAGAATATCTTTTGCAGATTCTGGAAGTGATTGCGATCGCAAAGCTCTATTAGCGGCTGTGGAATCGACTTTTAAAAATGAGAGGGCGTAAAATTCGACAAAAAAATTTCGCGACGAAATCGAGCACATGCCTTCATAAAACGGCTCTCCTGGCCAAATGGTTTAACTTTGGCAGGTCCCTCGTGCTTTATCATGAAAGTAGACTTCGTGGGGCAGATTCTGGAAGTGATTGCGATCGCAAAGCTCTATTAGTTGCTTTGGAATCGGCTTTTGAAAAAAATTCTGCGAAAATCGCAAAAATTTTGGGTATCGAAATCTGGCAAAAGTCTGCATAAAAGGGCTCTCCTGGCCAAATGGTTTAACTTTGGCAGGTCCCTGCTGGTCTGTTATGAAACTAGAATATCTTTTGCAGATTCTGGAAGTGATTGCGATCGCAAAGCTCTATTAGCGGCTGTGGAATCGACTTTTAAAAATGAGAGGGCGTAAAATTCGACAAAAAAATTTCGCGACGAAATCGAGCACATGCCTTCATAAAACGGCTCTCCTGGCCAAATGGTTTAACTTTGGCAGGTCCCTCGTGCTTTATCATGAAAGTAGACTTCGTGGGGCAGATTCTGGAAGTGATTGCGATCGCAAAGCTCTATTAGTTGCTTTGGAATCGGCTTTTGAAAAAAATTCTGCGAAAATCGCAAAAATTTTGGGTATCGAAATCTGGCAAAAGTCTGCATAAAAGGGCTCTCCTGGCCAAATGGTTTAACTTTGGCAGGTCCCTGCTGGTCTGTTATGAAACTAGAATATCTTTTGCAGATTCTGGAAGTGATTGCGATCGCAAAGCTCTATTAGCGGCTGTGGAATCGACTTTTAAAAATGAGAGGGCGTAAAATTCGACAAAAAAATTTCGCGACGAAATCGAGCACATGCCTTCATAAAACGGCTCTCCTGGCCAAATGGTTTAACTTTGGCAGGTCCCTCGTGCTTTATCATGAAAGTAGACTTCGTGGGGCAGATTCTGGAAGTGATTGCGATCGCAAAGCTCTATTAGTTGCTTTGGAATCGGCTTTTGAAAAAAATTCTGCGAAAATCGCAAAAATTTTGGGTATCGAAATCTGGCAAAAGTCTGCATAAAAGGGCTCTCCTGGCCAAATGGTTTAACTTTGGCAGGTCCCTGCTGGTCTGTTATGAAACTAGAATATCTTTTGCAGATTCTGGAAGTGATTGCGATCGCAAAGCTCTATTAGCGGCTGTGGAATCGACTTTTAAAAATGAGAGGGCGTAAAATTCGACAAAAAAATTTCGCGACGAAATCGAGCACATGCCTTCATAAAACGGCTCTCCTGGCCAAATGGTTTAACTTTGGCAGGTCCCTCGTGCTTTATCATGAAAGTAGACTTCGTGGGGCAGATTCTGGAAGTGATTGCGATCGCAAAGCTCTATTAGTTGCTTTGGAATCGGCTTTTGAAAAAAATTCTGCGAAAATCGCAAAAATTTTGGGTATCGAAATCTGGCAAAAGTCTGCATAAAAGGGCTCTCCTGGCCAAATGGTTTAACTTTGGCAGGTCCCTGCTGGTCTGTTATGAAACTAGAATATCTTTTGCAGATTCTGGAAGTGATTGCGATCGCAAAGCTCTATTAGCGGCTGTGGAATCGACTTTTAAAAATGAGAGGGCGTAAAATTCGACAAAAAAATTTCGCGACGAAATCGAGCACATGCCTTCATAAAACGGCTCTCCTGGCCAAATGGTTTAACTTTGGCAGGTCCCTCGGATTCTGGAATATCTATTTGCTTTGGAATCGGCTTTTAAAAAATTCTGCAAATATCTGGCAAAAGTCTGCATAAAAGGGCTCTCCTGCAAATGGTTTAACTTTGCAGGTCCCTGCTGGTCTGTTATGAAACTAAATATCTTTTGCAGATTCTGGAAGTGATTGCGATCGCAAGCTCTATTAGCGGCTGTGGAATCGACTTTTAAAAATGAGAGGGCGTAAAATTCGACAAAAAAATTTCGCGACGAAAATCGAGCACATGCCTTCATAAAACGGCTCTCCTGGCCAAATGGTTTAACTTTGGCAGGTCCACAAAAAAATTTCGCGACGAAATCGAGCACATGCCTTCATAAAACGGCTCTCCTGGCCAAATGGTTTAACTTTGGCAGGTCCCTCGTGCTTTATCATGAAAGTAGACTTCGTGGGGCAGATTCTGGAAGTGATTGCGATCGCAAAGCTCTATTAGTTGCTTTGGAATCGGCTTTTGAAAAAAATTCTGCGAAAATCGCAAAAATTTTGGGTATCGAAATCTGGCAAAAGTCTGCATAAAAGGGCTCTCCTGGCCAAATGGTTTAACTTTGGCAGGTCCCTGCTGGTCTGTTATGAAACTAGAATATCTTTTGCAGATTCTGGAAGTGATTGCGATCGCAAAGCTCTATTAGCGGCTGTGGAATCGACTTTTAAAAATGAGAGGGCGTAAAATTCGACAAAAAAATTTCGCGACGAAATCGAGCACATGCCTTCATAAAACGGCTCTCCTGGCCAAATGGTTTAACTTTGGCAGGTCCCTCGTGCTTTATCATGAAAGTAGACTTCGTGGGGCAGATTCTGGAAGTGATTGCGATCGCAAAGCTCTATTAGTTGCTTTGGAATCGGCTTTTGAAAAAAATTCTGCGAAAATCGCAAAAATTTTGGGTATCGAAATCTGGCAAAAGTCTGCATAAAAGGGCTCTCCTGGCCAAATGGTTTAACTTTGGCAGGTCCCTGCTGGTCTGTTATGAAACTAGAATATCTTTTGCAGATTCTGGAAGTGATTGCGATCGCAAAGCTCTATTAGCGGCTGTGGAATCGACTTTTAAAAATGAGAGGGCGTAAAATTCGACAAAAAAATTTCGCGACGAAATCGAGCACATGCCTTCATAAAACGGCTCTCCTGGCCAAATGGTTTAACTTTGGCAGGTCCCTCGTGCTTTATCATGAAAGTAGACTTCGTGGGGCAGATTCTGGAAGTGATTGCGATCGCAAAGCTCTATTAGTTGCTTTGGAATCGGCTTTTGAAAAAAATTCTGCGAAAATCGCAAAAATTTTGGGTATCGAAATCTGGCAAAAGTCTGCATAAAAGGGCTCTCCTGGCCAAATGGTTTAACTTTGGCAGGTCCCTGCTGGTCTGTTATGAAACTAGAATATCTTTTGCAGATTCTGGAAGTGATTGCGATCGCAAAGCTCTATTAGCGGCTGTGGAATCGACTTTTAAAAATGAGAGGGCGTAAAATTCGACAAAAAAATTTCGCGACGAAATCGAGCACATGCCTTCATAAAACGGCTCTCCTGGCCAAATGGTTTAACTTTGGCAGGTCCCTCGTGCTTTATCATGAAAGTAGACTTCGTGGGGCAGATTCTGGAAGTGATTGCGATCGCAAAGCTCTATTAGTTGCTTTGGAATCGGCTTTTGAAAAAAATTCTGCGAAAATCGCAAAAATTTTGGGTATCGAAATCTGGCAAAAGTCTGCATAAAAGGGCTCTCCTGGCCAAATGGTTTAACTTTGGCAGGTCCCTGCTGGTCTGTTATGAAACTAGAATATCTTTTGCAGATTCTGGAAGTGATTGCGATCGCAAAGCTCTATTAGCGGCTGTGGAATCGACTTTTAAAAATGAGAGGGCGTAAAATTCGACAAAAAAATTTCGCGACGAAATCGAGCACATGCCTTCATAAAACGGCTCTCCTGGCCAAATGGTTTAACTTTGGCAGGTCCCTCGTGCTTTATCATGAAAGTAGACTTCGTGGGGCAGATTCTGGAAGTGATTGCGATCGCAAAGCTCTATTAGTTGCTTTGGAATCGGCTTTTGAAAAAAATTCTGCGAAAATCGCAAAAATTTTGGGTATCGAAATCTGGCAAAAGTCTGCATAAAAGGGCTCTCCTGGCCAAATGGTTTAACTTTGGCAGGTCCCTGCTGGTCTGTTATGAAACTAGAATATCTTTTGCAGATTCTGGAAGTGATTGCGATCGCAAAGCTCTATTAGCGGCTGTGGAATCGACTTTTAAAAATGAGAGGGCGTAAAATTCGACAAAAAAATTTCGCGACGAAATCGAGCACATGCCTTCATAAAACGGCTCTCCTGGCCAAATGGTTTAACTTTGGCAGGTCCCTCGTGCTTTATCATGAAAGTAGACTTCGTGGGGCAGATTCTGGAAGTGATTGCGATCGCAAAGCTCTATTAGTTGCTTTGGAATCGGCTTTTGAAAAAAATTCTGCGAAAATCGCAAAAATTTTGGGTATCGAAATCTGGCAAAAGTCTGCATAAAAGGGCTCTCCTGGCCAAATGGTTTAACTTTGGCAGGTCCCTGCTGGTCTGTTATGAAACTAGAATATCTTTTGCAGATTCTGGAAGTGATTGCGATCGCAAAGCTCTATTAGCGGCTGTGGAATCGACTTTTAAAAATGAGAGGGCGTAAAATTCGACAAAAAAATTTCGCGACGAAATCGAGCACATGCCTTCATAAAACGGCTCTCCTGGCCAAATGGTTTAACTTTGGCAGGTCCCTCGTGCTTTATCATGAAAGTAGACTTCGTGGGGCAGATTCTGGAAGTGATTGCGATCGCAAAGCTCTATTAGTTGCTTTGGAATCGGCTTTTGAAAAAAATTCTGCGAAAATCGCAAAAATTTTGGGTATCGAAATCTGGCAAAAGTCTGCATAAAAGGGCTCTCCTGGCCAAATGGTTTAACTTTGGCAGGTCCCTGCTGGTCTGTTATGAAACTAGAATATCTTTTGCAGATTCTGGAAGTGATTGCGATCGCAAAGCTCTATTAGCGGCTGTGGAATCGACTTTTAAAAATGAGAGGGCGTAAAATTCGACAAAAAAATTTCGCGACGAAATCGAGCACATGCCTTCATAAAACGGCTCTCCTGGCCAAATGGTTTAACTTTGGCAGGTCCCTCGTGCTTTATCATGAAAGTAGACTTCGTGGGGCAGATTCTGGAAGTGATTGCGATCGCAAAGCTCTATTAGTTGCTTTGGAATCGGCTTTTGAAAAAAATTCTGCGAAAATCGCAAAAATTTTGGGTATCGAAATCTGGCAAAAGTCTGCATAAAAGGGCTCTCCTGGCCAAATGGTTTAACTTTGGCAGGTCCCTGCTGGTCTGTTATGAAACTAGAATATCTTTTGCAGATTCTGGAAGTGATTGCGATCGCAAAGCTCTATTAGCGGCTGTGGAATCGACTTTTAAAAATGAGAGGGCGTAAAATTCGACAAAAAAATTTCGCGACGAAATCGAGCACATGCCTTCATAAAACGGCTCTCCTGGCCAAATGGTTTAACTTTGGCAGGTCCCTCGTGCTTTATCATGAAAGTAGACTTCGTGGGGCAGATTCTGGAAGTGATTGCGATCGCAAAGCTCTATTAGTTGCTTTGGAATCGGCTTTTGAAAAAAATTCTGCGAAAATCGCAAAAATTTTGGGTATCGAAATCTGGCAAAAGTCTGCATAAAAGGGCTCTCCTGGCCAAATGGTTTAACTTTGGCAGGTCCCTGCTGGTCTGTTATGAAACTAGAATATCTTTTGCAGATTCTGGAAGTGATTGCGATCGCAAAGCTCTATTAGCGGCTGTGGAATCGACTTTTAAAAATGAGAGGGCGTAAAATTCGACAAAAAAATTTCGCGACGAAATCGAGCACATGCCTTCATAAAACGGCTCTCCTGGCCAAATGGTTTAACTTTGGCAGGTCCCTCGTGCTTTATCATGAAAGTAGACTTCGTGGGGCAGATTCTGGAAGTGATTGCGATCGCAAAGCTCTATTAGTTGCTTTGGAATCGGCTTTTGAAAAAAATTCTGCGAAAATCGCAAAAATTTTGGGTATCGAAATCTGGCAAAAGTCTGCATAAAAGGGCTCTCCTGGCCAAATGGTTTAACTTTGGCAGGTCCCTGCTGGTCTGTTATGAAACTAGAATATCTTTTGCAGATTCTGGAAGTGATTGCGATCGCAAAGCTCTATTAGCGGCTGTGGAATCGACTTTTAAAAATGAGAGGGCGTAAAATTCGACAAAAAAATTTCGCGACGAAATCGAGCACATGCCTTCATAAAACGGCTCTCCTGGCCAAATGGTTTAACTTTGGCAGGTCCCTCGTGCTTTATCATGAAAGTAGACTTCGTGGGGCAGATTCTGGAAGTGATTGCGATCGCAAAGCTCTATTAGTTGCTTTGGAATCGGCTTTTGAAAAAAATTCTGCGAAAATCGCAAAAATTTTGGGTATCGAAATCTGGCAAAAGTCTGCATAAAAGGGCTCTCCTGGCCAAATGGTTTAACTTTGGCAGGTCCCTGCTGGTCTGTTATGAAACTAGAATATCTTTTGCAGATTCTGGAAGTGATTGCGATCGCAAAGCTCTATTAGCGGCTGTGGAATCGACTTTTAAAAATGAGAGGGCGTAAAATTCGACAAAAAAATTTCGCGACGAAATCGAGCACATGCCTTCATAAAACGGCTCTCCTGGCCAAATGGTTTAACTTTGGCAGGTCCCTCGTGCTTTATCATGAAAGTAGACTTCGTGGGGCAGATTCTGGAAGTGATTGCGATCGCAAAGCTCTATTAGTTGCTTTGGAATCGGCTTTTGAAAAAAATTCTGCGAAAATCGCAAAAATTTTGGGTATCGAAATCTGGCAAAAGTCTGCATAAAAGGGCTCTCCTGGCCAAATGGTTTAACTTTGGCAGGTCCCTGCTGGTCTGTTATGAAACTAGAATATCTTTTGCAGATTCTGGAAGTGATTGCGATCGCAAAGCTCTATTAGCGGCTGTGGAATCGACTTTTAAAAATGAGAGGGCGTAAAATTCGACAAAAAAATTTCGCGACGAAATCGAGCACATGCCTTCATAAAACGGCTCTCCTGGCCAAATGGTTTAACTTTGGCAGGTCCCTCGTGCTTTATCATGAAAGTAGACTTCGTGGGGCAGATTCTGGAAGTGATTGCGATCGCAAAGCTCTATTAGTTGCTTTGGAATCGGCTTTTGAAAAAAATTCTGCGAAAATCGCAAAAATTTTGGGTATCGAAATCTGGCAAAAGTCTGCATAAAAGGGCTCTCCTGGCCAAATGGTTTAACTTTGGCAGGTCCCTGCTGGTCTGTTATGAAACTAGAATATCTTTTGCAGATTCTGGAAGTGATTGCGATCGCAAAGCTCTATTAGCGGCTGTGGAATCGACTTTTAAAAATGAGAGGGCGTAAAATTCGACAAAAAAATTTCGCGACGAAATCGAGCACATGCCTTCATAAAACGGCTCTCCTGGCCAAATGGTTTAACTTTGGCAGGTCCCTCGTGCTTTATCATGAAAGTAGACTTCGTGGGGCAGATTCTGGAAGTGATTGCGATCGCAAAGCTCTATTAGTTGCTTTGGAATCGGCTTTTGAAAAAAATTCTGCGAAAATCGCAAAAATTTTGGGTATCGAAATCTGGCAAAAGTCTGCATAAAAGGGCTCTCCTGGCCAAATGGTTTAACTTTGGCAGGTCCCTGCTGGTCTGTTATGAAACTAGAATATCTTTTGCAGATTCTGGAAGTGATTGCGATCGCAAAGCTCTATTAGCGGCTGTGGAATCGACTTTTAAAAATGAGAGGGCGTAAAATTCGACAAAAAAATTTCGCGACGAAATCGAGCACATGCCTTCATAAAACGGCTCTCCTGGCCAAATGGTTTAACTTTGGCAGGTCCCTCGTGCTTTATCATGAAAGTAGACTTCGTGGGGCAGATTCTGGAAGTGATTGCGATCGCAAAGCTCTATTAGTTGCTTTGGAATCGGCTTTTGAAAAAAATTCTGCGAAAATCGCAAAAATTTTGGGTATCGAAATCTGGCAAAAGTCTGCATAAAAGGGCTCTCCTGGCCAAATGGTTTAACTTTGGCAGGTCCCTGCTGGTCTGTTATGAAACTAGAATATCTTTTGCAGATTCTGGAAGTGATTGCGATCGCAAAGCTCTATTAGCGGCTGTGGAATCGACTTTTAAAAATGAGAGGGCGTAAAATTCGACAAAAAAATTTCGCGACGAAATCGAGCACATGCCTTCATAAAACGGCTCTCCTGGCCAAATGGTTTAACTTTGGCAGGTCCCTCGTGCTTTATCATGAAAGTAGACTTCGTGGGGCAGATTCTGGAAGTGATTGCGATCGCAAAGCTCTATTAGTTGCTTTGGAATCGGCTTTTGAAAAAAATTCTGCGAAAATCGCAAAAATTTTGGGTATCGAAATCTGGCAAAAGTCTGCATAAAAGGGCTCTCCTGGCCAAATGGTTTAACTTTGGCAGGTCCCTGCTGGTCTGTTATGAAACTAGAATATCTTTTGCAGATTCTGGAAGTGATTGCGATCGCAAAGCTCTATTAGCGGCTGTGGAATCGACTTTTAAAAATGAGAGGGCGTAAAATTCGACAAAAAAATTTCGCGACGAAATCGAGCACATGCCTTCATAAAACGGCTCTCCTGGCCAAATGGTTTAACTTTGGCAGGTCCCTCGTGCTTTATCATGAAAGTAGACTTCGTGGGGCAGATTCTGGAAGTGATTGCGATCGCAAAGCTCTATTAGTTGCTTTGGAATCGGCTTTTGAAAAAAATTCTGCGAAAATCGCAAAAATTTTGGGTATCGAAATCTGGCAAAAGTCTGCATAAAAGGGCTCTCCTGGCCAAATGGTTTAACTTTGGCAGGTCCCTGCTGGTCTGTTATGAAACTAGAATATCTTTTGCAGATTCTGGAAGTGATTGCGATCGCAAAGCTCTATTAGCGGCTGTGGAATCGACTTTTAAAAATGAGAGGGCGTAAAATTCGACAAAAAAATTTCGCGACGAAATCGAGCACATGCCTTCATAAAACGGCTCTCCTGGCCAAATGGTTTAACTTTGGCAGGTCCCTCGTGCTTTATCATGAAAGTAGACTTCGTGGGGCAGATTCTGGAAGTGATTGCGATCGCAAAGCTCTATTAGTTGCTTTGGAATCGGCTTTTGAAAAAAATTCTGCGAAAATCGCAAAAATTTTGGGTATCGAAATCTGGCAAAAGTCTGCATAAAAGGGCTCTCCTGGCCAAATGGTTTAACTTTGGCAGGTCCCTGCTGGTCTGTTATGAAACTAGAATATCTTTTGCAGATTCTGGAAGTGATTGCGATCGCAAAGCTCTATTAGCGGCTGTGGAATCGACTTTTAAAAATGAGAGGGCGTAAAATTCGACAAAAAAATTTCGCGACGAAATCGAGCACATGCCTTCATAAAACGGCTCTCCTGGCCAAATGGTTTAACTTTGGCAGGTCCCTCGTGCTTTATCATGAAAGTAGACTTCGTGGGGCAGATTCTGGAAGTGATTGCGATCGCAAAGCTCTATTAGTTGCTTTGGAATCGGCTTTTGAAAAAAATTCTGCGAAAATCGCAAAAATTTTGGGTATCGAAATCTGGCAAAAGTCTGCATAAAAGGGCTCTCCTGGCCAAATGGTTTAACTTTGGCAGGTCCCTGCTGGTCTGTTATGAAACTAGAATATCTTTTGCAGATTCTGGAAGTGATTGCGATCGCAAAGCTCTATTAGCGGCTGTGGAATCGACTTTTAAAAATGAGAGGGCGTAAAATTCGACAAAAAAATTTCGCGACGAAATCGAGCACATGCCTTCATAAAACGGCTCTCCTGGCCAAATGGTTTAACTTTGGCAGGTCCCTCGTGCTTTATCATGAAAGTAGACTTCGTGGGGCAGATTCTGGAAGTGATTGCGATCGCAAAGCTCTATTAGTTGCTTTGGAATCGGCTTTTGAAAAAAATTCTGCGAAAATCGCAAAAATTTTGGGTATCGAAATCTGGCAAAAGTCTGCATAAAAGGGCTCTCCTGGCCAAATGGTTTAACTTTGGCAGGTCCCTGCTGGTCTGTTATGAAACTAGAATATCTTTTGCAGATTCTGGAAGTGATTGCGATCGCAAAGCTCTATTAGCGGCTGTGGAATCGACTTTTAAAAATGAGAGGGCGTAAAATTCGACAAAAAAATTTCGCGACGAAATCGAGCACATGCCTTCATAAAACGGCTCTCCTGGCCAAATGGTTTAACTTTGGCAGGTCCCTCGTGCTTTATCATGAAAGTAGACTTCGTGGGGCAGATTCTGGAAGTGATTGCGATCGCAAAGCTCTATTAGTTGCTTTGGAATCGGCTTTTGAAAAAAATTCTGCGAAAATCGCAAAAATTTTGGGTATCGAAATCTGGCAAAAGTCTGCATAAAAGGGCTCTCCTGGCCAAATGGTTTAACTTTGGCAGGTCCCTGCTGGTCTGTTATGAAACTAGAATATCTTTTGCAGATTCTGGAAGTGATTGCGATCGCAAAGCTCTATTAGCGGCTGTGGAATCGACTTTTAAAAATGAGAGGGCGTAAAATTCGACAAAAAAATTTCGCGACGAAATCGAGCACATGCCTTCATAAAACGGCTCTCCTGGCCAAATGGTTTAACTTTGGCAGGTCCCTCGTGCTTTATCATGAAAGTAGACTTCGTGGGGCAGATTCTGGAAGTGATTGCGATCGCAAAGCTCTATTAGTTGCTTTGGAATCGGCTTTTGAAAAAAATTCTGCGAAAATCGCAAAAATTTTGGGTATCGAAATCTGGCAAAAGTCTGCATAAAAGGGCTCTCCTGGCCAAATGGTTTAACTTTGGCAGGTCCCTGCTGGTCTGTTATGAAACTAGAATATCTTTTGCAGATTCTGGAAGTGATTGCGATCGCAAAGCTCTATTAGCGGCTGTGGAATCGACTTTTAAAAATGAGAGGGCGTAAAATTCGACAAAAAAATTTCGCGACGAAATCGAGCACATGCCTTCATAAAACGGCTCTCCTGGCCAAATGGTTTAACTTTGGCAGGTCCCTCGTGCTTTATCATGAAAGTAGACTTCGTGGGGCAGATTCTGGAAGTGATTGCGATCGCAAAGCTCTATTAGTTGCTTTGGAATCGGCTTTTGAAAAAAATTCTGCGAAAATCGCAAAAATTTTGGGTATCGAAATCTGGCAAAAGTCTGCATAAAAGGGCTCTCCTGGCCAAATGGTTTAACTTTGGCAGGTCCCTGCTGGTCTGTTATGAAACTAGAATATCTTTTGCAGATTCTGGAAGTGATTGCGATCGCAAAGCTCTATTAGCGGCTGTGGAATCGACTTTTAAAAATGAGAGGGCGTAAAATTCGACAAAAAAATTTCGCGACGAAATCGAGCACATGCCTTCATAAAACGGCTCTCCTGGCCAAATGGTTTAACTTTGGCAGGTCCCTCGTGCTTTATCATGAAAGTAGACTTCGTGGGGCAGATTCTGGAAGTGATTGCGATCGCAAAGCTCTATTAGTTGCTTTGGAATCGGCTTTTGAAAAAAATTCTGCGAAAATCGCAAAAATTTTGGGTATCGAAATCTGGCAAAAGTCTGCATAAAAGGGCTCTCCTGGCCAAATGGTTTAACTTTGGCAGGTCCCTGCTGGTCTGTTATGAAACTAGAATATCTTTTGCAGATTCTGGAAGTGATTGCGATCGCAAAGCTCTATTAGCGGCTGTGGAATCGACTTTTAAAAATGAGAGGGCGTAAAATTCGACAAAAAAATTTCGCGACGAAATCGAGCACATGCCTTCATAAAACGGCTCTCCTGGCCAAATGGTTTAACTTTGGCAGGTCCCTCGTGCTTTATCATGAAAGTAGACTTCGTGGGGCAGATTCTGGAAGTGATTGCGATCGCAAAGCTCTATTAGTTGCTTTGGAATCGGCTTTTGAAAAAAATTCTGCGAAAATCGCAAAAATTTTGGGTATCGAAATCTGGCAAAAGTCTGCATAAAAGGGCTCTCCTGGCCAAATGGTTTAACTTTGGCAGGTCCCTGCTGGTCTGTTATGAAACTAGAATATCTTTTGCAGATTCTGGAAGTGATTGCGATCGCAAAGCTCTATTAGCGGCTGTGGAATCGACTTTTAAAAATGAGAGGGCGTAAAATTCGACAAAAAAATTTCGCGACGAAATCGAGCACATGCCTTCATAAAACGGCTCTCCTGGCCAAATGGTTTAACTTTGGCAGGTCCCTCGTGCTTTATCATGAAAGTAGACTTCGTGGGGCAGATTCTGGAAGTGATTGCGATCGCAAAGCTCTATTAGTTGCTTTGGAATCGGCTTTTGAAAAAAATTCTGCGAAAATCGCAAAAATTTTGGGTATCGAAATCTGGCAAAAGTCTGCATAAAAGGGCTCTCCTGGCCAAATGGTTTAACTTTGGCAGGTCCCTGCTGGTCTGTTATGAAACTAGAATATCTTTTGCAGATTCTGGAAGTGATTGCGATCGCAAAGCTCTATTAGCGGCTGTGGAATCGACTTTTAAAAATGAGAGGGCGTAAAATTCGACAAAAAAATTTCGCGACGAAATCGAGCACATGCCTTCATAAAACGGCTCTCCTGGCCAAATGGTTTAACTTTGGCAGGTCCCTCGTGCTTTATCATGAAAGTAGACTTCGTGGGGCAGATTCTGGAAGTGATTGCGATCGCAAAGCTCTATTAGTTGCTTTGGAATCGGCTTTTGAAAAAAATTCTGCGAAAATCGCAAAAATTTTGGGTATCGAAATCTGGCAAAAGTCTGCATAAAAGGGCTCTCCTGGCCAAATGGTTTAACTTTGGCAGGTCCCTGCTGGTCTGTTATGAAACTAGAATATCTTTTGCAGATTCTGGAAGTGATTGCGATCGCAAAGCTCTATTAGCGGCTGTGGAATCGACTTTTAAAAATGAGAGGGCGTAAAATTCGACAAAAAAATTTCGCGACGAAATCGAGCACATGCCTTCATAAAACGGCTCTCCTGGCCAAATGGTTTAACTTTGGCAGGTCCCTCGTGCTTTATCATGAAAGTAGACTTCGTGGGGCAGATTCTGGAAGTGATTGCGATCGCAAAGCTCTATTAGTTGCTTTGGAATCGGCTTTTGAAAAAAATTCTGCGAAAATCGCAAAAATTTTGGGTATCGAAATCTGGCAAAAGTCTGCATAAAAGGGCTCTCCTGGCCAAATGGTTTAACTTGGCAGGTCCCTGCTGGTCTGTTATGAAACTAGAATATCTTTTGCAGATTCTGGAAGTGATTGCGATCGCAAAGCTCTATTAGCGGCTGTGGAATCGACTTTTAAAAATGAGAGGGCGTAAAATTCGACAAAAAAATTTCGCGACGAAATCGAGCACATGCCTTCATAAAACGGCTCTCCTGGCCAAATGGTTTAACTTTGGCAGGTCCCTCGTGCTTTATCATGAAAGTAGACTTCGTGGGGCAGATTCTGGAAGTGATTGCGATCGCAAAGCTCTATTAGTTGCTTTGAATCGGCTTTTGAAAAAAATTCTGCGAAAATCGCAAAAATTTTGGGTATCGAAATCTGGCAAAAGTCTGCATAAAAGGGCTCTCCTGGCCAAATGGTTTAACTTTGGCAGGTCCCTGCTGGTCTGTTATGAAACTAGAATATCTTTTGCAGATTCTGGAAGTGATTGCGATCGCAAAGCTCTATTAGCGGCTGTGGAATCGACTTTTAAAAATGAGAGGGCGTAAAATTCGACAAAAAAATTTCGCGACGAAATCGAGCACATGCCTTCATAAAACGGCTCTCCTGGCCAAATGGTTTAACTTTGGCAGGTCCCTCGTGCTTTATCATGAAAGTAGACTTCGTGGGGCAGATTCTGGAAGTGATTGCGATCGCAAAGCTCTATTAGTTGCTTTGGAATCGGCTTTTGAAAAAAATTCTGCGAAAATCGCAAAAATTTTGGGTATCGAAATCTGGCAAAAGTCTGCATAAAAGGGCTCTCCTGGCCAAATGGTTTAACTTTGGCAGGTCCCTGCTGGTCTGTTATGAAACTAGAATATCTTTTGCAGATTCTGGAAGTGATTGCGATCGCAAAGCTCTATTAGCGGCTGTGGAATCGACTTTTAAAAATGAGAGGGCGTAAAATTCGACAAAAAAATTTCGCGACGAAATCGAGCACATGCCTTCATAAAACGGCTCTCCTGGCCAAATGGTTTAACTTTGGCAGGTCCCTCGTGCTTTATCATGAAAGTAGACTTCGTGGGGCAGATTCTGGAAGTGATTGCGATCGCAAAGCTCTATTAGTTGCTTTGGAATCGGCTTTTGAAAAAAATTCTGCGAAAATCGCAAAAATTTTGGGTATCGAAATCTGGCAAAAGTCTGCATAAAAGGGCTCTCCTGGCCAAATGGTTTAACTTTGGCAGGTCCCTGCTGGTCTGTTATGAAACTAGAATATCTTTTGCAGATTCTGGAAGTGATTGCGATCGCAAAGCTCTATTAGCGGCTGTGGAATCGACTTTTAAAATGAGAGGGCGTAAAATTCGACAAAAAAATTTCGCGACGAAATCGAGCACATGCCTTCATAAAACGGCTCTCCTGGCCAAATGGTTTAACTTTGGCAGGTCCCTCGTGCTTTATCATGAAAGTAGACTTCGTGGGGCAGATTCTGGAAGTGATTGCGATCGCAAAGCTCTATTAGTTGCTTTGGAATCGGCTTTTGAAAAAAATTCTGCGAAAATCGCAAAAATTTTGGGTATCGAAATCTGGCAAAAGTCTGCATAAAAGGGCTCTCCTGGCCAAATGGTTTAACTTTGGCAGGTCCCTGCTGGTCTGTTATGAAACTAGAATATCTTTTGCAGATTCTGGAAGTGATTGCGATCGCAAAGCTCTATTAGCGGCTGTGGAATCGACTTTTAAAAATGAGAGGGCGTAAAATTCGACAAAAAAATTTCGCGACGAAATCGAGCACATGCCTTCATAAAACGGCTCTCCTGGCCAAATGGTTTAACTTTGGCAGGTCCCTCGTGCTTTATCATGAAAGTAGACTTCGTGGGGCAGATTCTGGAAGTGATTGCGATCGCAAAGCTCTATTAGTTGCTTTGGAATCGGCTTTTGAAGAAAAAAATTCTGCGAAAATCGCAAAAATTTTGGGTATCGAAATCTGGCAAAAGTCTGCATAAAAGGGCTCTCCTGGCCAAATGGTTTAACTTTGGCAGGTCCCTGCTGGTCTGTTATGAAACTAGAATATCTTTTGCAGATTCTGGAAGTGATTGCGATCGCAAAGCTCTATTAGCGGCTGTGGAATCGACTTTTAAAAATGAGAGGGCGTAAAATTCGACAAAAAAATTTCGCGACGAAATCGAGCACATGCCTTCATAAAACGGCTCTCCTGGCCAAATGGTTTAACTTTGGCAGGTCCCTCGTGCTTTATCATGAAAGTAGACTTCGTGGGGCAGATTCTGGAAGTGATTGCGATCGCAAAGCTCTATTAGTTGCTTTGGAATCGGCTTTTGAAAAAAATTCTGCGAAAATCGCAAAAATTTTGGGTATCGAAATCTGGCAAAAGTCTGCATAAAAGGGCTCTCCTGGCCAAATGGTTTAACTTTGGCAGGTCCCTGCTGGTCTGTTATGAAACTAGAATATCTTTTGCAGATTCTGGAAGTGATTGCGATCGCAAAGCTCTATTAGCGGCTGTGGAATCGACTTTTAAAAATGAGAGGGCGTAAAATTCGACAAAAAAATTTCGCGACGAAATCGAGCACATGCCTTCATAAAACGGCTCTCCTGGCCAAATGGTTTAACTTTGGCAGGTCCCTCGTGCTTTATCATGAAAGTAGACTTCGTGGGGCAGATTCTGGAAGTGATTGCGATCGCAAAGCTCTATTAGTTGCTTTGGAATCGGCTTTTGAAAAAATTTCTGCGAAAATCGCAAAAATTTTGGGTATCGAAATCTGGCAAAAGTCTGCATAAAAGGGCTCTCCTGGCCAAATGGTTTAACTTTGGCAGGTCCCTGCTGGTCTGTTATGAAACTAGAATATCTTTTGCAGATTCTGGAAGTGATTGCGATCGCAAAGCTCTATTAGCGGCTGTGGAATCGACTTTTAAAAATGAGAGGGCGTAAAATTCGACAAAAAAATTTCGCGACGAAATCGAGCACATGCCTTCATAAAACGGCTCTCCTGGCCAAATGGTTTAACTTTGGCAGGTCCCTCGTGCTTTATCATGAAAGTAGACTTCGTGGGGCAGATTCTGGAAGTGATTGCGATCGCAAAGCTCTATTAGTTGCTTTGGAATCGGCTTTTGAAAAAAATTCTGCGAAAATCGCAAAAATTTTGGGTATCGAAATCTGGCAAAAGTCTGCATAAAAGGGCTCTCCTGGCCAAATGGTTTAACTTTGGCAGGTCCCTGCTGGTCTGTTATGAAACTAGAATATCTTTTGCAGATTCTGGAAGTGATTGCGATCGCAAAGCTCTATTAGCGGCTGTGGAATCGACTTTTAAAAATGAGAGGGCGTAAAATTCGACAAAAAAATTTCGCGACGAAATCGAGCACATGCCTTCATAAAACGGCTCTCCTGGCCAAATGGTTTAACTTTGGCAGGTCCCTCGTGCTTTATCATGAAAGTAGACTTCGTGGGGCAGATTCTGGAAGTGATTGCGATCGCAAAGCTCTATTAGTTGCTTTGGAATCGGCTTTTGAAAAAAATTCTGCGAAAATCGCAAAAATTTTGGGTATCGAAATCTGGCAAAAGTCTGCATAAAAGGGCTCTCCTGGCCAAATGGTTTAACTTTGGCAGGTCCCTGCTGGTCTGTTATGAAACTAGAATATCTTTTGCAGATTCTGGAAGTGATTGCGATCGCAAAGCTCTATTAGCGGCTGTGGAATCGACTTTTAAAAATGAGAGGGCGTAAAATTCGACAAAAAAATTTCGCGACGAAATCGAGCACATGCCTTCATAAAACGGCTCTCCTGGCCAAATGGTTTAACTTTGGCAGGTCCCTCGTGCTTTATCATGAAAGTAGACTTCGTGGGGCAGATTCTGGAAGTGATTGCGATCGCAAAGCTCTATTAGTTGCTTTGGAATCGGCTTTTGAAAAAAATTCTGCGAAAATCGCAAAAATTTTGGGTATCGAAATCTGGCAAAAGTCTGCATAAAAGGGCTCTCCTGGCCAAATGGTTTAACTTTGGCAGGTCCCTGCTGGTCTGTTATGAAACTAGAATATCTTTTGCAGATTCTGGAAGTGATTGCGATCGCAAAGCTCTATTAGCGGCTGTGGAATCGACTTTTAAAAATGAGAGGGCGTAAAATTCGACAAAAAAATTTCGCGACGAAATCGAGCACATGCCTTCATAAAACGGCTCTCCTGGCCAAATGGTTTAACTTTGGCAGGTCCCTCGTGCTTTATCATGAAAGTAGACTTCGTGGGGCAGATTCTGGAAGTGATTGCGATCGCAAAGCTCTATTAGTTGCTTTGGAATCGGCTTTTGAAAAAAATTCTGCGAAAATCGCAAAAATTTTGGGTATCGAAAATCTGGCAAAAGTCTGCATAAAAGGGCTCTCCTGGCCAAATGGTTTAACTTTGGCAGGTCCCTGCTGGTCTGTTATGAAACTAGAATATCTTTTGCAGATTCTGGAAGTGATTGCGATCGCAAAGCTCTATTAGCGGCTGTGGAATCGACTTTTAAAAATGAGAGGGCGTAAAATTCGACAAAAAAATTTCGCGACGAAATCGAGCACATGCCTTCATAAAACGGCTCTCCTGGCCAAATGGTTTAACTTTGGCAGGTCCCTCGTGCTTTATCATGAAAGTAGACTTCGTGGGGCAGATTCTGGAAGTGATTGCGATCGCAAAGCTCTATTAGTTGCTTTGGAATCGGCTTTTGAAAAAAATTCTGCGAAAATCGCAAAAATTTTGGGTATCGAAATCTGGCAAAAGTCTGCATAAAAGGGCTCTCCTGGCCAAATGGTTTAACTTTGGCAGGTCCCTGCTGGTCTGTTATGAAACTAGAATATCTTTTGCAGATTCTGGAAGTGATTGCGATCGCAAAGCTCTATTAGCGGCTGTGGAATCGACTTTTAAAAATGAGAGGGCGTAAAATTCGACAAAAAATTTCGCGACGAAATCGAGCACATGCCTTCATAAAACGGCTCTCCTGGCCAAATGGTTTAACTTTGGCAGGTCCCTCGTGCTTTATCATGAAAGTAGACTTCGTGGGGCAGATTCTGGAAGTGATTGCGATCGCAAAGCTCTATTAGTTGCTTTGGAATCGGCTTTTGAAAAAAATTCTGCGAAAATCGCAAAAATTTTGG